>JADMLD010001476.1:0-425413 GCA_017589585.1 Phylloscopus whistleri | reverse complement strand
ATCCCGATTTTTTCCCCAAAAAATCCCAGGGCCCGAAAAAATCAGAAACAAATCGAAAAAAAACAGAAAAAAATCAGAAAAAAAAGCCAGGAAAAAATCAGAAAAAAATTGGAAAAAAATTGAAAAAAAATTGGAAAAAATCAGAAAAAAAATGAAAAAAATCAGAAAAAAATGAAAAAAAATCAGAAAAAAAAATCAGAAAAAAATCGAAAAAAAAAACCAGAAAAAGTTTTTAAAAAATCAAAAAAAAAAATCAGAAAAAAAACAGAAAAAAATCAGAAAAAAATTGAAAAAAAATACGGAAAAAATCAGAAAAAAATCAGAAAAAAATTGAAAAAAAAATCTGGAAAAAATTGGAAAAAAATCAGAAAAAGTCAGAAAAAAAAGGAAAAAAATTGGAAAAAATTGAAAAAAATCAAAAAAGAATCAGAAAAAATTCAGAAAAAAATCGAAAAAAATTGGAAAAAAACGGGAAAAAGTCAGAAAAAAAATCTGAAAACAATCCGAAAATCCCAATTTTCTCCCCCAGGGTACTGCTGGAACTGCTGGAGAGATCTCACTAATGTAGTACAGCTACTTCAGAGGGTTCCAAATGTGCAAACATCCCCAGTCCTTCTTCCTTCTGTTTCTACATTTTCAACTCCTATCTATCACATACTGTACATGCAATAATTGACCTCTTCTCATTAATTAAAATGTATATTCTAAGTTCAGCTCTCAAAGCTGAATGGACTGGGGACAATGGTCTGAATTTTACCCCCCAAACGAAGAAGAGAATATACCTGTTTCAGATTAATTACTCCACATTCTGGTATGATGGCAACATAAAGCCTCTGGTCTAATCATTCTTCCCTCAGGAATTACACCAAGACCTACTTGGGGGAAAAAAAAAGAAAAAAGAAAAAAGAAAAAAGAAAAAAGAAAATAGAAAAAAGAAAAAAGGAGGGGGATGAGCATCCAAAACAGGCTCCGCTGTGTGCTCCCACCTCTGCAAGGCAGCTGTATTTTACACCCATAACTAATTGAATTTTTGGACTTCCTACACAAAATCCCAGCAAAGAAGCTAATAAATGGCACCAGGAGAAGCAAAGAACCCTCAGCTTCTAACATAGAAAGTATCATTAACCTTCTATTTAAGAGTAAGTCAGAATTCAGAATTGAAACTCCCTTGATCTATACCTTTGAGTGCCTTTTGAAAACTTATCTCACAAATCACACTAAGTATGGATTAAAATTAATATACTAAAGGTATGCCAAAATATTTTGATGTAAGGTCAAAAATCACCCATGTTTTAAACAGTTTCTAACAATTCCTGCTCAGGTCCCAAAATGGGGAATGGGAACCATCTTTTTTACTACAGGACACATTAGTAAATTCTCAGGCTAAAAAAATCAAGTTAATTAAGAGGGTCTCACTTCAGGTAAAGTGTACTTTTTACATCTGCAGTAATGGGAGGAAAAACCAATCAAATAAAACCCCAATCACCCCCTCCCGGCGGGGGTAGAGCGACGGTGCCCGGCCCCGTTCGCCCGGGCACCACCGAGCGCCGCAGCCTCAACGGCCGGGGCCGGGGCTCGGGCCCCGAGGCCCCCCGCCATCCCCCGGTCCCCCCTTTCCCCTCGCGTCCCGGCTGTACCTCCAGGATGTCCTCCAGCACGTATGCCTCCATCGCGGCCGCCCGCACCCCTCCTCCCAGGGAGCCTCCGACCCCTGGGGAAAACCGGGGGGCGCTGGCCCCGCATCCCGGAGCGGGGAGGACGGGCGGCTGCTCTCCGGGGCGGGGGTGACTGGAGGCTGGGATCGGCCGTGCCCCACCACAAGGAGCTGCCCCTTCCCCGCAGGGCCGAGGGCGGGGGGGAGCCGGGAGCCAGCTGGAATTATGAAACCGGATCAGCAGGGAAACCCCCCAGGCCGCCCCCGCGCCATACCTCCGAGACCTCCTCTTCTTCCTCCTCCTCCTCCTCCTCCTCCTCCTCTTCCTCGTCGTCGCTGCCGAAGTTGCTGCTCTCGCTGCCACCGCCGCCGCTCTCGCTGCTGGCAGCCGGCCGGGCCGCGCGCCCGCCGCACTTCGCCTTGCCCGGCACCGCCGCCTTCTTCAGCAGGAGGTCCCAGACCGGCACCAGCCCGGCCGCGCCGGGCCCGCACAGCAGCCGCCCGTCCCCCACGTGCTCCCAATGAGAAAATGGCCGCCGCCCTCACTGCGGGGGATTAAATAACCTCGGCCCCGCCCCGCGCAGGCGCCCTGGGGCCCCGCCCCGCGCAGGCGCCCTGGGGCCCCGCGCACCTGAGCCCCGTGCACCGGGACCCGCCGCGCACACCTGAACCTTGTCCGGAACCCGGCCCCGGGACCGTCCCCGGTACTGCCCCGTGCCCGCTCAGGACCGCCCGGGACCGCCCCCGAGACCACCCGGGATCCGCCTCCGGGACCGCCCCCGGGACCGCCCCGTGCCCGCTCGGGACCGCCCGGGACCGCCCCCGGGACCGCCCCCGTGCCCACTCAGGACCGCCCCCAGCCCCGTCCCCGTGCCCGCCCAGCCCCGCCCCGGACCGCCGCCGGCACCGCCCCCGGGACCCGCCCCGCCCGGGGACGGGACCGTCGCTCCCGGCCCCGCCCCTCAGCCCGGAGCCGAGCCCGTGGAGCTGAGGCGGGGCCGGGAATGGCACCGGGAATTCTGCTCCGGTCCTGTCCCTGCCGGCGGCGCGTCCGGAGCGGGGCCGCCTCTCCCCCGGCGGGCTGTGGGGCTCGGGGCCGGAGGAGCGAGGCGGCGTTGGGGCCGGGACCGGCACCGGGATGGCCGCGGGCGGCGGGAGCCGCTCCTGCAGCCGCCCGCAGGCGGCGCTGCGCTGGGGTCCTGCCGGGGCTCCTGGCACCGAGCCGAGTTCTGCTGCTGACCGGGACCAGCCGGGGGAGGGGGCCCCCCGTGCCGGCCCCGGGACCCCCCAAACCCCGCCGCTCCCCGCCGTGCCGGGGAATCTTTCTTCCGCCGTAGATATTCTATATGAGAAAAACTCAAAACTCAGGGATACGGGGTCTGAGGGGAGAGGAGAGACTCTGGTCTAAGTTCAAAATGCACTGAGAAAATTAAATTGGGAAAAATAAATCTGTGGAGCAGCTCATTTCCTCTCCCACACTGGCTTCCATGTGATCGTCTGTGACTGCAGCTGCTCCGCTGAGATTATCCACCTGTGGGGCTATAATAACCTGCCAGGTTCTAAGCACCACAGAAAATAAGGGGAGCACTCCCTGGATCAGGCAGTGGAGCCTCTCAGCAGTGCCCCAAAGCCCAGCAGTGCCCAGCATCTCTGGCTGGAATTTGAGGGGTCCCAGCACAGCCCCTCCGTAGTGTTCCCCTGGAGCTGACCCTTCCCAGCAGCCCCGACCGGGGTTTGGGGGTCCCAGCACAGGCCCCCGGCACACCCAGGGGTTTAGTTCCATCTCTCACCTGTTCCAAGTGGAGGGAAGAGGGGAGGGCTTTTGTCACACATCGCAGCAGCAGTGATGGATCAGGGATTTTTTTTTTTAATTAAAAAAAGGGTAATAAAAATAAAGCAGGTCTGATATAAATGTCTTTAAAAGCCATTAAAGTTTTTTAAACCCAAGACCATCATGATTCCTGAGTTCAGTCTTCTGTTCACACTGGCTCTGGTATCATGAAATCAAGCAGGCTCTTCAAGAAACAGTAAACCATCATGACTAAACCCCTGGCTCCTTGTTATTTGCACTTTCAGCCCATGGTAGGAAGTTCTGCAGCCTTTTTTCCCCATCCTATATTGAACAGAGGATGGATATTAATGACACACATGTGCACAAACAGTCTTTCTGGTTCTTTAAAAAGTCAAAATAATAAATATGATAATAAAATGATAATAAAAATGATATAAGTAATATTGTATCTCAGTCTGTTCAGACCAATCTGACGTGGGTCAGTAACAGAGCCAGCTCCTGCGCTCCGAGCCACACGTCCCCGATGTAAACAGAAGTCAGGAACACAGAAACAGCTGTGGAAGAAAGGTGAGAGAAAAATCAGAAGAGATATTCTTCTCTTTGCACACAGTAATACCAAGCCAAACTGTTTACCTCCAGGACTATGTTTTAAAGGGGTTCCCTAACTCTTTTCCTAGATGGAAAATCTGGGGTGGCTTTGCCCATGCAAAGCCAAGGCTCCTACTCACAAGAAGGAACAAACCAGTTTCCTGTTAAATAGAACAGTTTGAAATCTGCCCTGTCAGATGCTATCATTGACCAGCAATAGGAACCAGCATCCAGGCCCACACAGACCTGTTTTTTGCAGACTATTTTCCCTCTTGGAATTACATTTTTTTTTGTACCTTTTGTTCCATTTTAGTCCTCGAAAGGGAAGTTTCTTACAGGGAGCGTGAGTGTTGTAGTGTCAGAAAACCTGACAGAGTGACCATGCTCTGTGCTGCCCACCCCTGCCCGCATCTCACCAGACACAGCTTCTGCTTTGGGAAGCCATGAGCCTGGGTGGCTATGGAAAAACTGGTTTACTGGATTAAAAAAGCCACGGAATTTCCTAGTTCCTCCCACCACTGCCTTATAACAAGAGCGATAAGAGCAAGACAAGTCACCTGTCTTGTCCGCATCCTCTTCCGTCGCTGCTGACAGGCACAGGGATTTCACAAGCTCGTGGAAGGTGCTGGCCAGGCCTTGCTCCTCCAGGAGCTGCAGCACGATGGAACTGAGCACTCCGAGCTCCCTGGAGAACCCAGCTGAGGTGCAGAGCCGGGTGTAAAGCCTGAAGAGGTTGTTCCTCAGCGTCTCATCCCTGAGCATCTCTCGCGTGGCCGCCAGGCGTGGCAGGACGTGGCTCTGCGGCCACCTCAGCGCCGGGACACGTCCTGCTCCCTGAGGAGGCTCTGCCCAGCCAGGGACCTCAGCAGCCACTGAGTGACCGCGTGAGCGGACGCACAGGTGACAGCCACCGCCTCGGCCCCAGCTTCACCGGCTCTGAGGCTCTCCCCTCCCTGTGTGGAGGGTGCTGCTGGGAAATCAGGGTCCCAGTGGGCGAGCATGGAATTCAGGTGCTCTCTGCATTTCTCCAGCTCAGACACTTCCACGTCTGCAGCAGGGTCATCTTCTTCCCCCTCGTTCTTCTCCCGGCTGTGACGATACACGTGAGATGAGGCTTGAGGTTTGCTCTTGTCTTTAATATTTTCTGTAAGAAGAAAACCACCACCAAAACAAACACCAGACACTCCAAAGGGTTTTCCTGGTACAAAACTGGGCAAGTAAGGTGCTCTCCCGTGTCGGTTCAGTTGTTACAGTGGTAAGTACCAGCCTCGTTCAGCAGCCTCGCGGAGCCTGCGCTGTTCCAAGGGGCTCCGGGAGCTCCAGGGACTCCAGGCTGGAACCTGATTCCAAACTGGATCATCCAGCCTGGAGATGAGAGAAGCTCCCAGAGCCTGGAGCAGCACAGCCCACACACAGAGTGAGTTACAGCCATCGCTCCAAAAACTCCTCTCAGGTCTTTCTGAGGAGTTCTAAAGGGTGAGAAAAAGTTTAGAAAAGCTAAAGCTTTTACAGGATCCCCTAAATACATGACACTTTCTTCACTGATACAGAACATTTAAACAAACCCACAGAAGCTTTAATGTGCACCAAAAGCAGTTGCTGCTGCAGGAAACCAGCGTTGTTTTAAGACCTCCCACTCCCAAGTTCCTGGCACTTTTTGTTCACAGAGAGAACAAAAGAAATCATACAAGTCCTGACACATTTTTCCTTCTTCAAAACTGATGACAAGAAGAAAAGTCAACTGCTTAATTTTTGCTTGCTTTATTTACTTACACATCACTTTCAGATCCCCATCCACAGCCAGAATGATTAAAACCTTTAAGCACAAAGCCTCCAGGCACTGCTTTTCCTTTTAAGACTTCTTTAAAGAATATAATTTTCAAAGCCTGACACGAGATTTGCAACTAAGTTCCATTTTAAAGCTCTTTCCCTTTTTTAACCGTCTTTCTCCAAAGCTTCCAAATGATGTTAAGGTTAGAAATCACCACACAGAGGCTCTGAAAAATACCTTTCCATTTCCTTTCCTCCTCCCTCAAGCTACATCAGTCTGACAGGAGGCAGGAGTACTATTTCCAGAGACGTTTGCCTCACTCGTGCTGTTGGTTTGCAACAGCTGCAACAAAATACACCTTCCTTGAAGTATTTAAGCACTTACTGAGCAATTCTTTGCTTTGGTACTTCTGAGCCAGGGCCTGCAGGTCCTCCTGCAGCTGCAGGTCTTTGCTGACAAGGCTCCACTTGTGCAGCAGCAGCAGCAGCAGCAGCAGCAGCTCCCTGCTGGATAGGACGCCGTCGTTGACCGTGAAACGCCTCATCTCCCTAAAAGCCTCAACAACAACAGCACCGTGTTCCAGCACAGAGCTGAGGGGGCTGAAGAACTCAGTCAGCTTGGCCAGATCTACATCAGCCCTGTCAAAAGAAAACACAAGTGCCACGTATTTTCCTGCATTCTAACCAATAAGGTTTTAATCCTTACTGTCAGAATGGCCAGGAATTAAGGATGTAGGACTTGACAGCAACTGTGCATCACATCTTACTTTATTCCCCATCTATTCAAACACCTAAACCCTCCCGTCAAAGAACTCGCATCCAAATTCATCACTCAACACACAAAGTGAAGGTGAGAAAAGCCACTCATCTACCAGAGATAAAGAAATCCTCTTGCCCCTAATAAAGTTCAAGCTGGACAGAGGATGAAAAGCAAATCAACTAACACAAAAAACAAAACAAGGGACTTACCGAATATGTTTGATTAACGTGACCAAAACATACAGAAATTCATTTACAAGCTGAATAGGAAGATGTTTCCTCTTCTCCTGGGACTGATTCTTCTTTTCTCTCTTGTCTCCTAAATTGGTTAGCCACAGAGTATGGAGTAAGGGAATAATTTTATTTATCACCTTGTTTTCCAGAAACCTGAAAAACAAACCAAAACAAACAAGCAAAACCATAAACCCCCAAACCAAAGCAAACAAAACCCCAAAACACAAAACAAACGCATTTGGAAGGCACATCCTCAGCAGCAGCTGCTCCATCACCTACAGGGCACCACACTCCAGTGCACTTCTGGTGCACTTGCCTGGGCGCTCTGTGCAGAAGAGGTTTTTGAGTATGTAATTGTATGTGAGGGAGAGGCAAGGGCAGGAGCCATGTTCTAGACAGCTCAAAGCCACTCCTGTGCCACTTGCTGTGCAGCAGGTCCTGTGACAGGATGTGAAATGAGGCTGCTGGAAATTTAAGAGGTAAAGGCACCAATACAAGGTGCTGTTTTGCTTTCTTGGTTCTTCAAGGAAGTGTTTTCCAAATCATGAAGCCCCTCCACCATCACCCCTCCCCCCACAACCTGAAAGCATCTTGATTCTGTTTTCCAAAACACAAGGGACACCTCAGGGTTCAGCAGGTTCTGCCAGTACAGCCCTCGGTGCCCCTGTCTCCCTGCCTGTCACCCTCGTTTTCATACTCAGCCACATAATTATTCTACTGTGGACAGCAAAATTGTTCCCATTCCTCCTGTACTTCTCTGGTTACCTTTTCTCTAAGCTGTGCAGGGCCCACGTGAGGAGGCTGTGATCCTGTATCAGCTCATAGGCAGCTCTGGTGACACGGGCAGCACTTTGTAATATCTCCAGAATACAACTCTGAAAGAGAAAACGTAACTTGTTCTTCTACAGTCAGGATCTAATTATCTAACCTACAATTAGCAATTGGACTGGCACCTGGTCACCTTCATAGTGAAATGAACACCACCTGTCCTCAGCAATTCCAGGGAAGGAAAGACTTCCTTCAAAGCTTCCTACCACGGGTGCTACTCTTACAAGAACCCTTCGGGTAGCAAGACAATTTTATTATTTTGTCCAAGGTTCTGGTACCTGAAATACTCAGGGTGGATGCTCCCAAGCCTGACAGCTCCTGGCACGTGAGTTTCCCTCCTGCTGAAGCACTGTTCAGGTAACAAATATGTTGGCTGGGGAATGGAGACCCCCAAAAAAGAAAAGGCCCTGACTGTAGGCACAAAAGCACAGTGCCCACGTGAGGCTCTGTGACAGCAGGAACCTGTTCCAGTTTCAGGGGATAAGGATGTCACTGGTTGAGACAGAAGCAATTATTTCCCCCTCCACACATACACAAAATCCACAAGGAACAGATTTTCAAGAGGGCAAAGGCAGAGTCAGCTGCTCCTTTCTGCTTTGTACTTGAGAACTCAAGGCCATGCAGACTTCGGTGGTCTGGGGGGTTTTTTGGTGCTTTCTTTTGAAATTCTTACCTGGGAGCTCTCATCACACAAAGGACGTTGAAAAGGGAAAGCAGGACCTGTAAGATGAAATCTGAGGATCCACTCACGCTCTGCTTTGTAGTGGAAGCCACAAAGAAAAATACCACCACCAGACATTTGGACATTTCCAAATAATACCTGCTCCTAAGAGCACAGAACTTTGGTTCCTTGCGAGTGCCAGCTCAGAGCTTACTGCAGCTTGTTCTGGCTGTCTCAATTTCCACCCCTATCCAATTTCATCACTAACGTCCATCAGGAACAGTCAGTCTGCAGCCCAAACATGCAGTGGAAAAGGAATTGCACAAGCTGCTGAAACACCGCTCTGCCTGCCTTGGCACGGCCTCGCCTCTCCTGCCCCCGCGCTCCTCCTGCACCAACAGCTCCGCGGCGCCCCCTCCTGACCGGGCACCTCGCTTCCATCTCCTCTGCAGCTCCCAGCCTCGACTCACCTCTCCCATGTCCAGGGATGAGGATTAACATCGGCTGCAAAGGAAGGCCGGCTCGGCCCCTGGGAATTTCCTGCTGTCACCGGGCTGCTGTCTCTTAGTCTGGTGCCATAAAAAACCAAACATCAAAGCAGGATCTGAGCTGATCTGCTGTCCGCTCTGTGAGGGGGGTCTCGGTGTCATACCTGCCTAAAACACACAAACACTAATGGATGCTTAGCGTTGCACCAGAAACACCACTACCCCAACCACGCAAATATATACATTTTAAAAAAGAAAACTCAAGAAAAACTCCACCCCAAAAAAGACAACTCTTATTACTCATAGTCAAACGACCAAATATAATAAAAATAACCCCATGTCCAATCCCTTTAAAAAAACTCCAAAATATATACCCAGAACCCCCAAACTTAAAAAGACCTGCCTCTAACCAAATAAAAAGAAAAAAAAAAAGCGTTTCGAACTATATCAATTCATTAACCTAACACATCAAAACCACAAAAATTTAAATCCTCAGCCAACACTAGTACACCATATACACTAATCCCATCACTACAGACAAAATCAAAACCAATTGAGACCCCAAAAACCCCCCCCGAGCCCACCCGGAAGCGGCGGGAACCCCGAGAGCAGCGAGGTGGGAGGACTCAGGGCCAGAGCGCCTGCGGCGAGACCAAAGAGATGCGGCCAGAGCGGCCCGGGAGTTACCATAGAGACACGGGAGAGAGCGGCCCGGGAGTTACCATAGAAACGCGGGAGATAGCGGCCCGGAAGTTACCATAGAGACACGGGAGATAGCGGCCCGGGAGTTACCATAGAGACACGGGAGAGAGGAGCCCGGAAAGTTACCATAGAAACGCGCTATAGAGCGGCCCGGGAGTTACCATAGAAACGCGCTATAGAGCGGCCCGGGAGTTACCATAGAAACGCCAGCAGAGCGGGCCCGGGGAGAACGGGGCCGATCTCAGGGCGGAGCCGGGGCCGGCGAGGGGCCGGGGAGAACGGGGTCGGACTCAGGACGGAGTCGGGGAGAACGGGGCCGGGCTCAGGGCGGAGTCGGGGCTCGGGAGGGGCCGGGGGGACCCAGAACAGATCCCAGGGAAGCCACCAAGTTCCCACTTGCTCCTTTTTCTTGCTAAGTACCTGGGAGTCAGGGCAGTGATCCTAAGGATGAAGAGGGGCTTGGGACGATACCAAAAGACTTGGAAGAACCATTTTTCAGAAGGATGTGGGTTTGAACATTTGTCCATTATCGGGGTGGGCTGGGGAAGTGCTGTAGTACCGCCTTTTGTCCACAAGGTGCCAGCACTGCCCCGGAGCTCAGCACCCCCCCGCTCCCCCCCCCGCCCCGCTCCAAGCCCCGCTCCAAGCCCGCTCCAAGCCAGGCAGAACCCGGTCAGAGCTGCGGGCAGCTGAAACTGTCCCCGGGAAGCCCTGCCCAGAAAACCGGGGCGTCCGCGTCCCCCCGCCGCCCCCTGCCTCCCCCGCAACCCCTCGGCCTCCTGCCCCTGCTCACGTTTCTGACTCCCCCCGCCTGCCGGAGGGCAGCGGGGGTGGTGAGCGGCGGCGGCGGCTCCCACGGCGGCGGCAGCACGCGGCGGCACCCGGTAACCGCAATGGCGGCGGCACGCGGACCACGCCCAGGGGGGGCGGTGCTGGAGGGAGCTCGGAAGCGAGAGGCGGCCCCGCCGCTGCCTGGGGGCGCGGGTCCGGCTCCTGCCCGCCCGCAGCACGGCTGGAGTTACAGACCGTGTCTGCGCACCTGGAAACGCCGCGGAAAATTGCTCCCAGGCGGCGCCGTAGGCAGGGTAGAGCGCAGGCAGCCGGGTAGACGCACTAGGGGGCCTTGCATTTTTCCCGCCCTTTTTGCCGCCATCTTGAGAAGGTCGAGCACGTGGCGCCGAGCCGCCATACTGGGAAGGGCGTCACGTGACTTCCGCCCTCACTCGCCGCCATCTTTGTTGCGGCTGAAGCCACTTCCGGCTGAGCCGCCATCTTTTTTTGTGGCACCCCTAAGGCCCCCCCGGCTGCTAACAATGACGCCTGACTAAATCGACGGCTTGAACACGGCCGCGGCATAGCAGAGCCCACAGACCATGTCCACACATCCGGAAACACCACAAAAAATTTAATCTGGGCGGCGCTGCGGTCGGTGTTGCGCACAGGCAATCAGCTAGACGCCTTCGGGCTCTTTAGCTTTTCCCGCCCTTTTTGCCGCCATACTGGGAAGGGCGTCACGTGACTTCCGCCCTCACTCGCCGCCATCTTTGTTGTGGCTGAAGCCACTTCCGGCCGAGCCGCCATCTTTTTTTGTGGCACCCCTAAGGCCCCCCCGGCTGCTAACAAAGGCGCCTGACTAAATCGACGGCTTGAACATGGCCGCGACATAGCGGAGCCCACAGACCATGTCCACACACCCAGAAACACCACAAAAAATTTCATCTGGGCGGCACTGCGGTCGGGGTTGCGCACAGGCAATCAGCTAGACGCCTTCGGGCTCTTTAGCTTTTCCCGCCCTTTTTGCCGCCATACTGGAAAGGGCGTCACGTGACTTCCGCCCACACTCGTCGCCATCTTTGTTGTGGCTGAAGCCACTTCCGGCCGAGCCGCCATCTTTTTTTGTGGCACTCCTAAGGCCCCCCGGGCTCCACACAGAGGTGCCTGACTAAATCGATTGCCAGAACCCCTCGGTGGCACCTCTGAGCCCACAGACCATGTCCAAACACCTGGAAACACCTTAGAAAATCACTCTCAGACGGCGCTGCCGTCGGGTTTTTGCGCAGGCAGCTGGCTAGATGCCACCAGGGTCCTTGCTTTTTTCCCGCCCTTTTTGCCGCCATCCTTGGAATGTCGGGCCGTAGCAGTGCTCCCAAGCTCACAGTCCGGGGCTGCCACGCGCGTCGGGGTGGGCTCGGGGGAGTGCTCCAGTACCGCTTTCCGTCCACAAGGTGGCAGCGCTGCGCCCGCTCTCAGCCAGGGCTTGTCACGCTCATTGGGGACGGGCACGGGAGAGCGCTGCAGTACTCATCACTGACCACGAGATGGCAGCATTGTCCACGAGTTCACAGCCCGGCCCTAGCGCGCTCATCGGGGATGGGCACGGGGGGGCGCTGCAGTACCGCTCTCTGTCCACAAGGTGCCAGCACTGCCCCGCAGCTCAGCGCTGGGTCGGGGGCCGGCAGAGAGCAGAGGCAAAAGAGGTGCCCAAAAATCCCCTCCCAAAAATTCTCTAAATCAAACGCCACAAAAGTCTCCCAACCACAACTACAAGAACCCTGTCACCAATGAAATCCAAACCCAAAAAGCCTTTCTTTTAGGCTATATTTCCACATTTTTAATATTTTTTATTTTTATATTGATATTTATCGTTACAATTTATTTTTTATATTCCTATCTATGTATATTGTATCTCATATAATATACGCAACATGTAATATGATCTATCGTATTTATATTACTGATATTATTTTTTCGTTTTGTATTTCTATTTTTATTCTTTATATTTCCTATTTTTGTATTTTTTTAAGCTTGTGTTTGTTTATATGCTACAACAATATTTTAAACTATATGAATTCATTAACCTAACGCAGCAGAAGCACAATTAATTACAATTAAATTAGCCTGGTTTTCCAAGGGGTAAAGATTTAATTCTTATTAATATTGGCATATTTTCTCTTTTTGTGTTTTTTTCGGGGGGGGGTGTTTTTCGGGGGGTTTGCTTTGGGGTTTTTTTTGTTTGCTTTGTTTTGGATTCCTCTGTTAGTGAACAATGAGCTTGGGAGAGTTACAACATCAAAGGGCTACTTGGTTTTATTGCCATCTCTGAAATACACCTCCACATCAAGTCACTGCTGGTGATACTGCACAGGGGTGCAATGAGACCCGGTGGGGGTTCCAAAGAAACAAACGGCACCACCTCCCTTCAGGTTTTTTAACGGAGCAGAAAATGCAGAGGTTTTGCTAACTGCACTCTCAACTCTATCCAGACGTCCAGTGGCCATGGATGTCATTTTTCAACTCCTTTTTTGCCAACAGCCAAACTCCCAGACACTCAGGGTGAGAAAGAGTAATGGGAAAAAAAAAAAAAAAAGGAACAAAGCAAACAGGAAAAAATAAAATAAAAATAAACTTAAAATTTAAAAATAAATTTAAAAGTAAAATTTTAGTATCAATTTTTACTATAAAATTTTTATACTAAAAGTATAAAAAGAAAAATAAGATAAATAAAATAAAAAATTAAAAATACAAAGCAAAAAAGCAAATAAAAACAAATAATATAGCAAATTAAAATAAAAAATTAAAGAAAAAAATTAAAAAGTACAAAAGGATTTTTTAAAAATTAAATAAAAAATTAAATAAAAATAAAATTAGAGGGAATAAAATATAAAAACATTTAAAAATACAGAACAAGAAATAAATAACATAAAAAAAAAACCACAATAAAATATAGCATGAAAAAAACCCAAAATCAAAATGCAATAAAAAATAAAGAATAAATAGAATAAAAGACAAAATTAAATAAATGCAGCTCTCCCCTCATGCCATTGCCTAACACAGCTCCAGGAGTATCCTGGATTCTGCAGGGGTAGGGAAAACAAACCCTGTGCTTCCCAGAAAATAAAGTTTTCTAGGCAATCCCCAGTTTTGCTTGGAAACAAATTCTATTTTAGTGGAAAGTTCACTTTGGATGAACATCCAAACGGGCCAAGGCAGGAAAAGAACCACCCCATTGTGTCCAAGGAACAGCAGTTGGGCCATTTAGGATTTAAGTTTTCATGGGATTTTAATGGGATAGTTAAAAATGCAGTACATTTAACTTGACAAAGAGATGAATTACGGCAAATAAACACTTGGCAACTTGCCTGGTGCTGAACGACTGCTGATTTACCAATGTGAATTTGGCAAATGCCCTTGGAAATGTGCCCTACGATGTAGCAAACTCCAACGAGGATGGAAAATTGGCCTTTGCAATAAATATTCCCTTGCTAAAATCAGAAAAAGCCAAAAACATCAAATGAAAGGAAGGAAAAATACCTAAATCATCCTGCCTGGAAGACAAGCTCAGGCATTTCTAACAGTGAAAACTTTTCGAACAGTCAGGAATTTGTTGGAAGCTCATGGAATGATGACTTAAAATCTGCTTCCTCTGCTCGGATTTTAAAGGGAAGTGAGAACTAAACACCTCAAGTTACTCCTACCCCCAGAATTGTCTGTATTTTGTGGGAGTAAAATTGCAAAGAAACTCCAGGCTTACTTGTATCTGACATCTGAAGCTCTTAGCAGAGCCTTCAATAGAACAGAAGAGCCACCACAATTGCTGGAATAATAAAATTCAACTTCGCAGAAGTCAGGAACTTTATTTACAAATCCATGGAGGAGAAGGAGCAGGATGACACCAGGAACACACTCCAGCTGAAAGCAACGATTTATTGGAAAAGGCAGGAAATCCAATGGACAGCCTCTGGTTACAGCCAAGCAGTTCCCCAGGAGTCAGAGACAAAAGTGGGAACCTTGGGCTGGGATAAGGCCTTCCCCTGCCTTGGCTTCCTTGGCTCTCTCCTTCTTTGCCAACTACCTGGAAGAGGGAAAAAAACCCAGAACACAGTTCCAAAGCTGGGCAGGACATCCTTGCTTCAGGCAGACTGAAGTGCAACTCCCAGGGATTGCCCGTGGGATTCCAGGGCTGGAAAAGCACAGCCAGCTGCCAGGTTTAGTGCTGGGACACGGCAAGGCCTGGGCTCAGGGGCAGCAGCTACAGCTGGGCCTGCAGGAGAACACCCCAAACCCAGCTGAAACACCCAGCAGTACACCCAGCACGCTCCAGGAGAAACTCAGCTGGGAGAAGCCCCCCGGGATGCTCCCTGTTCCTCGCCGCTGGCAGCTTTGCCAGGGCTGCTCTCAAAACTCCTACCTCACCGTGCAGCTCCTAGAAAACAGGAGAACCTGTGGAAACCACCCAGAAATCCACGGATTTCCAGTCCTTAAGATCCAAAGCTGCAGCAGAATGTCTCCAAACTGTACTGCAAACCGGCAGGTCTGAGGAGACGCAGGGATCTGTTCCACAGGGGACACGAGTGCCCCTCAGCCAGGCAATTATTTCTCTCGGGCTCTTCCCTCTGCTCTCTGAGGACACCAGCAGCAGTTTTTCCCTGGTGTTTCCATCAATGCGAAGACTTCTGTTCTCCTCTGACTCCGTGTCCAGGAAGGAAAAAAGGAATATTATCATTACACAGACTGTCCAGGAGGGCGTGACTGAGGCAGGATCAGCTCCCAGTCCACTGCTGCTTCTGGATTTCTGAGCAGTTCCTTCCCATCCTGCCCTTCCCAGCACCATTCCCTGGGTGCCACGTCCACAGACACCTTCTCCAGGCAGCTTAAAAAGCAACAGAAACCCAGAGAAAGAAGATTAAAAATCAATTCACGTGTTTCTAGTCTGGGGAGAATGAGGGAGGTCTAAAATCTGTATTTATTTTAGAACAGTAGAGCAATTTCTTAATGACCTTGAGTATCAGCGAAGGGCAGCAAAAGCTGATAAACTCCTTTACTAACTTACTAGCAGCAGAGAAATTAAGTATTGCTGCTAAGAGTTATGGTGGTGTCATTGTTGGTGTTAGTGCTTTTAACCTTCTGACATTAGAGGCTATTTGCACCATAAATTCATTATTGAAGCAGTTTATTTTAAAATAAGACTTTTTACAATAAAGTTGGCAAAAAAAGAGTCCCAAAATCAAGATGTAAATCTCACAGCTATTAAAGAAATGTTGCCTTTGGTGTGTATAACTTCCCAGACCCTCATATTTTCAGTTTTTACCCTTTTCTGTTACTAAGTTGATGATTAAAACCTTGTAGAAAGCTCGAAAAATATCCCGGTCAAAGCTACACATTTTCCCAAGTACCCTGAGTGTGGACTGAGCAATCTTAGCACCACAAGAGCCAAACCCCGACAATTCTGCCGTAACTCCCTAAGAACATTGAGTACAGGACCGGAGATACAATCAGGGCCCACAGCTGGAGCTCAGCAGAAACAGGGGGACACCGCCCGACCCAGGGCCGGTACCGTACTGTATTTTGAACTCCAGGGCGCGGTAAAACGCTCCTTATGATACAGACATGCACCCTTTGCATCTTCAAAATGAAATGAAAAGCTGAACAACGATGTAAATGTAGAGAAGAAAGCCGGGCCGTAGCTCGGGCTTCGAGTGCCAACTCGCCTTGTCGCCATACTCCTCCGGTCTCCCGTGTTTGTATTGGGTTTACTGTGTTCCTATCCCTCTGCAAAAGAATTCTTTGTTAAAGTCACTCAGACACACAGGGAAAGCTTAACCTTTCCAAAGTTCCCATTTCTCAAAGCAAACTGCCTAGGATCTGACAACAGCATGCATTAGACAAATTGCTAGAAAACTGCGAGACGCCGCCGTATTGCTCCCTGTGTCTCTGCCCGAGTCTGCACGGACCGGCCACAGGTGCTGTGTCTGAGGTGTGGCTGGGGCGGCTAAAACGTCAGCTGCAAAGCCGTCTTTCTAGTCCACCGACCCCCTTAACTATTCCACAGGGCAGAGCAGTTCCAGGCTAAACACAAAGAACACATTATGTTACAGTGTGACCCAAGGACGATAAACAAAGTTCCCAGCAAGAAGAATAATGGCAAGGACCGAGATGACGCCAGAAGCGATGACCGATGGTATGACGATGGCGGACAGCAGAGGCTCTAAGGAGCAGAAGACTCCAAAAGAGTGACCTGTTAAAAGAACTGTCGGTCACAATGATCAAGATGGCTGTGAGATAACATTCTACATTCGGAATGCTCCCCATAACCACATGATCATGCAAGCCCCAGGACAACTCACCTGAGGTCTCCATTTGGTGTAGACCAAACATCCCTACGTCCTGCTCCCCTTTCCAAATCCACTGCTGAGCACTCTCAGCACAGCCTGTTTGCCCCCTGGGCTCTGCTGGGTCAGCAGCCCCCAGGGCAGCTAAACATCCTTCCCTCTGCTGAGCTGCTCAGTGACACCCACAGCAGACTCCTCAGATTTTCCATGGGATGAGCAGTTCTGCTGCTGGCAGGCAGCAGCTCCCGCACGGACAAGCATGCTCCAGCTGCAGAGATCCTGGGCAAATACACAGACCCCGTATCCAGCTGGGATCAGAGCACAAGGCCAACACCTGGCAAGGAGCTGAGTGGAAAGCAGATCACTCCTGACTCCAGTGACCACCCTGGACAATCGCCTTTGATTCCAATTTAAAAAACCAAAAACCCAAAGCGAAACTGGAGCTTGTACCATGTGAACTAAACCTCCCAGGTCCAGTCCCTGAGCACGAGGTATCCAAACTCCTGGCTCTAGGCACCCTCTGCCCCATGGCCACTGGAGCTGGCCCAGGAATAATGCACCCAGGGCACAGCAGAGCCTGTACCAAGCTGGCCCAGCAGCTCCCCCTGCACTGATGGAAATTAACCCTCAGTAATTAATGCCATGAAAGGAATGCAGCAAACACATCCCTGCCTGTATAAGCACTGCAAATGGGTCAGTGTCCTCCCTGCAGTGACAGACTCAGCCCAGCCTCCCAAAGGCAGATGTGGGTCCGATGACCACGACCTGGAGGGGTCTGGGTGCAGCCACTGGTCTGGCTCCGCAGGAGCAGCAGCAGCGGGTTCTGGGCCACAGTACACGCCTGTCCTCAGGGCACCTGCTGATCTGATGCCATCAGGGTACACGGAGGAGACCACCAAACACAGCCTGAGTTGGCACAAAACCAGCCCCTGTGCCAGCCCCAGTCCTCAGCAGGCTGTTCCTGGCCAGGGGAGCTGCAGGTCACTGACTGCAGCCTCTGAGACAGTAGCAGAAAAATCAGCATCACCATCCCTCCCAAGTGCTCCATGCTGCCAAGTCACAGTGTCTTAGAAAACTAAGTTCCTCTTAACAAGGCATTTTTCACTATGTAGTTGGGCTAATGCAAAGAATATAAGAAAATTGAATCTGATTGTACTAAAAGGAACTTACAAATAGGGTCAGGAACACAGAGATGAAGGTTATACCATATCCAGAGCCTTCTCTGCAACGTTCATGAGGATTTAGGAATTAGATTACTCCTAGTCCAGGTGAGGACTCTGTTCACATCTGAGCAGTCTGCACCAGTCTGCTGTATCTGATGTTCACAGGCGGTTTAATTTTTCTTTGCAAGGAAAATCTGTGGTATCTACAGTCCAGACCAAGGCTGGAATCCAGTGATCTCCTGCTGGCTAAAAGGGCTTGTGCACACATTGACTAGAAGCCACTGGGATTAACTCAGAACACCAATACTTGCCTCTACAAGGAACCACATATCCCAGAAGCATTCCCCTACCTTTTTATTTTCCAGTAATCCCACACTGAGGAAATAACATAAAGACATTGTAATAAATTAACTGTTTTGAACACCCAGGGAAGGAGAGAGGACACATTTTACAGCAATAGAGGTATTTTTGACATTTTCATTAATATTTCCTATGAAAAAAAACCATAGCTCTTCGGCTTTGCAAAACAAGGGAAGATTTAAGCTCTGCCATCAGCGTTTTTCTATAAAAATAAAGTTTTGTGTTTACTTGGGTTTTACAACTAAGCTGAATAGAAAGGAGAAGGCTCTTACAAATAAATCTGCTGTTTTATGGCCCCTCCCTCTGGAGACACATCCCAGAGGCATTCAGCTGGCTCCGTAAGTCCCTTCTGCAGACAAGCTCTAGCTCTGCTGAATCTAGGGCTTCTTTACAGGACACCTCTGGACTTGGCAGGGCCCGTGCTCCTGAGGAACAACCTGCTGTCATATTCCACTGTTCAGTTTGCATTAGGTATGTTTTCTTCATCAAGCTGAAAAGTGAGTCCCCAAACATTTGAGATTTCTGCCCTCCCCACCCCCCCCCAGTAATGGAGGGGCTTGCAGGAGCTGCAGTCACGTCTTTCCTCCAACTTCTTACAGGAAGTCTAACTCAAGGGCTTGGTGAAGGGACACAAGGTCAGCGTGGTTTGTGATCCTCCAGAATGGCATGTTGTGCTGTAAAGAGACAGGACAGTCAGGTTTCTGTGGGGATTTTCAGCTGAGGTGGAAGCAGGCTGGGTAGGGCTGCAGGGCTGTGCAGTGTGGTGGTTCTGAGCAGAGCACTCTCAGGACAGACCTCAGCCATGTGCACATCTGCGTGCAACAGGCACCAGCACTGATTGTCACTAGCTGCTCACGAGGGAAACCCTGGCTGTGAGCTGCTGCTGCATCCAGGACTGCCTGTCCAGGGCCCCCAGGACACCTGCACAGCCAACACATCTGGCACATGGCAGAACGTGTGAAGTCTGCGGAGTTAAGGCCCTGACAGTCATCTTTGCACTTCACTACTAATTAGCACAACTGAACAACCTGTCCAAATCAATCACTCGTTGCTCCTTGTTTGGGAGCCTAATGGCAGGTGCTGTATTCATCTGTTGCTGCTCCTGAGCCCCGACTCCTCCACACTCCTGAGAAACTGCAATATCCTGATAGTCACAGGCTATGATCAGCATACAGAACCATAGAATCATCAAGGGTGGAAGGGACTTCCAAGATCACTGAGTCCAACCTTTCAACATGCTACATCCAACACGCTACACTAAGACACTGCTGACAGGGACAGTGTTATATGCAATCCTAAACAATCGTAAAATACAAACTTTCAACACCCAGGAGCCAGAAGACTGCCCATCTTAACATAATGGAAGATCTCTTGCATCAAAGGCAAACTTTGCTCCTGGCTGCCCTGGCCTGAAGAGTTCAGCCTTGGAACAAGAGTCCTTGTAGGCAAAGCCTGCCAGGAACTTCCCGTTGTATTGCCCCACCTCCGCAGTCAGACCCACCTGCTTGGCTGCGACCTCCTCATCACGGCCATCTCCAATCACCACATAAGTGACCTTCTTTCCAAAGCGTGACACGATCCTCTCAAAGCAGCTCTCTTTACCTGCCAAAGACAATCCCCCTATAAGGAGCCTCAGGGAGAGAGAAATAGAACAGGTCCCTTCCTCCCAGCACAGAGGAGGCACTTCTTGTCTTACTAGGCAGAGGTAGCACCCAGT
This sequence comes from Phylloscopus whistleri, assembly GCA_017589585.1. Classification (NCBI taxonomy): domain Eukaryota; kingdom Metazoa; phylum Chordata; class Aves; order Passeriformes; family Phylloscopidae; genus Phylloscopus; species Phylloscopus whistleri. Next base: position 405,588 of record JADMLD010001476.1, on the reverse strand, counting down.
TCAGCTCCCGAGGCCAGAAGCCTCGACCACAGCACGGTGCTGCTCAGCTGCAGAAACGGCATTCCCCCTTGTAAAAATCCCAGCTAATCCTCAGCAGATGCCACAGTGGCAGACACTTGGCACAAGTCCTTACCTATTTTTGTAGCACTATAAATATTTTCAATGGGAAACACCTCGCCCAATCCATACAGAAGAACTTTGGCAAGAGCTGGCATCAGTTGGGTGGTTGTGATCAGGATGTTCTCACAGTTTTTTCTAAAAGAAGAAAACCACTTGTAAAAGCACATCTACAGGCAGTGGTGCCAGGACTGTTCCAGGCAGTCTGATCAGCTTCCCCAGGTGCCACGTGCTTTGCTGTCCTGCTTTCAGGAGATATTTTAGGACAAGGTTTTGCAATTTTTGCTTGTTTGCTTCTGGCAGAATTCCCTGTCAGAAAAACCATTTGGTGAGCATGGGGACCTTGCTAACTACAGGTGTTGCAGCAGAGAAACAGGCGTGGAGTTTTTGCCCTCAGTCACTTGGCACCTGTGCCGAACAGCAGCAGTGTGACGGAGCAGTGCCCAGCACAGCACTGCACCCGAGGGCGAGAAAGGGCTGAGAAAGCCTCACGCACTTCCCGGCTCCATACCTGGACTGGATGAGCAGCAGGGATTTTAATGCAGTTTCCAGCCAGGAATCTGTCAGCACTTCTATGTCAGTCCTCAGTCGCTGCAGAGCTTCCCTCTTCTGTGGGCTAAGCAGGCCTGGAAGGCGAGGAACATGTGTTTGCCTGGCAAGTCTAACACGGGGAGGGCTGTCCCCAATGCACCAGCTGCCTGCTCTGCAATAAATAACAGAACTGAAGGCCTCTGGAAGCTGGACTGCCTGTCTCAAAGCAATGAAAGAAACCAGCTCCCAGTGACATGAATGAGCCCAGACATCCATCCAGGAGTCTGACTGTGGGGAACTGGGCAGACACTTATCTGCAATTATTTCTAAGCATTTCTCAGGATACAGGAAATCAAAGGCACTTCTCTTGTACAAAGCACTCACAGTAGTAAGAGTCCGAGGCCACAGAGAACTCCTACAGTCACCCTCTCTGACTTTCTGCTTTCCAAGGATCCTTTCCACTTTAAGCCCTTTTACGTATCTTTTTTTAAACTATCTCCCCTTCTTTTATTCCCATGCTTGTAATTGCTTTTAGATAAAATTTTCTTCAAGTCTCTGGTTTTGAATTAAAAGCAGACAGGAGTGGAGGCCATTTCTGCTCCTGACAGTAAACACAGCAAGAAAGGAGCACATGGAGCCTGCACGTCTCTCCAATTTCCATCCATGACATATCAGCCCCCCTCACTCCGGCCTTCTGTTACACCAGTCCTCTGCACTGAGGCCACAGAGGGACCCACAGCAGGCTGCACTGACAGCTGCTTCATCATGTAGCTTTCCACAGGTCCTGAAAAACTCTGCATCCAGGTTTCCCACAAGCAAAATGTGAAATCATGGTGTGATCCCTACAAGAAATCAGGTAACTGCAGCACACTGAACTGCACACCTATACTGGCAGATTTTTAAGGCTGAAAGTTGTAGCTTTGAACACCTGTTTTTTAAAAAATATGTCCCAAAAAACAACAATCAAGGTTTTTGTGTAGGCAAAGGGTATCCAAACCCACAACCAATCAGGCCAAGTCACCCTACCAGGTGAGCTGCTCTAGCAGCATCCCTTTTCCAGGGATGGCAATGCCAAGATTCAGACTAAACAGAAAATTCATCTCCATTTGCTCACTATGGTTTGCATGATTATGACTGCTTTGGAGTTGAAAGGGAAGCAAAACTAGAAGGCTTTAAGTGATTTTGTGAAGAGAGAGCAGAGAAGTCATGTCAGACTGTGGGCCTGACAGCCCAGGGGTGACCAATGTATTTCCTGACAATGGCGTGACCAAAGGCAGACTTTGTGGAGACACGAATGAACAGCAGGACAAATGAGTCATTCGGGCCACTGCTGAGCAGAGGGCCAGGCAGCCTTTCATACCAAATTAGCAAAGGGATGTTATCTGCACCAAAACTTTTGCCTCTAGGACTGAGTTACCATCCTTATCTCCACGATAAATCACAGCCTGGACTGGCACACTGTTCAGCTTCAGAAGACGTACCCTCTTCAATTCCATGGAAATTTGATCCCAGTTAGCACTAGGAGAATGGTTACTTCTCATGTCCACACATCAGGAAAGCCAAAGCTCTGATGAAGGACAAAGTCCGGCCCCACAAGCTCTGTTCTGTGCTCAGACCTCGGTACAGGTGACCACTCACCTCCAACGTTAGTTTTGTATTTGTTGTAGATCTCGCGTACCCTGCGGTAGCGGAAGGCCAGTTTCCTCATCCAGTCCACTCCCTGCACACCCACCGAGGAGCTGTGGTTTGCATTGCTTCCCGAGCCGCTGAAGCCATCCGTGGAGAAGTTGTAGTTGCTGTTCCAGGAAAGCAGATGCGTTAGGTGTGCCACAGCAGCAGAACCGCTGCGGCACTTCTGGCGGGGCTGTCGATGCCAGCGCTGGCAGCAGCTGGAGAACACCTCAGAGAGGAGCTGCGCAAGCACCATAACACCTGGAGAGCAGAGCCTGGCTCCTGTGGGAATGCTGGCAACCAACTACAGCTGCCGCTGGCTCTGAACTGCTGCACTGATACAACTCCTTTCATATCCCCCACTACAAAACCTTCCTTTACTCTTTGGCTGCTCATTCCTCTGCCATACAGAGCATCCTTCCCACTGACCCCTTCCTCATCCTGCAGCAATAAACCCTGGCACAAAATCTTCCAAATATAGCATCCACGACTTTCCATCCCAATTGCAGCTTCACAAGCAGATGAGCTCCTTCATCAGTTTAGGACTGCAGAAAGCAAGTCCTCTTTCATCACTTTCCCTGTACTTCTTTCTCCCTGACTGATCTTTCTCAGACGTTTTCATGAGCCAGTTCACCTCAGTAAAAAAAACCTACATCCCTCTGTTTGATAGTGAGCACCATAAACTCTCAGAGGGATTCAAACCACAGGGGGACTTTCAAAGGTCAAGATCACCGAATCACAGGATGGTTTAGGTTGGATAGGACCTTCAAGATCATCTCACTCTAAACCCCTGCCATAGGCAGGGACTTTTTCTACTAATCTAATTAGAGTAACCATCAGATTAGGTTACTAATCTAATGCTGTCATTATGAGATCTGAAGTGCTGGTTCTCTGTTCCTCACTTATCATTGAGCACAGAGGCAGCATTCAACAGTAGACAATGTAATACACAATATAATTTCAAAACTCTTAATACTTTGTAGGTCTTCAAAGAAATGCCCCCCCCCAGCAAACAAACACTTTGCCAGGTTTCACTCCCTGCACAATGCTGAGCTCCATCTCTTAACCCCATCTGCATTTGAAGTCTTCAAAAAACCTGATTACATCAGCAATACATTTCCTGCATTCATCAGTACAACACCTTAGATCTTGGCCATTGTCATCAGATGCCACATCTTCTATGTGTACCTGGTCACACTCCTATTAAAGAGAAAAAAAACCCAAAAATAAAGTCATGTTGTGGTAATCCAGAAACACACTGACATTTGAAGATTAAAGAAACTGTGATAGAAACCAATCCCTTCACACTTCCCAACAGCCACACTGCCTCCACAAACCCACAGAGCTTCCACTAGCTCTGTCTGCCAGAGTCTGACTGTGGGGAACTGTGCAGACACTTACCTGCAATTATTTCTAAGCATTTCTCAGGATACAGGAAATCAAAGGCACTTTCCTTGTACAAAGCACTCACAGTAGTAGGGGTCCAAGGCCACAGAGAACTAGCCAGCTTCCACTAGCTCTGTCTGCCAGTACTGGGTTTCACCTCCCACCCCTAGAAGTCTTTGCCCAGCCTGGGATCTTAAGTACCAGAAAGGATTGAAAAAAGCACATTTCTGTGGCATTTTGAGTTGTCTGCAAAGAAAGAACTTCAACGCTCACTGAATAGGTTGGACTCAAAGCTCACTTGTCACTTGAAATGATTATGCCAAAAAGCAAACAAAACAAAACAAAACAAAACAATAACACCTCAAAAGAACATTATCTGGTCAAGCATTGCTATTCCATTTTCCCAACATGGGTCAGTAGAGCCAAAGCACTACTGCAAAGTGTGGTGGCACTGCCATGGCTCTGGTGCAGTGATTTAACTCACTAACCAACACCTACAGCAGTGCATTTGTGGCTGAGCACACAGCTAACACATCAATGAGTCCCTTTCCAGCACAAGAGATTATTTGGAATTTTCATTTGTTTTTTTGTTGCTTTTTTTCCCTGAAGGTGGGAGGTAACTCATTACCACCTTTGAAAACTTCACTGCTGCCAGTAGTCACAGCCCCAGTGGAAATATCATTTAAGTCTCTGTTTGCATCAACAAAACCATCTTGTTTTTCCATGATGTGTATCAGTGACACACCTACAACTAACAGGTCCCTGTTCATATTCAGCCTTCCTAAGCCTTAAACTACTGCTGTCAATTCTGCAAATTACATTGAGTGGAGTTACATCAAAGACAACACAAAAGAAAAAGGGAGGGCGTTGTGCGTCCTTCACGGGTACAGCCTGCTTGTCTATGCAGTGTGTCCTTCAAAGCTGTTCCTCAGCCAAAGCCACCTCCTGCTTCTGTCCTTGGCTTAGTCACAGCCCTTGAGAACTGACATCCTCAAGACAGCCTTCTCCTCACATCTCTGGTTTCCATTTCAAAAGAGGACCAGTGGAAGCAAAGAGCTCACCAGCCCAGAAATGCAAATACAGATGGATCAGACATCACTCCTCTTATCTGTACGGGTTCAAGCAAAAACCCAGCAGATACTGAGAAAGCTCCTGACACTAGAAGGCTGCAGAATGCCTGTCTCAGTTAAGAGTGCACCCCTGATTTGGCCGTGCTTACAACGAGCAGTAAGAGGCTCTGAGGCAAAGAGCCCTCACAAAGAGTGAGGTATAATTCTGACATGGTAATGTGGAGTTCTGCCTTTCAAACACATTTGCCATGTACCTCCAAGTCATTGAAAAACAAGTGAGTATCAGCAACTTCAAAAATCATCTCCTCCATGGACAGACCTGAGCCAATCACTAGAGTTGGATCCTGGAAAAACACAAAAAGAAAACGTAAATGCACTGTGGATGCAGGCAGAAGGGAATTGTCATAAATCTCTCAACAGTTAAACTGCACAGTTTCCCACTGTGTATCAAACCTGGCATAATTCCAGCTACATTCAATGGTATGAACTACAATCTCCCCAGCATTTTAAACAACTCTATTAAAAAAACCAAACAAACACAAAACCAAACACTTCAATGCTCCACAGGACAGACTGATACATTTTCGTAATACAAAACATTCCAAAATCTACAATGTATTTTGAAGGAGAAAATCCACTTCTTTTCCCAGTGTGTGAGGACCTCAGTTATTATTCCCAGTGAGGATGAAACCAGTTTGACAGATTTGCACTGTAAGAAGGGACATGTTGGTAATATTCATGTCCTAGTTCTGTAATAAAGCCAAATTTAGCTCTTTCCCTGCCTCAAACTGCCAATGACTTAAAAGTACCATGGTAGAGACTTAAAAAAACCCAAAGCCTATTCCTTTTCCGAAGACTAACATTTAATTCTGCATGACAGAAATGGGTTTTCTTCAATGGAAGAGACAGTATTACCTTGCCATATTTCTGAGCATAAGATCCTGTGAGAAGAGAATGGAAGATGATGATGGTCTCATCCAGGTCCCAGAGAAACACTCGCTGCAGAGAGAACAAGAGTGGGTTAGAGCTGAGATATTCCAGGCACTGGCCTGCAATAAAGGAACAAGTTTTAGAGTTCATTTTGTGTTTAGCTGCAGTATGCTTTAACAGGTATGAACAGCAATTGTCATCTTACAGGCTGAACACATTCAACTCTTCAGTTTATTGCAGTGGAGTTTATTTACTGCTACAGAAGTACACACTCAGGCTATGGCTGTTTGGTCAAACTATTTCAAAAGCTTCTCTTGCTTTTATAGTTACAAATGTAAAGCTTAGAGTGCTAATGAATTTTAGAGCCCTGCTGAGGTAAAGTGCACTTCTTGTGATATGGAGGGCACCAGGAACAGACCCTTGGTGTTTGTCAGAGAAACCTTGTTATAAATAAGGCAATGGGCTGCCATGAGGAATGGCAGAGTTTTGGTACACCCGGACTTTGACACTGAGAGCTGGGCTAACTTGAGGGGTGGAATAACCCCCTCACACTTCAGTCCAGGCTGAAGGAGGGCAAATTGGACACCAGTACAAAGCCAGCTGCACTCTCTCGCTGTGGGTAAGATGACTTTCCTGCTGGAGTGTGCCATGTGTGCCAGAAAGGAGGTCTCAACCTATTTGGCACTGGCAAGGTTACCCCAGATTCTATTTCTGGTCCCAGAGATCTGTGAGGAAATGAGATTTGCCAGCAAAATGCTGTGAAAGATGGTCAGCAGCCCACAGGAGAGGCTAAGGAAACTTATCTCAGCAAAGAGGAGACTAAGGGATATCTAACAGGAGACCACAACTAATTGAAAGCGAACTGCAAAGGAGATAGAGACAAATTCTTTTCAGTAGTGGCAGATGGAAAATTGCTGGGGAAGAAGAAGTGGAAATTTGCAGCATGGGGGATTCTAGCTGGAGACAGAAAACCTCCTTCCCTGGGTGGATGTGGTAGTGCTGGGACAGACCACTAGGTACAGGATCTCACTGTCTACGTACAGGATTTTCAATCTTGGAGGCTCTTGTGGCTCAGGCAGACAAAGCCACATCCCCAGTGCTGAGGACAGCCCTGCTCTGAGCATGAGCCTGTCGTGGAGACAGACACCTGGATGTCTCCTGAACGGCACCACTAGGATTCCCAGATGTGTTTAAGTGATGCTTCGGGTTTGAAAGGGACTTGGAAAACCATCCAGTTCCAACCCCTCTGCCACGGGCAGGGACACCTTCCACTATCCCAGGTTGCTCCAAGGCCCATCCAACCTGGCTTTGGACACTTCCAGGGATGAGGCAGCTACAAACTGTCTGGGCAGCCTGTGCCAGAGGCTCCCCACCCTCACAGGGAAGACATTTTCTCCTAATATCTAATCTAAACCTACTCTTAATTTGAACTCATGGGGACAGACCTTTTAGTAGGGCCTGTAGTGATAGAACAAGGGGAAATGGTTTTAAACTCAAAGAGAGTAAATTCAGACTAGATGTAAAGAAGACGTTTTTTACAATTGAAGTGGTGAGGCTATGCCACATGTTGCCCAGAGAGGTGGTAGATGCCCCATTCCTGAAAACATTCAAGACCAGGTTGGAGAGAGCTCTGAGTGACCTGACATCTACTTGAAGGTGTCCCTGTTCATTGCAGGGTGGTTGGACTAGATGACCCTGAAAGGTCTCTTCAACCTGAACCACTCTATAACCACCTTCCATTTCCATGGAGATGGAATGAAAAAAAGGGAGGAGAATTTTCACCATCACACTATTCTGCAATTTACCTCCAGTTCACTGTCCTGTGAGGAGGAGGTATCTGCTTTCCTCTTCCCTCTGTTCTTTCCAGGGATGTTTTTTCTTGCTTGCTCATCTAACTCTCTACTTGCTGTTGCTCTTGGTAGCAAAGGACTTGTGGATGCATCTCCTGGAAGAAAGAAATCACACAGCTCTCATCCCCTTGTGTCTCAAAACAAACACCAATACTGCATTGTCCACAAACCATCTTAGTAAAAGCTAAGATGTTACTTTACTTTACTACGTGGATGCAGTAGTAGTTGAACCCTGATTAGAACATAAACCATGATTTCTTTGTCCCATCATTTCAAAACAGCCCCGTCTCCTCAATTCAGTCACCCAGAACTGAGCTATTGCAAGAGCTACTGCCTGCAGAGCAAAGCCAGAGCAGAGCACCCTCCATCCTAAGGCCTGGCACCCTGGAACTACTCTATTACTCAACTATGTCTATTTTATTCAATAGACAGTTGAATATAAAAGAGTAACAGTGATGATGTTGGCCCTGGAGACACAGCCTTGGCCAAGCAGCATGGCCATGACTGACAGAGACGTGATGGAGCCTGCTCTGCTACAGGTTAGAACACTCTCCCTAGGGAAAGAGTACAGCACCTCCTGCATCTTTCTCCTCCTGCAGCCAGACGTTCAGAGTACTCCCTCTCCCTGGGGCAAACAGAGTACATGTGTGTCCCAGAATGGCAGCAGTAGAAGGCTTCTGATAAATAAGTTTGGCTTGCCCACCATAATACTCTGCACACCAGTGAGACCAGTCTGACAAGGAAGGCAAGTGTCCCATCGGGCCCAGCATGCCAAGATGTTGCAGGTACCCTTTGGAGATGTTTGCCCACAGCTGCCCCCCGCACTGTTTAGCAGAGGTATTTTACAGACCCCGCCTCACCGGAAGAAGGTCTCTGCACCGCCTGTGCCGGCACCAGGGCATTAGGTTTCTCCTCTGGGTACGTGGTGGTGGCTAATGCCAAGCTGTCCGTGTTGTCTGCTGGTGGCACCACTCCAAAGCCTGAGCTTGGGTAACAGGTCTGGTAATGACTCTGGCCAAGGATCGTGTACGTAGGATATTCCTGTTGGAGGAAAGAGTTAGTGATGGTAAGATACCTCATTCAGAAAACACTCTGAATCAGGATGACTTTTGTATTAGAATATCCTGTCCAAGAAAAATGCCAGCAAGAGCACAGTCTGACTTTATGCTGTTTCATTCTGCATATATAAGACATTCCCAAAAAGGGCTGAGAGCTCTGGCTGCCTGATGGCCCCTGCACAGGCAGGTTTTGCAGAGGAGACCAGTGATCACAGGGCCATTCCTCTGCTTCCAGTGTCTGCAAAAATTAATCCATCATGAATGAAGTCACAGTAACAGGGGAGTTGAGTGGACGTCAAGACATCAATGCACTCTGTGCTCTGGAATGTGTGGTTTTGTCTTGCATCTGACTTCCTGCATTTGATAGCGACAGAAAGCAACCTTGGGCCTCGCTGAGGGCACAACTACAGGATAAATGGCTCCTACTCATGTCCTGACTTCATCAAGCAATAATTTTGCATTCTGGAAGGTATCCATTTATGAGAACTACTTAATTCATTTAGGAGATCACTCAGCACCTGGAGCTGTGCTTGAGGATTTTAACTCCTGCTACTGACAGTAAAAAAAGCAGCAACTCCAAATGTCACATCACACTATTCTGGTCCACAGTGTGCTCCTGATTCCCTTGAAGAGCAGCCTGGGTTTCTGAACCAGGTGCCTTGGCCTGAAATACTAAAAGAAAATCTTTTTTTCCCCTTACAGTTCCAAGCAAGTTTACGTTTAAAAAGCAACAGCATAATCACAGAAAGATTTTTGTGCATCCATTGCGTTTTCCACACTCCCTGTATTCTCTTTCTGAAAAGCTGGACACTGAAGGCTTCCTTTGTATACGGAAATACTCAGAATGGCAGTTAATGACCCACAGAGGAAAAAGGCAGGGGGAAATGGGCTTTGCTAGCTTGCAGGGCCGTCTCACTTTGTTCTTGTCTGCCATCAGAATGCACACCCTACTTTACTGGGTTGGGGTTTTGTTTGTGTACAACCTCATTTTGTATTCTTGCTCAGGGAGAACAAAGGCATCCAAAAAACATCCACCTCTAATCCTCCCTGCAGGTTTAGTCATCAAAATAGCTGAATTGTTTCTTCCCCTCCATCTCTCTTGCAGAGATCTCAGTTTTAAGACTCACAATCTGCAGATGAGGCAACAGATTTGAACAGATGAAGTGAGTTTGTTGCAAAGATGAAAGGGAGAAGCATCACGTTGGTCAAAGAGACAGCAGGAGTGATTCGGTGACTTTGAGGTACACACTGAGCCCCACAACTCCAGTACCACTGTGCTCCATTTGAAGTGACATTTCCATGTTAGTTTTGAGCATCGTGTTAAACAAAGGTAAAGGAGATGGTGCACATAAATTTACCAAGGAAGTTTTACCTGTGAGATGCTGGCTACTGCTGATGTGGAAATATTGGCAACAGTTGAGGATGTAGAGACTGGACTGGCATTGGTAGTTGATGCTGTAAAATTGAGAATTACTGCATTAAATATTCTAGAAAAGCGTAAGAAATGAGAAGTTGTGAAATAAATACTTACTAGGCAAACGTGCAAACATTTGTGCTTCCAGCAGCACTCTGCTGGTAACAGCCAAAAAAGGACTGGGGTGTATTTTGACACCAGTCACATTTCAATTTGGTTTACAGGAAAGGACAGCTAGTTGTTCATCTTTAAAAACAGTCCTTTCAAATGGTTCAGGAACCTTTTCCCTCAGTGGTTGCTAAGCAATTGGTGTAGAATTAAAAAGGTTTTACATTCTTTACTACTTGTTTTGATAAGACAACAATCCCATTCTGATGATCTATCAGTAGCAGTTGAAAACGAATTAGAATAAATCAAAAGAAAGGACATGAATGTGTTTAAATCAGTTCTGTTAAAAAAAAATTCTGCATCTAACTTAGCATTTTTGTCTAATTAGATCTAAAATTTAAGGAAACATTAAGAATGTTTCAAATAGTGGAAAAAGAGTGTTTCCTCTCACTGCTGGAGAAAGTGAGCATCTCTCCTAACATCCCTGTGTCTAGAGCTCTTGGATGCTGCTTTTTGGATGTGACTTTCTGAAATAATCTGTCAACAGCTCACAGGATGAATTCTTAGAGATGTGTAGCTGTTAGTACCAACTTGAAGATGGTTCACAAGCTTCATGTCACTGCATTCAGTTTTCCCAAAACACAGAAGAGCCTGCTAGAGCAGCACTTGGGAACACCAGTTGTTTAGCAGGTTTTGGGGGGCTGCAGACACAGGGCCACTCCATCAAACGTTCCTCAACATGGGGTTTTTGGGACTCATAAGGGTAACAACAAATAATTAAATCAACAGGAACAAAACCAGATGCCACCACCTTCCTCTGCACACAAATAAAACCAAAAAATAACTTTTAGATGCTTATGTAAAGACTTGCAGAAATTCACAATATCCCTACTTTGCCATCACTCTGAGAAAAACCCTTATTTTCTGCAAATACCGCCACGCAAAAGAACTCAAGCTTCTGAAGGTTTCAATCCCGCTTCCCCAGGGAAATGGACCCACCATGAACTCTTAATGAATGTATGTTGTGGTATGGCAAGCACCAATACTACTACCTGGTGCCCCCTGGAAAGAGGAATGGATCCAAGACATGCCTCAAAAAGGTTAAGAAAACAAAATAAACGGATCTTAAAAAATGTGCAGAAATACCCAGTATTTACAGGAGATGAGAAATATGAAGGGTGTCAGAAAAAAAGGGAAGCAATTAGCCCCAGAAACATTTAGAAAAATGCAAAAGGGCTCCACTGAACAGCAATAATGGCAATGAAGATACTCAAGGACCTACAGCAGCTCCATAGCTACTTGAAGCCCAGCTGTGTGAGCCAAGGAATCTGTCACAGACACTCTTCACAAGCAACTGCTTGAAAACAGGGGACAGTTTCCAAATGAAGCTCCTTCCAATTACACATTATGGAAACTATCAAGGCTGTTATCACCTTAAAAGAAGGTCCCTTCATAGGCCCCTATGAAGCCCAGCTCTCCAGAAAAGACTTGCTAACTGAACAAACCTGCCATGCAGCTGGGGCAGAGAAACTCTCTGGAGGACAGACTGTTATACCACTGCTCTCAAGAGTATTACAGAGAGGAAACAGAAAGTGATTCTTATCTGTAATGCTCTGCAGAAGCTGCTTCTCCACTGAGATTGATTACAGAAGTTAAGAAATGAGAAAAAAGGTTTGAAGGTTTGGCATTCCCTCACATGAGCTTCACTGTTTATCTTAACTCTGGTCTCCCTCCAACGGGTCTTTTTAATAATCCTGTATCTAAACAGTGCTACATATCAGAATTTCTTTCAAACAGTTCCCACCACATGGATGAACCAATTCTTTCTGCACTGGGGGCCACTTCCTTTTACCTGTGAATGGGCCAGAACCATGCAAATATATCTGGCACAAATTTGCCAAACATGACTTCAAGGGCTGAGGTTTAAAGACTAGCAAACCCAAGTACTACATAAAAGATGCCACAACTCTTTCCCTCTTTTCCTTTCGTTATCCCCCACTTCAGACCTCATCCTCAGACACTACATCCCTGCCTCCTCTACCTTATTAATCCAAATCTGCTTTGCTTCAATCATTTCCAAAGAGCCAAAACCAGAACCATGCACTGAAATTCCTCTCCAGTGAGTCAGCATCACTGTACAACTGTCTCACCCTGCTGATTTGAGTGGAGAGAAAAGACAGATATTCTAGGGATTGCTATTAAAACAATTCTGTCCATCCTTCCAGCTCTGCTCTCCACCCCCTCCCTGGCACGAGACCCTGTACTGACCTGACCCTTTGGTGGGCTGCTTGAGAAGGAAATGTAGCAAACCTGAAAAAGGAAAAGTTTCCTGCGAGTCTGCTAAACATTTTTCCAAAAAGCAATAGCATTTGCACAACAGGAGTGACTTTTGCTCACTTTACAGTGACTTGTGCACACTTTCAAAGAGCAGCCTGCAGGGAAACTTCCCACACCACATATTCTCCCAGCAGCGCAGACTAAAATCCTTCTCCTGTGCAAAAGCCTGACAAAGCTGGGGTTGAGCAGTTTGCTGAGAAGAGAAGACTCCAGAGAGACCTTAGAGCCCCTTCCAGCATGCACAGGGGCTCAGAGGGAGTTGGAGAAGAACTCTGGACAAGGGATGGAGTGACAGGATAAAGGGGAATGGCTTCCCACTGCCAGAGGGCAGGGTTAGATGGGATATTGAGAAGGAATTCTTGGCTGTGAGAATGCTCAGTGAAGCTGTGGTTGCCCATCCCTGGAAGTGTCCAAGGCCAGGCTGGACAGGGCTTGGAGCAACCTGGTCTAATGGAAGGTGTCCCTGCTCATGGCAGAGGGGTTGGAAGTGGATAGATAATGTTTAAGGTCCCTTCCAGCCCAAGCAACTCTGTGATTTTATAATTCTTCTACAGAGCAAGGCCTGACATGGGTCTGTCACCCCACCAGCCCCAGGGATCCACCTGTTCCCCACGGGACATCACTGGGAAATCTGGCAGGGGTCACATTGTATAGAACCATTCCTGATCCTTGGCAACTAAAGCTGGTGCTGTGAGACACAGTAAGTCATTCTGCTGACGGGAAGGAGGATTATGCTGGAAGGGAGTATTTCCAGTATTGGAAATTGACTTTCCTCATGCTATGAATGTGAAAAGTGACTTAAGGATAAACATTATGCTGGGCCATTGACTGTCACAATAATGCAAGTCGAGCAAGTACCATGACAGACTACATGACTTTCCTCCATGAGAGACATGCTAAAACCCACTCACTGCTCATTTTAAGAACTATCCTCCTTTTCCTGGCTCTCATGAGACCACATCTGGTTATGGCATTCAGTCTGGCCCCTCAAGCACAAGAAACACATTGATAAAACTCGGTGGGTCTGATAAAGAGACACAAAACCAGTCAGGGATCTGGAGAATGTGCCCTGCAAGGGGCATTTCAGGGGAGAGGGATTGTCCAGCCAGGAGAGGAGGTGGCTTTGGGGACCTGATGCAGCCTGCTGGTACCTGCATGGACATTAGTGAGAGGACAGACACAGGCTCTTTTTCCAGGTGTGCAGCAGCAGGAGGAGAGAAACGGTCAGAACATGAAAGAGGGAAAGCTCTGAGTAGACAAAAGAAAAACCATTTCATCATAATGACAGTCAGGTTCTCGAACTGGCAAAATTTCCAACCTTGGACGTTTTGGAGATCCAACTACATAAAGCTCTGAGCAATCTGGTTCTGAATTCTGTATCAACTACTCTTTGAGCGGGAAGCTGAACTACACATTTCCCAAAGTCCCTGAATTATTCTGTGAAAATATTCCACAAGAAATAGATTATGAATTCCTGAAATGCTTTGTAAAATTTCCAGAGAAAGAGACAAATTTTCACAATTTGTCACCAAAACATAAATGGAAAATTCCAGCCTAAAGAAAAGGTATCAATTTGCATATATATGCCATAAGCAACAATATTCCATTATTCAGCTATCCTCAAAACTGCTGTGGAAGCTGGTGAAATTCAGCACCTGTCTTCTTAGATGTGGCAGTTCCAGCAACTACAATATCTGAATGGTAGTTCTACCCTGAGAAATTCACTTCCTAGCAGATCTACCAGCCCGGTGTGTGTGATATGCAAGAGCCATCTACCTCCAGAAGGAATTAACAACAAATGTTTAAAAATGTCGCTGCAGTCAGCATATTTCCTGACATCAAGCTAAAGACCATAAACAAAGAGAAATGCAGAGTATTCCCAATAAAGCATGCAGGAACACAACATGTAGTCTCTTTCCCCTTCCCATTTGCTCTTCACCCTGTTCAGTCCAGCAGCATGGCACCAACGAGCCAGCCTGGTGCACACACAGGTATGAGGCAAATACACACCCAGAAACACACAGGCACAAAGAGAAAAGAGGCAAAGCACGAAGAAGCATGCACAAACCAAGGACATGCGTGCAAGCCTCTCTAGTTTGCTATCTGGACTCAGGTGGAGAGAGATGCAGATAAAAACCATGCCAAAGTTACCTTCAATGGAATAAGAATAATGTGCTGGGCTGGGCTGGCTTGTGGTTAACCCTGTAGTGCAGGTAAGAACACTGTGCTGACTTGTAGATGGAGTCTGAATTAAACCACTTTCAGGTTTCATACCTGGCCACAGTGCACCTGAATCAGATAAATTGGAGCAGTTACAAATAAATATGCTGGGACCAAACAGCACGCTCCTACCTCAGATTAAGATTTTTGCTCATCACAAAAGCAAGGAACAAATGACACATGGAAAATGTTTCACTTTGGCAATAGCAAGCGCTGACTGTCAGGCTGTGCAGGGATTAGAGCTGGTGACAACATGGCTGAAAAAGAGAAAATTAAAAGCACCAAGAAGCCTACTTCACAGAGCTTTTAACTAAAAATCTGTTTGTGTCACTAAGATTCCCTGCCTATGCAGATGAAGGACCTGCCAATCACTGTGATCTTGGGCTGAGCTGCACAGCACTGCAAGTGACATCAGCTGTTACACAATGAGGCTAAAGCTGGGACCTAGGAAGGCCAAGCTCAGCACTTCCACTACTTCACTGGGCTTTGGGATGAATATTTTAAACCAAGCCACAAGTAGGTAATTTTCCTAGACTGACAACAGCAAACATAGAGCTAAAAAAAAACATAATTAGAAATCCGAATGTTTGTTCTAGATTTCCTGTTGTTTTGGAATGGTTTTGTAACAACCCTGGGCACAGCACAGAGAGCAGAGTGACTGTAATTATGTGTACAGGGCACACTTAGCACGTGGCTCAGCTCGGGTGCCGTGTTAAGATTGAGGTCTCTGCACTGACGGGTGCCAACAATGTCCAACTGAGGCAGCTCAGCTCGGGCCTCACTCTTCGGGGCTCTTCAGACTTTCATTTGAGCGTCTCCAAATCTACAGCCATAGCCAAAGATAGTTCTTCCTGGCCCTGGTTAGAAAGCAGAAATATTTTGAGAGGATCTACTTTAAAACAAGCAGGAGTGTGCAAAGCAGAGGGACAAAGGACGTTTGGAGCTATACAGAGTTCAGGGCCACCAGAAAGACCACCCTCCTTTTTAAACACCCTGAAAACAGTACCACTCCACCCACTCAAGCAGGATTGAGCCACAGGCTATGAGCTCTAGGTTTCTTACCCAGAAGACATGAGCAGCAGCTCCAAGAGGTTGCTTCACGCTGCAGCTTTGTCAGAATTATGTTCTGCAATGGCCCTTTGATTTATTTACATATCTGATCTCAAATTGACACCTATGAGTCAACTTAAATCACTCCCCTCTGCACAGCCACCCCAGGGTTTGACTCTTCGACTCTCAAGTTGTGTCTTCGTTACGGTTTCAAAGCTCCAGAACCTCAATAATTAGCAAACAAAAAGGAAAGGCTGATTTAAAAAAGAATGTAGATACATTGCAGAAACTCCAGAACAAAGTATATGGGAAAAACATCCTCCTAGGAGAGTGGGAGTGAGAGCTGTGTTTGTTTAATCTGAAAAGGGAGTGGCACCATCTCCAAATGGGTGAGCAGTTTTTACAGGGGGCAGTAACCAGAAGCTCCTTAGGGCACAAGACAGAGGGACAAGGATCAGACAGCAACACAGAGTGATGGTCACATGACATGCAGAAGTGCCAAACAACCTGAGAGTGAAACACAAACCCACCCTGAATGCTATAGGCTAATGACCATGCAGAGAGTGTGGCACCAGGTCAGACATGCTAAGAGGTGTTGGCAGTGCTGGCTGGTGCCAGTGCAGGAGCTGATTCAGGTCATGTGCTAAGGCATCTTTCAGCCCCTGCCTTCCATGACTGTCTTCTTACAGACATGTCCTACTTTCTGTACAGCCAGGCACACTCCTGGACTGGTGGCATATGCCCTTCCCCTTTCATTCTGCAGGACAGCATCATAAGTTAGCACAGCCTCAAGGATGATGGAGAAGCTGTGAGAGGGGGATCGAGACTCTTTTATGTCCAAAGGCAGCACTGTATATCAGACAATGTCACAGCACACATCTACATACATGGAAAGGCCCTTCACAGGACATCCCATCACTTGTAGGTTTTTTCTTGAGTTAATGTAAGCCATCACACCTATGGTGTTTCTATTACCAACTTACAGCTACACATATGCAGCCTGGATGTCACTACTGTTACTTAAATGCTTCTTAAAAAAAATCTCTCCAGACCACAAGGGCATCCCATGCAGAACAATGCACGGAACACCAAGAGAGGTGACAAATCATCAAGAGCATAGGTCATCCCTCCTCTGAAAGGAGCATCCTGATTTCAGCCACCTCAAGACTATGCTTGTGTTTGTCAGCTTGCTTGAATTTCATGTTAGTTTGTTCCAGTTAGATAACCCATGGTGCCTTTTTTCTGGCATAGAAACAAATACACAAGAGAAAGACACACCAACCTCTGTAACAAGCCCTCTGGTGCTGGTAAAGCATGTGACCAAGTTGTTGGCCCTCCCCTGCTCACTGGAGATTTTGTGAGCAGAAACCATTTCCAGAATTCCCTCTGCAGTGTGCATGTTCAATCCTCTGCCCTCTATCTCTCCATCAAACCCTGCAACGTCCATCTTCTCAGCATGACTCAGCAGGTACCAGTCCAGTATGATTCCAATTACTAGAAATAATGACTTTTAACATCTTCCTAACACTGGATTTCACACTAAAAATTCAGTTGCTTAACAGACCTCAAAATCCACACCAGACATTTCAGTAACTGATGACATTTTGGATATTTTACAGACAAAAGCTCCTTTGAAGTCAATAGAAAACGCAGATCTCCTTCCAGGTCTTCAGAAGAACTTCTAGTGTTACATTTAGACTATAATATTGAAGCAGGTGAGTACCCCTGCACTCCAGAACCTTTGGCTTTAAAAAAACAAACACTCCCCCCAGATATAGCCACCACTACCGCCACCAACAAAACAGCACACGCACAAAACACTAACAAAACCCCTACACCCTCCCTCCCTCCAAAATTGCAGGAGGAAGTCTAAACCATCATTTTAAACAACTTCGATGGAGTGCTCCATATATTTACAAATATTTGCCTTTAAAAACACCAACATGTGACACATTAAAACACACAACAGCACACGGAGCAGCCACAGTGCACCATGCACAACACACTATTGAGAAACACCAAATGAATGAAGCAAAGGAAACCATCAGCCACTGTTCAGATACAGCAAAAAACAGTGCAACAAGGCACTGAAACCAAAGTGCAGGGACCCAGTGAGGAGAAGTATGTTCCAACAACCATTAGTAATTACAGTATTAGTAATTTAACTCATGTTTAACAAAGCCAAGTCTGGATTTATTGTCTTTTCTACACCATCTTTCAAATCTATCATGACAAATCAATTGTTTTTTAACCTTTAGAAAAGCCTGTGCTCTGTCAGTAGCTAACAAAAGCCAGAAATGTAGCTGGTTTTATTCAAAGGCATCTAATTCTTTAACTAAAGAAACATTTATCCTTACACACATCAAGGTACTAAGATTTTAGCACTACAGATAAATCTGCAAGAGGCTCAGTACATATGGTTGTGCAGAACAACCACAAGCCCCTGAGACATACACGTAGTATCACAGAATTGTAAAAGTTGGGAAAGTCCTTTAAGATCATCTAATCCAGCACCACCATGTCCACCACTAAACCATGTCCTCCAGTGCCATACCCATACATTTTTTGAACACTGCAAGGGGTGGTGACCCCACCACTGAAAAACGCAGCCAGGGTGCTCCCCAAGGTTCTCTGCATGGTGGCATGATGCTTTCCCCTCTCATCAGTGTTGCATGCTAAGGGACAAAACAGCCTCTGCTGCCTCCATTTATTGAGAGCTGCATTTGCAAAGACTGAAATAGCTATCAAGAGGGCTCAGTTATCAGAGCAAAATAAGCAAATTATTTGCCTAGTAAACTTGGAGACATTTTACCATGAGCTCTCATTTGGTGAAAGATGAAATAAAAACAGCTTAATCTTGGACAACAAAAAGGAAAGGAAAAAGCAGAGAAGTTGTAGTATGGGGTGTGGTGTCATTTCACTAACAAGGAAACTGCACAAACATACCTATACCACAACTAGAGACAATTATGATACCAAACCAGGAACCATATGGCAAACCTCATGGGGAGATCCACAGTAACAGTTTCATAAAAAATCTTATTTTTTAGGTTGAAGTCCCATCCAGAGATCAATGCCTATCTACAGTTTAAGCTATGTATGTGCTCTCCTACAAATTCTTCTCTCCAACACACACCTTAAGCTTAACACTGGCTTTTTAGTGAGACATAAAACAATAATTGCAAGCACAGAGAAGTCTTTGAAAAGTCACTTTTTACCGAAAGGAGGTAGTCCGTAGGTCTGGGTGGTTTGAGGGTAGATGGTGTAGGGCTGGGACTGCTGTAGTGCTTGGTACTGAGGCTGACCAGGGTAAGGGCTCATTGTTTCCGATACTGGTACAGAAAGGATATGTGCATATGGCCTTAGTGAAAAGAGAGAACAAAAGTCAGAAAGTACTATTTACATTATGCATCTTTCAGCCTTCAAACCAGAAGACACATTAAAAAACTGCTCCAGAAAGGAGAAACTACTCGGACTGGCATGTCCTCTTAGTGCAATAAGCTTCCTGTGCTTCCCAAGGCAGGCTCTCGAGTTAACAGATGCTGCCAGCTTCCTGCAGTGACACCAGGCAAATTCCCTCCTCCACCACGCCAGAGCACCAGTGCTGGGAGAAACAAACATGACATGTAGGACAGGCAGGAGTAGTCAGTCCCACTTATCATGTCTTACCACACTAGACCCTGAAGCTACTGTAATCTAGCAGTATCTGTAAGAACCAATGGGACACACGCAGAAACTACACAAAAACAAGCATCAGGGGTTAAGGCCTATCCTGCTCCAACAGGAAAAACTACAAAGATCCCTAAACACAGTAAATTATGAGAAAATCTTATATTCCCCTTATATTTATTTATGTTCAATTTGTTTATTTGACAAATATTATGTGCATTATTCACCAAGACTATCATGGTAATTACTTGAAGGGCCTTATTTATCTTTGTGAACATAAAACAACAGTCACTAAAGCCAAAGAGTGAGTTCTGTAAGTTCAGTGTCCTCAGCAATGAGTATCTGCTGCCAGCAGCAGGATTTACAGCATTACAGAAATGCATAAAGATACAAAAAGATTACTTCAGAGAGAAGTAAGAGTTACAGAACTCGGTAACAATTTTTTGACTTACTTTGCAGAATACATTTGTGAGGTATAATCATTTGATGACCTTGGGATATAATCAGTGCATGTCATAACTGAAAAAAAAATAGCTTGTGTAATTACAGAGGTGCTTTCAAAACCCAACAAATAAAGACAAATATCAATACTCATGGTACATTTTAGTCAACACACAGTATTTACAAAGAGTTTTAGTGCCCTGAATATCGGTTTCAAAGCAAATTCTCAAAAAACACACTGTTAAACTGGCACAAAATGTTTTGCCAGCTCACAGCAGGTAGAGCAGTCAATCACACTATTCCTCCCTGTGAAACAGTGCTCTTTCACTTTATCAGCTGGGTACCACAATTTTTTGCAATTGTCATAAAAAAAGTTTGTTTTCAGTCCTCCCCAAACCCCTGCATATTTGCCAAAGGGGCTTCATCTGCACCATCTGCATCTGTGTCGTGGAGCAGAGACCAAACACCTGTTTTGCCAAGCTTTCCTCTTCCCCTACTTTATTCATGCATGGCTCCAGCAAACAATCTTATCCTGTAAAAAGGAACAGCTCCAGCTCAATGAACTTAGTCACACATATCCAGTGAAGGACAGCTGCAGTGCACACAGCTCAGAGATTCCTCTAAAATAATCTGGTAGTTACATTTAACCAGATATTTCCATTTTTCTGCTTGAATAAACCCACAATAATTGCACTCTGAAACTGGTAAGACAGAGTGGCTCAGCTGGCAACCCACAGAGGAAATGTTTCCAATGTTCTCACTCACCGCAGCCTATGGATCTACTATAGCTTGAGTGACAGAGCTCTGTTACAGCATTCCAGGTTGGGGTGGAGATGGGGGACTAGGCTTCTATGGCTTAATCAAGAGCCATTAAACACTCCCTGGGTTGACATCAGCCGACCTGATTAAATACTCAGCTGTCCATCAAACTAGGCAAGCAAGGATGGGCAGGAGACCAGCACATATTTTGGCCCCATGTAGCCTCTGTGGCACACTCCACCACCCCAGTGCAGTACACGCTGCTTGGAGCTGCAACTTCTGTGTAAACCCATGTATCTGCACAGTACATGGGTTTATCAGTTTGGATCTAGAAGCACCATTACCCAAACCCTTAGCAAACATAGTTGCACTGCTGTGATCCAGCTGATTCCTCTCTGAAATCAAAGCATCCAGGGCTTGCCCAGGAGGTAATCGAGGCTAACAGTGTATTCCAGGGGCCCTGCTCCTCCACCACTACCATTACAAGAGACCACATTTTCCCTCTCCCTCTGGAGTGACTCGATCAACAGCCTTCAAAACAGCACAGGGTCATGGATAACATCGATAACATACTCTGCCTTGGGATTTGATCCAAATGCCAATAATGTGCTCAAAAAAAGTTGGGCTTTCCATGTCTGACCCGCATTATTGCTCTTGTATGATCACGTAGTTAACTCTCCTGAGTTACACTGAGGAAAGCAAGACAGTCACCACAGGCAGCTCTAACCTTCATGTGTATTCTGCCACCTCCATAACCTCTTTGTGTAATCTGAACACAAGCAGCTGAGAAGTACAAACCACATGTGCTGAACCTCCCAAATGATCCATGAATTACTTTCCTCTGCTCCTCAGTGTTTGCCCTTACTCACAGCATGAAGCCCATGTAGCACAAGGATGCAACAGCAAACACAAACTGGGAACTTTTGGACCTAAAGGCTTTCCTTTAACACTTGTCAGTTCCCACATCCCTCCTGCAAAAATGTTTAGGATTTGTAGGGGTTTTTTTAAGAATGTCAATATTCATCTGAATAGTTATATAGTAATGATATTTCTAGAATTCACATTTATAAAATTGCATACAAAGAATTAGGTGATAGTGTAAAAAAGGCAAAAAATCCCACAATAACACTTCATGCAATTTCTGGGATTTGCAAATGGCTTATCCAGTTCAGCAGCAGGTTTTCCAGGCTTTTCTCGTAACTCCTGCAACACCACAGTACATGGATTGAAATAGCAAAGATTACACCAATTACAATGATTACACCTTACAGACTTTCTCAGCTAAGATGAGCTGACCTACACTTCAAAATATGTATTGGCACTCAAAGGTATTCCACACAGGAATCTGACTTTCCTAATAACTTCCAGCCTTCTTTTTCCAAGAGAAAGGATACATTCCACTTATCACTTACTATGCAATCTTTATATTCCCTGCCTGTTTCCTCTCTGTTTATTTCCTAAGAGCTTTCTGCAGACATTCAATACAATTCAGATTCTAAGATGAAGTGTATGGCATATTGCTACAAAGGACCTAACCAGCTGTGTAGAGATAATGATTTATAAAACATGTTTACAATAAGCATTATTACTGATATTGACTCAGCCCTCAAGAATCATGTCTAAGGCAGATAAGACACAGCAGTACTCAGAAGCACCCAACAGCAAGCTGAGGGGCAGTGACACAAAAATATTTGTTAGAAACAGGTATTTCCTTACCATCAGGCATTAACACTTTGTAAACACTACAGCAAACGTTCACTTTACAACTGATAGTGAGGGCAGGCTAAGGATTACAAGGAGGAGACAAAGCTTGTGGTTGATGATGCATGGTACCAGGGAAAGACATGAGGAAAGACAATGGGAGAACTCCAGAGATACTCACTCTCACTGGACATGGGAAGGTTTGAACCAAGGTTTGAAGATTCAGTTTTCTGATCGCTGACTTCTGTGTTGCTCATATGACTGCCAGGACAACAAAGGCTCAGTATTAGCATTATGAACTCTGAAATTAACATCCTTGGGCATTATTACTCCTGGATTCAACCTTTCCAACCAAGGCAAACTAACTCTTCACAAAACCTAGCCCTGTGCTCTTTGCTATGTCATGAAAAGTTTCTGAGAGAGAAATCTGCAGCTGGAATTAGACATCAAACTCTACAGGTTTTGAGTTTGGTAGAGGGTGACTGCAGGGATGGCTTCTGTGAGAAACACCTCTTGGCATCTCTATTTCCCCAGGCTGCAGCAGCCAAAAACTGCTGCCAGCACTGGTGTGTGGTCCTGCTGTCACAGGCTCCCCCTGCCCATGGGCACTGCCTCACTGCTGGATTTATCCCTGAAGACCAGTGTTGAAACATCCTCGAACTAGGGTCACTTCTGTACTTAATATTTGCAGGATTATTTTGGATTTGTTCTGCATTGTTTCAGTTCCACGTGAATGTTGCTTTGTTCATGTATAGAGTAGGAAGTACAGGTAATTTCTGAATGAAACTGTTTTTTTCCTTGATGACTGCCTTCCTGGCTTTAGTTTCATTATTGCTAGTTCTGCAACACAGCTTTTCATAAGGTTTTGAGCTATTTGTGTGCTGTTCTGACATTCTGAGACTGTAGTTTCTTAAGGTGAAGGAGCCAAAGGAACTGTTTATTGCTGCTGAGTTGGGACTTCTCCCCCTTGTAGCTTAGGTGTGCACCAAGCATGGTGCTCTCTGCCTCCCTCCATGACCCGACTCCACTCAGCATCCCAACAAGAAACAACTGCACAGTTTTGTGTTGGATGAGCAAATTAAACTCCCAGGAAGAGCTTAAAGGTGCCTGAGCTGAACTACACAAGGAGTAGGAGGCTGTACGAGAAATAAACCCAAATCTTACAACACCTCGCCCCACCCATCCCTGCTTTCTGGGCTCAACTAAACTGATTTTCTCTCCCTCCTCCACCTCCTGCAGTGCAGAGGAAAGGGAGATACAGGTCCAATAAATTCTTTTAAACTAATCCATTGGTCAAACTTTAAATCATGTACAGCTTTATCAAAACAGAGCCAGATTATTTAAACAGAATTTTTAATCAAGTTAGAATTGCAACTTTATCCCTCCCCTCTCTTCTATTTTTAAATACTGGATGTCTACAGTTTTAAAATACAGGATGTTTACACTCAAATCTTGAGCTCCCTGCGCCTGTAGGGAAGCTGTGGTTGTGCTGAAGTAGAGTGACACACAGGGAGAAGGAAGAGCATCCCGACCTGCCCATGCTGCTCTCAGGCCCTCCCTATCCAAGAGAGGAAAAAAACCCTCCCTAGGATCTGATTCCTCTGACCTCAGATGGGCCAGAAAGAGAGTTTGTGTGATTAGATCAAAATCCTGATTTTCAGAATGTACCATGTCTACTCCTGCAGAAATGGTGCTTCCTCCTTGCTCCTATTGGAATGGTAGAGACTCCAGAAAGAAATCTTTATTCACTGTATTTGCTGCTACTCAGAGAAACAGAATAAATCCTAATGTAGCTATTCTCATTAGCAGTAGCAATAATAATAGTTAATTCCTAAATACAATACCCATCAGAAAGCATCTACTGAGGCTAAAAATAGCATCACAAACAGCTTTAAACAGGAGAGGCTACCAACTCAGGAGTTTCATTTCTCAAAGCAGTTATCCAAACTGCTTAGTTTCACTAAGAATAGTAGTACAGATATGATTAACATATCCTGAGTCTCACCTAACTAAAAAGGCATGTTATGTCAGTCTCATTCTGTGAAAGATGGGTGTGATGATGCCATTAAGACTCTTTGTGGCCACTTTTGTAAAAGCTTTATACCAAAGGGCCTGGTAATTATTTTTTATTGGGAACTTAATCAAAATTATACCAAATACAAATGCAACTATATCTTCCATAACTCTGTAAAAGATAAAGCAAGAGGCAAATTTCTAAAATGAAAGCTTTTTAATTGTAAAAGACCATAAAGAACTGTTCCACACTATAATCAAACTTAAAATCCCATACCTCAGGCTCTGCTCTCTGGATTCCTGCATCTTGGCTTTTTTCACCTGCAAAGACAGAAATGTTCAGAGCTACAAGCTGGAGGGTTCACAGTGGTGACTAAATACACAGCCTTGTCCTGTACTCCAGAACTCACCAGTGTAACCATGGGCTCCTCATCTCAAAACAAGCCTTTTCCTAATTAGAAAACAAGGGCTAACACTGGATCTTGTACAGCAGAATTGTCATGTTAATTACATGAGTAACAGGTGCTGAGATATACAGCCACAAAAATGGCTGCTAAAGACAATCTTGTGGAAATTGATTAAAACAGTTGTAAATTTTAAGAAAGTCTTATTCTGTACAGATTCAGCACTACTTTGCTCTTTTCCCCCTATATTTTAATATTGGGTAGAAATAGCAACAGGAATGCCTTTTCTGTAATAAATTAGGAGATTTGATTTTGACTCCTGACTAAAACCAATACAGCGTTTTTTTCTCATTCTGTAGGTGCCAGCTGGATCCTGTTCCTGTATAGGGTGTTACACCACAGACAGCACTGGCTTGAACACAAATTCAGTTTCTGCATGCTACAAACATTACTGTGAAACCCTCAGTAGGATGCCAGGGTGAGTTCCTTGTGCCATTACACCCAAAATACCACCACACTCATTCATTATGATCCATCTAGTGTAGTGCCATATACTGTCACAGAATGACTGACTGGTATCAGATACTTAGAAGAAATTACCAAGAAAATTTTTAGCTGAATACTACAGCAGAATCTGCTTAAAGGACACGCCACTGAAAATTATCTGCACCCTACTGCTCATGCCCTGAAGAATAAAGACAGTTTTCATTATATAAGGATGTATTTAGAGAGATTTCCTTTTTTAGCGCAGATAATTCATTTTTAAACTCCTCAAATAGCTGGAGTACAAACTATATGTTTTGCTGCCTAGTTTGACATTTTGTGGATATTACTCCAGCCCATCATTGGCAGGTTGTGGCAAGACAGGTTCTGAATAATTTTAAGTTTACATTTCCATTTCATTTTACTTCGTTCCCAAGTCATAAAATCGCATAAACGACATTACAATGTATTTTCTAACTAATTTAACTGAAGAACATTAAATTCTCACATTAAAAAGGCATCAAAATATTTTCAATTACAACACATTCAAAGTGCCCTCAAGCACATTAGTCTGTTTCTGTGTGCATTTGACAAGGTCTCCAAGATTACAAGCATCACTCCCATTGTAACTTGGCAATTTCTTGTTGAGTTTGTACCAGGTTTATTTTGGGAACAGAACGTTAAGACAAACATTTCTGCTTAATTCCTATGCTATTATGTTTTAGATACACAATTCATCTCATACTGTATTGATAATTCTCTACCCAACACTTCGGTGTTGTGTTAATATCAGTTACTGATAATGCAAACAGTATTGCAAATACCTGTAGCAACTTTAACCTTCAGATATGCTTCCCTACCCCAATATGCTGTCACATTAGTCATTAAAAAATGCCTTTCACTTGTGGAAACAATGAATCACAGGACCTTTTCAAGATCTCAAGCATAAGAAGAATTGAAGACTATACACTCTGTAATAATCAGCATGTTGATTCGGTCCCTAAAATAGTGAATTTTATTTTCTCTACAACAGGTTTGAAATAAGTCTGGTTTTCCAAGTATAACAAGTAATCATTTTGCATAGAAACACCATAGAATTAAAGTACACGTAACTATTCCTTTCTTACTACTGCCTAAACAATTATAGTAAATTAAATGTACAGTACATTTTATGAACAACAAAATGCTTTTTGTCCTCTGGATAAATATACTAAGTATAAGCCTTCTTTTCCAATATTAGTTAAAATAATTGTATACTGAAATTGTGAGATTACTAATTTGTTTTATATTTTCAATTTCATCCTTTTAAAAATGTACTTACTGGTTGTTCGGGTAAGTCTTGTGGCTCTTCCATGGGTATTACTATTTTAATGCTTAAATGATTCAAATCGTGTGTTCCTCAGCAGTCTTCAAGCCCTGTTAAAAAAAGGTGTCCATAGCTTTATGTACTTTTTGGGGGGCTTATCATGTAGACTATCAGAGAATATTAATTGTTATATACTCCTCCCACAAAACTCGTGTGGCCATCTCCCAAATAAAATAGAAAATTCATATATGGAAAGATTTCATAAACAAGGGATTTAGCTTTAAGCTTTGAAGATACAGATTTTCATGCACATGGTACATTTCTACATCATTTACTCAGACCACACTGACTGCAGAAGCTAACACACTAATCAGACACGTGCACCATGATTTTAAAGACACTTTAAATTATCAAATCTGGTCTACTAGGTCAGTAAACAGCATGATTCAATCTAACCTGTTTTAATTTAGAGCATTTATATAACAATCAAAAAAAATCAGGACAAGACTGCACACCTAAATGTATTTACATGCAGTGCTGTTCCCCACCAAATTCACAAAGCAAGTTCATTATTTCAACTGCACCTTTCAAAAAGAGAGGTTTGATGAAATTTTATAAAATAATTTTTATTTTGGAAGCATTTAACAGAGAGATCTTATACATCAAAAAGCTGCTGACTTCCAGGGGCATAAAATCACGAAAAAGAAAATTTGCAGAATATTTTCACAACCTTATTAACTTTTGCAATTTGCCGGGCAAAAGATTAAGGCCTGTGTCCTCCTGGCTTCCCCCTCTGCCCACCTGATGTGCATGAGCAGTATGATCTGTGTTTTTGTTCTTTCTCCATCTCATTTTGGGCCCACTTTATTAAAACCAACCCCAATTTCTTCAGAGCAGCTTTTCCTGAGCTGCCTGCTCTGCCACCCCAGCAGTGCCTGCTCTGCCACAGGCCCACACAGCACAGCTTCAGGGGATTGCAGAAATCAGAAGAAATGCTAAAAAACACTTAATGGGTTGGAGAAATTAAACCCAGCGACTTTCTGTGCTGAGATGCAACCTATTCCTGCCTCCACAGCCACAAAAGTCTAGCTCTAAGTGTCTTTAAAAATGTGAAAAGGCTATTTTACACACCAGTCCTTCCTCTAGGACCTTCTGTTTACTCACCCTGTCCGGAGCACTCAGGCAAATCATGGGATTAGCCCCACACAAAGTGACTGACTGAACTAGTTTACAGAAACAACTTTCCGGCGTCCTGAAAACCATGTCTGTCCTCTCCCTGGCTCCTGCCAGACCTACTTAACCTGCCAGCACATGCAGCCCGCCCGCAGCCCAGCCCCACGTGCCGGCCACAGGGATGCTATGCACCCTGGAATAATTTCATACTAACCACGAAAACACAAAAGGTTTCTCCCTCATTTGAGGACAGGCCTTATGTGCCAGGGTGTATTGTATGTGCCAGGATAAAATTTCATTGAGGGTTTGAGGATTTTGCAAGGCTGCCACCCTTATCAAAGCTACTTATCATTACTGCCTGAACTCTAAGTTGACTGAACTTACAATTAGTCTCTTCCATAACTCAGGTTGTTTGGAAATGACCCTATTCACAACACACAAGTCTACAATACAAAGCACTACTGTCATCTTCAGTTTTTCTTCCACCAGTTTCAATCAGTTTTACTTTAAATATAAATCTTTATTTTTTGTAGAAATAACAGAAAAATTAGGACCGAAGAGGAACTCTGCCACTCAGAGATTATAAAAAGGAGTACAAAATATAATGGCTAGGAGCAAGAAAATATGAAATTCATACCAAGAGGTCCTGTCCCTTGTCCTTCACTTCTGTTATTTAACATTGTTTTGTCGTGTAATTCCACAGAAGAATCCCAAACTAAACTCTTTAGTATGGAAAAATATTTTCCATTCCACTGATCCATGTATCAGTAACTTCACATGCTACGCTTTGCTTAAAAGCTGTGAGTAGTTCTTTAATTTTGGTTTTGAGAAGGATTTCAATTATTACAAAGACAAAAAGATTCTCAGAGTCCCACTGGAATATGTTACATGCATGAAGAAAACGCTCTTTCCAAATAAGCTGGGCATCTTGTAGCACCTGGAAGCAGATGATTGAACCAAAGCAGATTAATAGAAAGTGCCTGCCTGAATGGCAGGCAGAACTTGACCTCTGGTGGCTTCATGCCTCTCCCATGGAAGTGAGAATTCCAAGTGAGAACTCGGCCGAGGATGGCTTTGTGCATTCCCTGTACCTCCAGAAACAGCAGCACAGGCAGAGGACACCTCACACTCAAGGTGTGGTTCCACAGACCAAGCAGCAGTGTGTGTCTGGGTGAAATGGAGGCGCTGAACTCCACATCTGGGAGCAAGGGGTGAGGGCATCCTCCCCCAGGCAAGGCCAGCAGCAGCTGCAGCAGCGCCTCACAGTGGTGTTGGAGAAGGGAGAGCACCTGCCTCTCCTGACCTCCCACATCCCACTCCTGCCTGCCTGGCACTCCCTCCTTCCTGGCCACCAGAGGCTTGTGCAGTTGAACAGCAGCCTGGATGTAGGATCTGCCAAGGGAAAAGAAAGAGAAAGGAAAGAAAAGAAAAACCAGAGAAACTCAAGCATAGACGTTCTTCTAAGCTGATGTCAGAAAGATCAGCTCTGGCCCCACACAGCCCTGCTCCCAGGGGAGCCAGCAGGATGAGGATCAGGAAAAACACACAAGCAGAGTAGCAGGACGTCCCTTTTCAGCCACAGCCAGAGTAAATGAAACCACGATTTTATCATCTACTTGATGTTTCACTTTGATGAAGCAGAGATATAACAGTGATAAATATACAACAGCCTTTTCACCTGTACCACCCACCCAGTCACCAGGTTCTCATGCAGAAACCACATCTTCTTGTGGCTGGGCACAGAAAATCCTTGGATCATGGCATGGCAGGAAGCTCTCCCTGCCTGTCTCCTCCTGCGCTGAGAGGCAGAGTGAAGCTGCTGTCAGCTCCAAGGCCGAAGCTACTGGAGGAGGATCCAGGGAGCAGCTGCTCCTGCCCAGCTCATATACCCAAGTAGCCCTCTCCACCACAGCTAATCCCCACCTGCCCTCCAGCCAGTCCCAGCCCTTGGCGGGTACATGCCCCAGGGCCCCAAGCCCTTCCAGGTGCTGCTGGACACCTCCTTGCCCAGCATGAGAGGTCTTAACCACCCAGAGCTGGACTTGCCCAAAGAACAAACCCAGCATCTGGCACTTGCTCAGCCTGAGCTGCCTCAGAGGAACACACTGAGCCAGCAGCTCACCAGCAACAAAGATGACTTTTAAAAACTGAAAATACACAACACTTATTTTTTGCTGGGGTTTGGGGGGGGGGGTGTTGGGGGTGTTTTGGTTTTTTGTTGTTTTGGGGGTTTTTTTGCACATCAAATCTCAAAATTTGATTTTAACTTGTATAAAACTCAGGTTAACTGCAGTTCAGGTAAGCTTATTACACATTATTACGGCACAGTTTTAAACCCTAAGTGAAAACAAGAGCAGAGGTATCAAAGATTCAGGTGGTGAGAATGCTTCTGTGGGCCACTAGGTTTGTGAATGACAAAAACAATACAAAATGTAAGCAAGTGTGCAAGAAGCCATTAAATGAGCTGCTGCAATGAAAGAAACATTCAGAAAAAATAATCCATTGTTCTGCTTCTGGAAACCAGCGAAGTACCACACTTTTTTTCCTTTTTGGGATGATTTTTGTTAATTACCTGATGAAAACTATTCTGTAATATGTGAATTAATCACCAGGTTTTATTTGATCTAGACTTGTTTTGAATAACCATCCTGTTTAATTCCAACTTACATGGAACACCAACAATGCAAAATATTAAGAAGTGGGTTTGCGTGCCACTTTATTTTGTTTGCTCAACTTAAGGAGCCACATTATCTAAACTTCAAACCAGAAGGCATCAGAGCAGAGGAGCAGGCTGCAGAATCACTCTCAGCAGCTGCCTTCTGCTCTGCTGAGAGCATCCACACTGCACAACATCTTGATGCCAGTAATTCACCATTAAAAGCCCTGGCAACTGATCTCCAGTTCCTTGCACTAAATCCTGTTTTAAAAATCCTAAAATACAAAGTCCAGCTTGGTCAGACTTTCTCAAACTAGATACTCTGGAAAGAATTTCTAAAAGCTGCCTGCTATGAGCAGCACCTGGATAGACTGCTATTTACTTTCACCTTGTGCTTTCATTCCCATCTGCCTTGGCTTTGAATATAAAGTTTCATACAAGAAACAGTTCTCCCAAGCTGCAAATAATTAAAGTCAGGATACTGTGATAAAACCAACACACAGTAATTATACTGATTAGGAAAAAAAAAAAAAAAAAAAAGCTAATTGACTATGGTTTTATATTACTTTAAAACAGTCACTACTTCCCTAGGAACAAATATTTGATGGGCGTAACAAAATTACATCTATTAAACAGAGTTGGAATAAAATCATAGGATCATTTCTTTTGGAAAGGACCGCCAAGATCATTAGGTCCAACCAATACCCAGCACGGCCAAGGCCACCACTAACACATGTCCCCAAGTGCCTTGTCTTTTAAATCACTCGAGGGATGGTGACTCCTCCACCTCTGCCCTGGGCAGCCTGTGCCAGGGCTGGACAGTCCTTTCAGGGAAGAATTTTTTCCCTAATAGCCAATCGAAACCTTCCCTGGCAGAGCTTGAGACCATTTTTTCCTGTCCTATCCTTTGTCCTCTGGGAGCAGAGCCTGACCCCACCTGGCTCCATCCTCCTGTCCGGGAGTTGTGGAGAGCAAGAAGATCCTCCCAAGCCTCCTCTTCTCCAGGCTGAGCCACATCATCTTCTCCAGCTGCTCCTTGGCATTTCTGGCCACCTATGCACATCCTGGCTCATATTCAGCACCTGTCAACCAGCACCCCCAGGTCCTTTCCTGATGGGTCCCCTTCCAGCCACTTTTCTCCCAGCCTGGAGTGTTCCATGGGATTGTTGTGCTTAGGATGCACTCCATTCTCTTGTCCAGAACATTCATAAAGATATTAAGCAGGACTGGTCCCAATACTGAACGCTGGGGAACTCCACCAGTGCCCACCACCACAGGGATGTAGCTCCTTTCCCCTTCACTCTCTGGGCCCAGCCATCCAGACAGTTTTAAACCTATCAAAGAGTACACCTGCCCATGCCCTGAGCAGCCAGTTTCTCCAGGAGAAATGGTTCAGGTAGACACATCCACAGCCCTTCCATTATCCACGATGCAAATCACCTTGTTGTAGAAGGAGATCAGGTTGGTCAGGCAAGATCTACCTCTCCTAAACACATGCTGGCTGGGACTGACCCCTGGTTGTCCTGTATGTGCCACATGATGGCATGGAAGATGGTCTATTCTACAGCCTTCCACTCCACTGAGGTCAGGCCATAGTCCCTACATCCATTTTCTCATCCTCCTTCTAGAGATGGGCATTACATCTGTAAGCACCCAGTCAAATGGGTTAGCCAGAAAGGCTGGGAAATGATGGAAAGTGGCTCAATGAGCACCTCTGCCAGTTCCTTCAGGGCCCTTGACTGGATCCTATCTGGCCCCAGAGACTTGTCTAAGTGGTGGTACTATGTACTTATAGAAACATTTTTTATTGTCTTTTACAGCAATGGCTGTAATGTTTTGTGCGAGTCACTTATGCAGTTATTTTCACTCCTTAGTTATTCAAGGACCATCACCTTACAATGAACAGCAACAAACACACATTAATTAGGCAGCAGAATAGTACAGTCTTCCCATATTTTCTGGTGGGGTACTTCACGACAATGTGCCCCATGCTGCTGCATTACACACAGGATCAGAGCATGCAGCCAAAGCATCAATCCAAGACATCACGCAACTGGAGTAGAGCTTTTCCTCAATGTTTTCACTCCATGCCACTCACCACACGACAAACAGCTTCTGACAAAGAGGAGCAGAACTTGGCACAGTGCAGCATAGTAGATCTACCCCCCTTTATTTTTTTAGATTTAATTAAAATACCTAAATAAAAACAAAAGTAGGAGACACATATTGACATTACTATGCACTGCACAGCTGTTGAGTGCTTTTTTCATTCTGAAGGTTTGACTTAAGTTTTAATCTTCAGGCAAAATATGCTCTCAGTCATCACCTGCACTGGCAATGGGCTGTACTCCTCCAAATTAGGGTGTAAGCAGGCACATGGACATATTTTATTCTTCCCTGTATCTCAGCATTCCTATATCCAGCCATGATAGTATTTCACCTGCCAAGCTGATGAAATATTTCCAGCTTACTATTCAACACAGGCAGATCAGTGCTCTGACTAGACCAAGGCAGCACATCCAACCTGCTGCTCGCTCCCACAGGATCTCTCCTGAGGATTTGGCAAAAACAGGAATTCTCTTAAGTTTTGAAGAATCTCCCATTTTGCTTTGAAACAGCTTGATTAAAGGTCCTAGGAAATGACCGCATCAGGCTGGTTCCTGGTTTAAGGAATAAAACAGCCCCTTACAGAACTGTCAGTAATTGAACAATTTTGTGTACTAAGCTTCATTTTTTCTTCCTTCAGACAAAACCAAGATCATGGAAATTCTTCATGAGTTGAAACATCATTGTGATGCAAACAAAATGAGCGAGTAAACTGGTGTGTAAAATGTTCAGTCTGGTGAAAATCAAAAAATGTTAAAGATATTTAAAAGAAAAGGACTCCTCCTAGTAGTGCAACCCTGAGCAGAGACAGGAGCGAGAAGGAGGGGCTCAGTGAGCTTTCCTCCTTCACCATGGAATGAAATACCTCACACAAGTCACTTGCCTTCAAGCAGAGTTGGCAGTAGCACAACGCATGCCCTCCTTCACACGGCGTGCAGGACCTCATTTGTAACTGTCAAATTCAGGTAGCACAGTCCATGTCTGTGACTGTTACTCCACAGCTTACAAGCCAATGGGAATAGGTGCCTTACTCCAGTGTTTGAAAATCAGCTGAAGTAAGAAGGAAAAGGAAGTGGGATTTTTAACTTCACACTGTGGTGCCAACCCCTTTGCCCCGAGCCCTACTTTCTAATACTACTGACTCCTCAAACACCCTTGCTCTCCAAAACAAGTCTTGAAAATGCCCTCAAAAATCCATCTTTAAGACGTCTTTCTTCAGGCTTTCTCTCATTAAATTCATCCCCTTTGTAAGCAGTTTTCTCCTAGTTTTTCTCAGAAGCACAGCTGAAAAAGGACTCAAGTTAATGAATGAAAGCTGAGCTACACACCAGCCTGCTGATTCCCTGTCTTGAACAATCCAGCAGAGCTCACAGCAAACACTGATATTCCACTATTGGCTTTTCTCACCCTCCACACACCCCCATATGCCCCTAGGTACAACACACACAGGTATCTCCAAAATACTGTGACAACCAGAATAAATCTTTGCAATGAGTGCTGCTGGATTATTCCCTGCTCTCTCTCCATGCTTCCCTTCTTTATCAACCAGGAAATTTCTGAATCAAACACTGTAGAAGTTACAAGGAAGGCATTTTGTACGCCCTGTTTCTGAAGGTATGGATGGTCATGACAAGTCTCCAAATGCTGTCCTGTAGGACTGAAAAATCATGGTTTGATTAAAATTTCATAAGCTTAAAAGGGAAAAAAATGTGCTGTGAGAAATAAAATAAGAAATAAACACAGTGAGAAAATAACTGAAATCAAACATGGAAATACAAATCTAGTTTTCTCCTAAGCAATGCCTATGCCTGTTCCATTGACAGGAAGGTCCCCATGATTTTTAGATCCTTAAAGGGCTATCAGTGTTCTGACCCTGCTTGACGGATGACACACGCCTGTTTCCCGAGTTCTTACGCAATGCTTTTTCAATTCAATTTTGAAACACAGCAGGGAAAATTTTAATGGGGAAAAGAACTGTTTTCACAAAAGGAAGATTTGGAAAGTACAACTTCATCCTCAGGAAAAATAACTCCCCCTGAGCCCAGAAATCATGTGGCAACTCCTGCTAGACAGAGCCAACATGCATCACTCACAGGGCACAAGAGCACAGAACTGCTGCTACCTTCCAGTGACAAAACCAGAGCACAGTGATTTACAGAAACATCAGCCAAGTAGAAGAATTGATTCCCTCCTTCCTGAGGATATAACTTGCAGTGAGACAGGACAGATTTTCCCCTGAAGATCATACAGGGTGTGGTACCTGAAATCTCACAGCCCATATACATTTTTGTTTCTGGAAATTAATAAACAGGTCACAGATCTGCAGCCCTAGACAGAAAAAGAATGCTGTTTGACTTCCATGGTTTTAAAAACTGACCTCCAAACAGCAGGACACACTGCCTTTAATTCCTAAAAGCCACTTCAGCCACATATTCTAATATATTAGGACATCTCCTGAACAAAAGACTGAACACTTTAAACTTCTCTCAGTCAGACGGCAAATCTGCATCACATTAACCACAAAAAGGAATTTTACTGACATTATGGAGTTCTAAATTTCATTTTCAATAAAAGATTTGACTCATACATATCAAAAAGTCACCAAGCTAGCACCAGAAGCTACCACGAAATGCACCTATACTTCTATTGGAGAAACTCGCTACTCAGCTGTACTCAGTTCAAGGTCCCAGGAGAAGTGAAGATGACAAGTCACAAAATAAACAGCCAGCTTCCAATTTGTTCAGAAGGCTGATCTGATCTGTACAGTGCTGGGGGGCTGAAGAGACAACGTCTGATCATCAAGGAGAGCTTCCCCAAGCACAAGAGCCCAGTCCACGCCCCCAAGAGGCAAGAAAATGAGCAAATGCAGGGGGAGGGCAGTTTGGCTGGACAGGCAACTTCTGACTAAACTCAAAAAGGAAGAATCTGGGAGGTCGAGAAAAGACCAGGTACCTCTGAGGGCTTCACCAAAACTGCTTAAGTGGCTTCCAGGAGGAAATGAACAAGATAATGAAGTTATCTTCATTGCTATAAATATATTTTCTTCAGACCTTGGCACTGAGACTCA
This sequence comes from Phylloscopus whistleri, assembly GCA_017589585.1. NCBI lineage: Eukaryota > Metazoa > Chordata > Aves > Passeriformes > Phylloscopidae > Phylloscopus > Phylloscopus whistleri. Next base: position 370,068 of record JADMLD010001476.1, on the reverse strand, counting down.
ATCCCTAACTGGATAACAAACAAATCCCAGTAAAACCAGTGCTGGATGTCCTGACCACAGAAAACCTCAAGCACAAGATGAATGCAGGCAGATGAATGATTGCTTTACTAACAGAGCTGTAATTAGTTGTGGCCAGGGATAAGGCTGATGGGTGACAACCTGGAAAAGACAGGGCAGTGATTGATGTGAATCACAATGACACCATACCCTGAAGAGGCTGTTATGCCCTGCTGTGTCACAGCACTCTCCTAAACATCATGTTGGGTAAGACATCAGGAGGAGATCCGAGCCCTTGCAACATCACCTTCGCTGAGGCTCTGGAGGCAGCTGCAAGGAGAAAGAAAGCATCTGAAGTTCCTCCCTCGGGTACTGGAGTGCCTCCAGTCATGGCATCTGCACAAATTATCCCAGAATCACTGCTAGAGAGGGGCCACCAGAAAATACTGCTGAAGAGATGGTGGTTTGCAGCTCTTTAACAAAATAAAGAAAAAAAAATCTAGACAAATTAGGATGAAATAAAGAAAATAAATAACGGGTAAGACAAAGCACGCAAAAGCTGAAATAGACCTTCCTCAGTGTATAAACAACCAGTGAGTGCCACTGGTCATGGTATAGGGGACAAAACCACTCCCAAGTTCCTGTAAGAAGATACTGTCTAGAGATGGATGGTCTGTAGACACTGCTTGGTACAAGAACATATATAAAATACCAGTTGTTAAGTCCTGATACAATTCCATTTCAGGCTCAACAGTTTCCGCATCTCTCCATCCTGGCAGCTCCTTTTCCAATCACATGGTTTTGCAGACCCAGTAAAAGTTTGATAAAACATCAGTTTTCTAATAGCAGATTTAAAGGAAAAATAGCAGAGACTTGCCAAGAGGGGAAAAAAATAACCCTACTTCTGCTAACTGAGAGTATGGACTTGGAGCTACTCACATCCCAATGACATATTAGCCGCTTTATGCCTTGAGTACCTTGTGTGTAGCATGGCTCCGACACAGGAACACACTACTTGCCTGACTTAGTTCAATTAAAGTATTTCAGAACATTTTATCTAGTTTTATGCTTAGCCATCTATAACCACCTTTTGGTACACAGAAGTCAGGAAATTGTTCATTAATCTACTGTAGAGGGGCTCCAACTCATTCATATAACACATGGAAACCCACTTATAGTCTCCTCTGACATATTCAACTCAAAATTCATTCAACATCTGGATATTTCCAGGGCAAAGTTTTGAGAAGTTACAAATACTTCCAAAGTCACCAATTACTTGGGAATTCCTACAGCTGTTGTACACATCCATGACAGTTTTTCAAACAAATTATTTGAAAAGCAACAATTTTTCAATCAGATGTGTTGCACAACCCAACAATACAGAGTTCCCTAGGTGCCATAACTGCTGCTGAGGCTGAGGGAAGAGGTGAGGGGGAGATAAAACCTCCAGGCAAACACTGCAGGAATTGCAGCAGCTTGGAAACTGCAGGACCTCAAGCTCAGCAAGGTTTCAAACAGAGCAGTGAGAATGCACCAGCAGATCACTGCCTGTGTGGCAAAAGCTGGATAGCCGAACTCCACAAGTAGAGAGGGATCACATCATGAGGTGACAAGGAAAGTCCTTCAAACACAGTAGGTTCAGCCCAACAAGCCTGTAGGTTTGCAGGCTGAGAAAGCTGCTACGTTCATGCATTTTTAAAAGTAACTCATTATGAAACCACTGACTTGAGGCATGTGAATTGTGATTCCCCATTAAACATACCTTATTCAGCTTCCGGAGTTCAAGATAATCCACAACAGACAAAACTGAAGGAAACCAAACAAGTGGCAAATAAGACTTTTATGATTATCATTATCTTCTTAATCAGTATGTTGACTGTTAATTACCAGTTGGAGGTTACTACACAAGAGATTAAGTGTATCACAGAAGCAGAGCTAGCTCCATTCTGAAAGCAAACTCCACCATGACTCTTTGTTCGATGCTCCATCAGAATGGCTACAGCTATGTCCCATCAAGGACCAGCTCTAGTCTGGAAATCATTCAGCCACACCACGCAGCACAGCAACCAAACTAACAAGGCATGCTGTGCTGCAGCTGGCTGTACGTAAAGCTCCAGCAATTCTGCGCAGCATTCCCAGAACAAGGAACATCCAGCAGAGCTGATCTGAAGCCAAACTCGCTTGTGAGGCTCAAACAGCCTATCAGACTCCACGAGCTCCAGCACAAGCAACTAAGCCCACCCAAGAGCGATGCAGGTGTGCTGAGCTGTGCCCTGGGGAAGCCCGCACAGCCTGCGCCCGGCCCCAGGAGCCTCGGTCCCTCCCACAGCCATCTACCGGGGCAAGTCGCGGACCCGGCTCTGAATCCAGGCTCCCTCTGGCCGCTCCTCACTGCCTGGGCGAGCCCAGGGAGCCGGCCAGTGCCCCCCTGCCCCTCCTGCCTTTCTCCCAGCTCTTCCGTGCACCAGCAGCGGCGAAGAAGCCAGGACAGCCGGGCACACCCCACCGGGCTCGGCGGCGGTGAAACAGGGTCCAGCCCCGCGCCACCGGTTCTGCCACGGCCGCTCGGCCCCGCGCTCGGGCACGCGCTCTGGCCGAGGCAGGGGCAGGAGCACACGCTGAGCACACGCGTCGGCCTCGCCGCTCGCGGCCTTGCAGCCTCGGCCCGCCGGTCCCAGCCCGAGCCTGTGAACAGCATCGAGGACTGCGGGGGTACTCCGTGTGGAGGGCCCGAACAGGTTCTTACCGAGAGGCGGCTCCGGAGCCGGGCCCGGGGCCCGCAGCGGACATGGCAGCGGCGCCCGCGCTCCCCGCCGGAACAGAGCGCGGCGCCGGCAGTGGCGTCACTGCCCGCCCGGCCCGGGGCGGGGCCGCGGAGCTGAGAGCCCGGGCCGGGCTCGGCCCGTGCCGTGAGGGAGCCGCCGCCGCGGGGCTGGGCAGTATGGCGTTCCTGGGGCCACCGCTGCGGGTCTGGCATGTGGCGCTCCCGGGCCCGCCCCTCCGCTCACTCTCCCAACGGGTATTTAAACACAGGGGGGCCCGGCCAGCCCGACTGGGTGCCATCAAAATCCTTCTATCACCGCCCTCCTCAGCCGGGCAGGGGAGAGAAAACAGACGAAAAGCCGGTGGGGCGAGAGCAGGGCAAGCGAGATCTCTCACCCAGCGCCGTTACGGTAGACGTGACCCGGCTGGGGGAATCGGTTTAATTTATTGCGAGAGAAATAAACCCACATCTGAATCCCCTACCCCTCGGGTTTGTTGGACTCAGCCGTGTTCCCATTCTCTCCCTCCTCCCCCAGCATGGCAGGGAGCGGGGAATAGGGGATCACGATACGCTCTCTTCCCTCCCTGAAGGGATGCACCCCTCGGAATTTTCCCCGCTCCAGCGTGGGGTATTTCCCACGGGGTCAGTCTTCCAAGGAACTGGCAGCTCCACTGCGGGTCCCCCATGGGGTCACAAGTCCTGCCAGCAAACCTGCTCCAGCGTGGGCTTCTGTCTCCACGGGTCCGCAGGTCCTGCCAGGACTCTGCTCCAGCACGGGCTTCACAAGCCGTCACAGCTCGGGCGTCCCCCTGCTCCGGCGTGGGCTCCTCCAGGGGCTGCAGGGGCATCTCTGCACCCCCTGTCCCCCAGGGGCTGCAGGGGCACAGCTGGCCCACCAGGGGCTGCAGGGCTGCTGGGCTGGGGTCCGCCCTGGAGCCGAATGGCTTTGGCTTCATTGGACACGGGGAAAGCTTCTGACAGCTTCCCACAAAAACCACCCCTGCAGCCCTCCCCACTCCCTCCATTCCCCCCTCCTCCACTACCACGGCCTGGCCCTGCAAACCAAATACATTAAAATGGTTTGTCGCATCACAGCCACACAATTCGTCTGTATAAATAAAACTCAGAGAGTTCAGGGGGTTTTGTTGGGTTGGGTTTTGGAGAGCTCTAGTAGATTCTTCAAAAGTTGTTTCCTATCTGAAATTATTTCTTCCCCTCCCCTTTTAGCAGGTCGCTAGGCTTGCTGAGCCTTTAATTTCACCCCACCCTAGAATTCATATGATGGTTAAAAGTAATAATAAAAAAAAAGACACATTGAAGCTGTTTCAGTGTGGTACCAAGGCTTTCCCTCAAGTATAAATACAGAAAGATGAGAAGCTGGGAAAAGTTAAAGGGCAAGACACTTGGGAAACACGCTTTATTTAAAAGAACTTTTGAGGATCCATTTCATTGCAAGGTAAAGCAGAGTAATGCAACATTGTGGTAAGAACAAGAAAGTATTTCCAGGAACAGAAGTAACCTGGTTTTTAGAAATGCATTTTTACTGACTAATTAGTGCAACATCTCCTGAAGTGGCCTTGGTCTTCCTCTGCTTATCCTTTTCCTTAGATGCAAGTTTATGTTTGCTCCCTGAGCCCGCAGTGCTTCCTGTGGAATAAAGCCTTTTACGTACCCATGGCAAAGAACTAAACTGTAAACTCTTGCCAGCTTTCCAAGAATCAGTAGATCATGCATCTGCCAGCTTTCCATGTAAAAATCCTTTCCATTTCCTCCAAGGGTTGCCAAACTCCATCTCTCAGAGCTTTAGGATCTGTGAAGTGAGAGCTCCACTGCTGCTGGGAGCCAAGGTGGGAAAGCAGGTCCCCCCTTCTACCAGCTGCAAGAGCTCCTCATCCAGAATGTGCCCACAGAACAATGCAGCAACAGAGGCAGATTCCTCCAGCGAGCCACATTTAGGCTTTTAAATTACAGAAGTTGCTCCCTTCCTGTGTGCTGTGGCTCTGCAGATTCAGGGTGCATCTTTGAATGCGTCTGAGGAGCATAAGGTACTAGCAAGTGTTTGTTGTGGGTGGCCATTACTGGAGCAGAGCCCAGGACTAGGATGGAGATGCATTCTTACTGTGATCAGACTCTTTCCTCTGGCACTGGGCCTGGAGTGCAGGGCTGGCCCTGGCAATGGCCTGACAAAAATAAACATCTCAGTTCTTTTCCTCACTGGCACAAATACGGACAAAAGCTGCCTGAGGAGCTCCAGAGGATACATCTGAAGGACCTGTATCTCCACTGGGTACAGGCAAAGCAGTACAAATATTGGTCCTGTCTTTGGAAAGACTTGAGTTTCTCTCTCCCATTCTCAGGTGTGGGAAGGCTGCTGTCCTGCACATGAATAATTGGTGTCACAGGTTAGATACACTCTTCCTGTCATCAACAGACTAGGTCTTTTAGGGAACTAACAACTGTTGTGAAAACAAGTAAGTTCCCTTCCCTGCCCAATTTCCTGTGCTACGTTGAGCAATTTGGGTCAGAAAAGGAACCCTAAGTGTCTCATGACTGGTAACAGAACTCAGCACTCATGGAAAACCACTTTGCCCTGGGCCCCAGTGGACTGCATCCGGCCCTGAGTGGGTGGCCTCCAGTGCTGTTGGAGTGTGTGAATTATTTCTCAGCATACAATTATTTGTCTGTCAAGTGTCCTGATGTAACACTTCACTTGCTGTAAATCAAGAACTAGTCAGCTTCAATTATTTGCAGCAGAACTGGAGAAGGGAGTAATGTAATGGCTATAAACCTAATTTAAATAAATAAGTACAAAGATACAGAAGCATTTTAAGCTTTTTTTTTTTCCCTTATCATAATGCTCATGCTGACAGTGGCCCTCTGTTATCTGCAGCCTCATGAGCAAGACTGGGTGTCTGCAGACACATGCAGTCAGTCAGAAATTACTAAACTGAGTGCATGAGGCCACTGCCTGTCCAGTTCTGCTCTCACACAGGGAGCCAGGGCAGACCATGGTGCCCTTTGGCCATAATGTTGATCTGGTAGAGGGAGGGGGGGAGAGGTGTGCTGAGGCACTGCCAATTTCTGTTCCTTTCCTTCCCTACTTTACTGACTCAAGATCTGAGAGCAAAAATTCATAATAGCTACTCCCAGACATTCATCAAGTTTGGATCCCAGCAGACCATGTGAGTCGCTAAGAAAGGATGAAGGGATCAAAGGTGCAGATTGCTTTGACAGCAGTCGAGGCATTCTGTGGACTCTGTCCCTTGCAGCCACTCAAGAGCTTCACCAGCTCAGACCCTCTTCACAGGACCATGTAAGCTGCTTAGAAGAGCTACCTGATGATACTCAGAGCTCAATCTGTTCTTCCAGGTCTTTTAGAAGTCCCTTACAGCTCTGATACTGGATCCTCTGTGAGAGCTTGGCAGGCAGAGGAGCAGGGATGGTGCTATCTGGACTGACACAATGGGTAATTTTGGTATGCTCTGCTTCAAGCTGCTCACTGCAGAGGCTCAGTGACACACTTCTTTCACAATAAAGCAGGCCATCTGAGCTGTTCTCAGTGCCCATGAGAACACCAGCCCAGACAGAAGGAGCTTTGCTGCCAGATTACTGCAGGTTCCAGTTCTGTCCATTGCATGTGACAGAAGAAATGAGCGTCCATTCTTCTGTCTAATGGGAAAAAGAAAATGTAAAATCCTGGTCCTCTGTTGTGTCCCTTGGTACCTCTTCTTGAGAAAAGATGAGTGAATAATTCACGCCTCTCCATGTGCAATCAGAACACACTGTGTGGCCCTAAGAGATCCTAATGGCATCCTCTTGGTGAATGGTGCCCTCAATCATCGTGTCTGTTGTTTGCCTGGAGCATTTGCGACTCCCTTTCATGCTTTTCAGGTTTTCTGAAACATGCTTCTGGAACTTCTTGGTAAGGAAGCAGTAGATGATCGGGTCCAACACACAGTTTGTACTCAAGAGGCACAAAGTCACCTGGTGAGCATCATTCAGCTGTTGGCGCAGCTGACAGTTTTCCTTCTTCCACTGCTCTAGAACAGTCAGAGTCCAGGGCAGGTGCACGATGTGATGGGGCACAAAGCTTATGATGAACACAGCCAGTACTGTGCACACCATCCAGAGGGCCCTTTGCTTGACGTGAGCGCTCTTCCGTGGATGCGCTGACTTGGAGAACAGGGTCCTGATAATGACAATGTTCCAACCTAGTATTAAAAGGAAAACGATGTAGAAGAGGATGCAGATGATGACATGAATGGCAAGAACAGCTGAAACACCACTTGAGGAGTCATAGCGTTCAAAGCACCGCGTGAAATTCCTGGAGTCGACCTCCTCCTGATTAGCATTATTGTCAAACAGGTAATACAAAGCGCTGCCCACTATTATGATCCAGATAGCTGCTGATAGGTAGATACCTCTTCTCTGGGTGGTGAGCTGAGCAGCTTTAATAGGATTAGTCACAGCTTGGTAGCGGTTGTATGTGATGACCATCAGAAAGGCAACAGAAGAGTATGTATTAACAAAAAATAAACAGCCAGCCACGTTACAGAGGAACTCAGGCATGATCCAGTCTCCATGGTGGTGGTAGTAAACAATCCACATTGGCATCGTAACTAAGAAGAGCAAGTCAGCCACTGTCAGGTTCACCATGAATATTTTGATTTCATTGAGTTTCTTGGTGGGGTAGATACGGCTGAAAATCCAGAGAACATAGCAGTTGGCGACAAAGCCCAGAATGAAAATAATGCTGTAGAAAACAGTGAAGAGGTTGTAGCGAAACTCAGAGTCTATATGGCATGAAATGTAGGAATCAGCACTGACTTCTGCACCTCCTTTGCCCTTTCCAGACATCATGGTGCTGAGTGGGCACGTCTGAAGCAGTTTCCTGCCGCAGCTTTTCTTCTTACCTAAAAATAGACAGCAGAAATCAAGCGGATTGGTTTGGCACAATTGCTAAGCCAAACCCCACCTTTCATTATCAGTTATCTATGACCATAGGAGTTCTGCTGGTGCCTTGGTTCCAGCCAGACACCTGCCCTGTCTCCTTGGTCCTCTCTTTGATCCCATTTTCACAGCATACAAACCTCTGTGTCTTCCTCCAGCATTGTTTGCTGCAGTGAGCTCTCAGATCACTCCTCTCTAATCTTAAAATACTTTCTTGCATGAAAATTCTTAGATAAAAATAATCTGTTACTCTGCCCTGTCTTAAGGTTCTTAATCTTCTACTAGAATCAGGAGTGTTTTCTATGACTCATCATGTCCCTGCAACTGGTTCTCCTTTCTTGCCCTGCCACTTCCCTTGTGCCCCTACCTCCCAACATGGTTCATGATACTTTTTAACTTCTTTACAGTTATTTTAAAGAATTCCAGATGTGAAATAGTATGTCATAAAAATGTTTCATAGAATCCCAGAAGAGTTGGAAAGATCTTGGGAGATCACCTGGCCCAGCCCCCACTGAAGCAGATTACCCTGAGCAGGTTGTGCAGGATGGCACCCAGGCGGAGTTTGAATAACTCCAGGGAAGGAGACTCCACAACCTCTCTGGGCAGCCTGTTCCAGGGCTCTGTCACCCTCACAGCTGAGAAGCTTTTCTCATATTCAGATGGGACTTCTGTGTTTCAGTGCCTGGTGTGCACATCCTGCTGCTGGGCACCACTGAAGAGTCTGTCCCTCTGACCCCTCCCTGCAGACACAGACAGACAGGTCCACTCTCAGGTGTCCCTTCTCAAGGCTGAGCAGCCCCAGTTCCCTCAGCCTTTCCTCATCAGAGAGATGCTCTAGTCCCTTCATCATCTCTGCAGCCTCTACTGGACCCACTCCATGAGCTCCATGGCTTTCTTGAGGAGTTTAATTATAGATTGAGGAGCCCAGAAGCGGACACTCCAGATGTGGCCTCACCTGGGCTGAGAAGAAGGACAGGATCACTTTCCTCACTTACTGCTCCTGAGCAGCTGCCCTCTTGTCTCAAAATGTTCTGGATCCTCCCCAGCAGCAGGCAGTGACAGGAAACCTCATCCCATCTTCTGTGGGCTGAGTCCCCCCGGGTGCCCTTGTGCTCTTGTTCCTCATTTACACATTTGCATGTTTGCAATTTTCCTCTGCAAATGGGGAAGTCAGCTGGAGATGGAGCTTGCTCTCCCTTTTTCTGCTGAATTGCAGCCCTCAGTACTGCTCTCCCGTTGTCAGGAGAGGAAGGCAGCAGTGATCTTCCTGAGGGTCCTGTCCTGCCCCACCCCTCTCAGGTCCCCTAAGGACATGACAATTACAAGATTTGGACCTTCCCAGGCAGCTGCATGCTGGGCAGTGCTGAGTTCCAAGTGTCCTGAAGCTCAATCTTCCAGCCACAGTCTGTGTGGAAAGGACACTCAGCCGTGGCAGTGGCTGGGAGTTGGCCCCAGGTGACACGTGTATCCTCCTCATTCACCTTGATCCCTGCCACCCTTCTGAGAGCCCCCTGATCTCCAAAGGGCATTAGATTATTCCTGCAGTGGGCTTCCTCACAGGGAGTGTAATGTTTGATACACTGGTCTGACTTTAGAATAAGGAATACAAACCCAAGAGCTCCTAGTTACCTGAGATCATAAGAGAACTTTTTTTTTCCCAAATCCACATCATAAACTCACGCTGCTGTGACTATCTGCAACACCAGCAAATAGTTCTGGTGCTTAGGGCTGAGATCTTTGCAATTAAAGGTGGTCTATTCCTATAGCACCAGACCTGAGTATACCAAGGGTGGCAGGAAAAAAAACAAAAAACCAGGTGATGCATCTCTCTAGCAGGATTCATGAGGAGAAATGCTTACATCCAAGACACGGGCACAGCTGTTGTTCACAAAGTCCCTTCAGACAGTGCCCCAGGGCACTGTATACCCACACCTCCATTTCTGGTTCTGCACAATGGCATGGTGGCCACCAAACTTTGCCCAAGAGCTCTGGTGAACTTTATTTTCTGCAGACTGCACACCAGCTGCCAGATTTAGCAGATGGGGTGGGAGAGTGAACATGCATGTCCCCTCCATGGCAGAGTCCTGCACAGAAGGTGGGCTTGAGTCAAAAGGCTGTGCTCTGAAATGGAGAGGTGGGTGTGAGAACATGCTCTGCTTCCAGTCTGCTGAAATCTCTGGTAAAGGTGGTCTGTGGGAGATGGCAGTGCCATCTCCTGGCCCCAGCACCACCTGGTAGAGCTCACCTATCTTTGCATTTAGGAGGCTCTGCTGTGCCAATGCCAGGGTCCTGAAGGGAATCACAAGAGGTGTCCTTTCCTTCTCATGAGTCAAGTGAGATGTTCTACTGAGCACAGCTGGAAGGAACATAGCACCATTCCCCATGGAATTTACCCAATGTACAATTCCCTCTTCAGCCTGAGGAACCCAGGCTCATGTCTCCATACGCTTGTGAGTGCCCTGAGCCTTGGGCTCTGGAGCACTCTGCAGAGTCTCTCCTCAGCCTGTCTTGCTGAGGCAGTGCCCGTTTCTCTGAAGCTTGTTCATGCTGCCTGTGCTAGCAGAAAGATGAGCAGGCACCACAGGCAGGGTGCAGGTGGCTGTGGGTCCTGTTCTCTGCTGCAGCACCCTGTGCTGCCTGGCCAAACCCCCTGGGACCTCCAGCCCAAGCCACTGCCTTGTCCACAGTCCCCCAGCCAGTAATCCCAGGTGGTTTGTACCATCAGCTGCACTGGATGTGGGGCTGAAGGTGGAAGTGACCAGGGCGTGGTCAGGGCACCTGCCGATTCTGCTCCCCGTCTATAGACTCTGCCTTCGGCTGTACCCTCCCAGTCAGGAGTTACTGCCTTATAGATGCAAGCAGGCTCTGCCATCAGCAAGAGTATATCCCAAGAGGAATAGTACTAATAAAGTGTATTTTCTGCTTACCAGAGTTGAAAAAATTCAGCACAATATGTCCATCTTCAACCTTAGTAGTGGTGGGGGTTTCACTGAGGATGCTTGGTTGTCTCCCAGATGATATTTTCCTTGCCCTGGGGCTGGACAGTCTCCACACCGGCAGCTCTTAAGAACAGGGCACCAGAATGGGAGCAACAGTAGCATGACTGCAGAGTCACTAGAGGAGAGGAAATGTGTGACATCAGCTAAAGGAAATGAGAAATAAAATAAGCTGTAGAGGAAAGACAATTATCCACAGCAAAAGTCTGGAAAGCCCTTAAGGCTTTTTCCTCAGAGTATCTCTGCTTCTAATGATCCTGAAAGAGGGCAAAATTGAAATTTTCCTCTAAAGGCAGAATAGGAATCCACTCTGTGTCCCCATTTAGATTTGGGATTAGAAAACTTTTTGTGTATCTTCCTCCCAAACAGATGAATGGCTGAAAAGCTTCTACTTAATAACTTCCAGGAGAGGAAGAGACAGGAAACTCATGTATGGACAGACTCATTTCCTAGCAGTCTCCTTCACACTTGTGTTGGAACTAATTCAGGGATTCCACCATCCCAAGTCTCCCTTTATCTCAGGGATATTCAGGAGACAGAGACACCACAGCAGGTCAGTTGTTACCTGTCCCATACCAACATCACATTATGGCCAGTGTTACCTATGGCAGCCTGAAGCTCATTCATCATGGTAATGCTGATGGTGGGGTTCTCAGAGACATCACTGACAAGCAAAGCTGCACAAGCATCCCAGCCAAGCTGTAAATCCCAGGCTGAATCTCCTATGGTGATGATTAACCTGCCCTCCATGCCTTCCTCTGCTCTTACACCTGCATGCAGCACAGATGTGAGCTTAGAGCAAACACTTCTCACCTGACCACCTACAGAAACCAGAGCCTGAGTCTGGTGCTTGGGGTCGCTATGAAACACACTGGAACAGAGCCACAGAGTCCATCACCAGGACAAAGGGGTGTCCAAGCCTGCCACAAGGCTGCTGAGCAATGATGGGGCCCAAGCAGCAGCAGAAGAGGCCAGTCTGTACTGGAGCTCTTCTGGGAAGGCTGGGAAAAGCTCTGCTGGCTCTTCTAAGGAAATGCCCCCAACAGCAAACACTCCCTAGAAGGTCCTGGCCACGCCCATGCTCTGGGGACACCAGAGCCATTGGCATGGCTTCGTGTCCTGGGAGCCACAGGAACAGGCTGAGGGTTGTATGCCCTGGACCTCACCACTGAGGATGCTCCAAGAGCAAGGAGCTGGCACAGACACTGAGACACTTTCAAGTCACACTTTTATTGTTGGGCTTGTGAACCCTGGCTCCAAGCTGGGATATGACAATCTCATCAGCAAGAGACATGGGGTACTGACAGAGGGGCCAAGGTGGGCAGCAGCAGCGCTGCTCTGGCTTTTGGCTCACCTGGCCTCAGGAGTCCCAGGGTTTTGGGCTGCACAGTACCAGGGCAGCCAGAACCATGCCAGAACCCACCCACTGTCTGTGCCGGTGCCTGGATGTCTCCAGCTAGGGGCAGGCAAAGCCGCAGCACCAGTCTGGGATTCTTTGCCTGGATTGGCTCTTCCCTGGCTCTTCTCCAGGTGGTGCAGATGGCCTTTCCCAGGGCCACTACAGAGGGAAACACCTAGTGTGCACTTCAGTGTAGTGCTCTGAAGGTGTGCATCCAGGTGCCAGGCGGCCCTCAGGATCCCTCAGTGAGCTCCAGACAGGCTGGAGATGTGCAAGTGCTCTGCAAACTGCAGGAGAATCCATGTCCTGCTGCTCTGAACCCCACTCAGGGAGAACTCCAAGACAACCAGAAGTCTATGGACACCACAACTGGCACCATAGCACAGGCTGGCCAAGGTATTTGGAAGCCCCCTGAGCAGAGTGGAACCTGCAATGTGAGGGAGCCCCATAGGAATGGCACCACATGGGTTGGAAGCCTCGGCAGGGTGGGCTGCATTGGGGCTGGCATGTGGAGCAAGGGACAAGCCAGGCTCTGTCAGGCCACATGAGGGTGAGTTGAGGCTCCTGCAGTGATGCTCCAGAGCTGTGCTGGGATGGAAGCTGCAGCCATCTCCTTCTCTCTGCCACCAGACATCCTCCTTCCTTTCCCCATCCTCCCAGCTGCTGTAAGGATGAAGGAATCTGACCCTTCCTGGATGAGACAGAGTCCCAGCTCTGCCCTTTAGGCTGCTCCTGGGGGGTTAAACTTGAAACCAAACAAGAGCATGCTATGGAGGTTGGTTGACAGCCAGCCCAAGTCTCTGGGGAGAGCAGCCAGTGATGTCAGGGGCAAGGGGAGTGCTTGCAGGGCATGTAGCAAGACTTGACAAATTGTGGCTCATGGGCAGATGCCCATGTGTCCTGCTGCAACCCAGCCCTCAGAGGAAATGAAAGCCCAGGGGGCTTTGGGCTGGGGAGGAGCCTTCAAAAGTCTTCATCCTTCCTCTGCTCAGCCCTGCAGCATAGCCATTCTTCATCAGCAGGTACCTTTGTCCCTGTACAGTGCCCACAGCCAGCTCATCCCTTTTACTCCCTTCCCACCTGGGGACCCTCTTTCCCTACTCTCCTGGCCCTGCTGCCAATTTCTGAGCATGTAACTGACTCAAATTTTAAGATGTATTTTGCCAGTGGAGGCTGGGTTTGTTCAGCACTCCTGGCAGTCTGAGACTGCCCTGTGTTGGACACTATTTCCTGCTCTTCCTGCCCAGGGAATGCACACACGAGCTGACAGCTCTGACGACTATGCAAGGCTGAGTGGAGGAAAAAAAATAAAAATCTTGAATACGCCTTTACTTTCATCAAGCCAATTTGCAACCTAACAAAAAATAAATAAACGTCTTTTATTCTGATTCCCATAGATGCTGTTAAGGAGCACTGATAGTCCTTCAGGTTGCTGTAGGTAGGTGCTGAATCTCAGAGCAGCTGTTCCAAATTCCACTCTCTGGGGAAAACACCACACAGGCTGGCTGGAGGGCAGTGGCTGTTCCCCATGGGTGTGGCACCCAGCAGCATTCGTGGCAGCACATGCTGCCATGGCAGATACCCAGTGCCTCCTGTAAACCTCACCTGCCTCTGGCACACGTCCTCGCAGCAGTTTCCTTCTTAAACATAATCCATTAGCAGCGCCCTCTCTTTGGATAACCACATGTAAATTTTGGACGGATCAGAAACTCTTGGTTTCAAAAGCAAATATCCAGACATTTCTTCCCAAGAGCAAGCTACACTGTGTTGGCAGAGAAGAGCTCTGCAAGGAGTGCAAATGGAGCAGCAGCATTTCAGCTGATGGGTCTGTGACTGCCCTGTCAGTGACACAGGCAGCAAACAAGGACAAGATGAAGTACCAACATGCAGCTTGTGACAGCACCAGTCACTGGCACACAGATGAGCTTGCTCCCTGCTGGTTCCAGTCCCCAGGACACATCCTTGAGTGTGAGGATGGGTCTTCAAAAAACCATGAAATTATTTTAGAGCCCCAGCACACATTCAGCTGGTGGTGAGTGTTACTGTCTGTGAGTTCCCACTACTCATGTAACACTGCAAAATTTTCTTTTGCTTGTTGCAGGAAAGAAATACTAAATAAACTCAGCTTCCCCCACCATGAGCACTTCAGAGCTGAGCACAGCCTGTCCCCACCTCCTTACCAGCCCTGCTGGAATGTGCCGCAGAGCTGGGCTTGCTCAGCAGGTAAACACACCAAGCCACCGGCTAGGGGCCACTCCTTGGGTACCCTCTGACAGCTGTCAAGGCAGGGCATGGCTTCTGCTGCTGGCTGTGCCACAGGGATTGCCCAGACTGCCAGATAATGTCACTGCTGGTAGCTGGACAGCCTCACCAGCAGTGGGTGAGGCAGGGAGCAGGGCAGCCTCCAGCTGTTTGTGGTTCCCAAGCCCAGCCCTGCTGCACTGGGCAGAGGGGTGAGTTCACACGGGCCACCGTGTCAGGATTTGTCAGGCTGTCACAGCTCTGCTGGAGGCAAAAGCCATGTCCTGCCTGAGCTGCCACAGCTGGGACAGCGCTCCTGCTGCTCCTGCTGCTCCCAGCTGCAGTGGGACATCTCCTGCCACAGCTGCTGGCTTTCTGCCCCATCTGCCTGCTCAGCCTGGGCAGGGGCTGTGCATGAATGGGATGAGAGACCTGGTCTCCTTGAGAGGCTCCAAGCACTGCCTCCTCTTCCTCGCAGGAGTAAGGTCCAGGCAGGGCTCCTCACCTTGCTTCACCCAAGTGAAGCCAGGGTTGTTGTCACTCAGGGGTGGAATGGGACCTGGCTGAGGGCAGACCTCTCCGCACAGCCCCAAAGGCACCCTGCCTGGCTCATGGTGTCACGGTGCACCTCATCACCCCATCCCTTCTTGCTGGGCATTCAGAACAGGGAGTGTCTTCCCACACCCACGCTGGGAGGAGGAAGATGTCTCGGAAGCCCTAGACCCTGTCTGAGATGCCATGGCTCAGAGATCCACGAGAGATGTTGAGCCAGCCCACGTCCCGAGTTATCCATAGACGAAGCTTGGGGAGAGAGGCCTGGGAGAACAAGCAGAAGGGAAAGGAGTGTCTTACCTTGGGTTCACAGCACACCTGCTCCAGCTCAGTCACAGACCCCAGCCCACCGGGTCCATGCTGCAAGTGGAGACACCAGCAGGGCTGAGCTGTGCGTTTGCTCCTGCCTAGGAAGAGGCTCTGACAGGAAAGGGCGTCGTGTTGGCTCCCAGGTGAGTGACTCACTTCCCTCTTGGCACTTGTGACATGCTCAACCATGCCTGGCTGCACCCTGGAGCTTGACACCAGTTCCTGTGGTCCTTCCTCAGGCAGGCAGTAGAAGGGACACAGTGGTTGAGGCTCCATGGGTGGTGAGGGGCTCATCACACTCCTGTGGCACCTGGTGCCTCACAGGCCACAGATGGGGTAGCTAGCCCTGGGGCAGCTCCATGTCAGGGGCACTCCCTGGTTGGGCTGGGGGTTCAGAAGTGGTCCCAGCTCAGCGAGGTGGGGGCAGTACCCTCACCAGATCTGTCCTCTGGGCTCACTTCCATCCAGATCCCAGGGCCAGGAGGCAGGACAGTGAGTACTTGTTCCAAGGCTTACATGACATGTGGAGGTTCATCAGGCAAAGTGCCAGGAAGGGCACTGCCCTGCTGTGGGAGTCCCCAAATCAGAAAACATCAGCCAGAAAATGCTTCAGGCAGGGGCAGCTCATTCCTGTACCCCTTCTGCAGCACTATGAGCCCCCCTTAGTCCTTGTGCTCCTTCAGCCTGGGAAGAAAAGGTGGTTGGGCTCATGGGGGACCCACTCCTTCCTGCTGCCACTGGCACTGTTCTGCTCAGATTCCACATGGGAGTTCACCCAACATATTCTGTGGCACTGACATCGCTCAGGTCATGGGCACAACATCCACCTGAGCCACTCCTAACAAGAAATCACATGTCTTTCTGTCTGCTGCCTTTACACCCTGTGAGTTATTTAACAAGGAAATGTTGTTGGGGTTTCCTTGTTGGTAAGAATTGGCTCTTATTTTGGCAGGAAAGGAAGTGTGAAGCTTTTAAGACAGTCCTGAAAGGCAAGACGGTCACAACCCATACGTGCACAAAGCACTGCTGCCAGAAGGAACTGGCTGGCTGCAAGCCCTGGAGCTCCCCAGGCACCCAACTGCAGAGCTGCAGCAAACATCCCAACTTCCCAACAGAACAACCAAGCTGCACCAGTTTAGCTATGGCCTTTCCCAGCAGAGAAAGTTGCCAGCCAGGGCGTGCGAATTAAAGCAGCCACACTCTGCCAGAAGCACAGGCAGAGAATGCCAAGAGTTAATGTCCCCTCTGCGTCAGGCTGGTGACACTGCACTTGGAGCACCTTGGGCAGCTGAAAAAGGATATGGAGAACTGGAAAGGCAGAGAGCACAGGTTCATGCTGAAGAGCAGCAGCATCTCAGTGACAGCACTTCATTCACACTCTTGCTATTGCATTTTCTAATAATTCCAAGAAAAAAGTGGTAATTTGGGTAAAAATTTATTTTACATACAGACCATTGCAGCTTAACTATTAACCAAGAGAAGTTATTTTCCTTTATAGGAAGTGACCAGCTGGTCTGAGATTAACAGAAGTCTAAGCCTGAGAGCTGGGATTTTAGTTTGGAAATCAGATCTTGGGGGCAGGTTCCTTCCAAGCACAACTCAATGCAGTGAGGAGCTGCAGGACTTAACTGCAGGCCAGCTGCACCACACAGTGCTGGAACATATTCCCAGAGTTAGTCCAAATCTTTCCCAAGCTGAACTTGCTGAGAAAGATGGTGCCTGAAAGGGTTTAGATGCGTTTCCAATATTTTGTTCAGCTCTCAAACTAGAAACAGAAGTGGTGAAACAGCACAGTCTCTGTGAAGTACAAAACACCGAGTTACAGGGCAGCAGACACACAGGACAGCAGGAATGGCGGGGACTCTCCTAAGCCAAGTGTTCTACATGTAGCAGGGCCCTGGCCAGGGTCATTCTCTGGCCCTATTTCAAACAGACAGAGTACAAAAAATACTTCGACTGATAATTAATTGTACTGGAAACAAACAAACAGTCTACTAAAAAGCAAATCTTACTCTAGGTGCCAATGAGTCCTTAAAAGCAGAGAAGGGACTGAGGAGCTGCGCTTGGGCAGTGCTTCCAGGATCATTCACGCTGCTCCATTTTTACTTTGGGAGGTCTCAGGAAGGTCCTGTTTTTCTTTTCTTTCTTCCCCTTTGTATTTGCCTGGAAATTTCTCCAGCTGTCTACACGACCATCCCGACTTTCCTGGGAACAGGGAGGAAGTGGAGAGTTAACAAGTGCAAGAGCCAAAGCACAGGTAGTACATACCAGTTTCAGGAGATCAGTAGCAATTTCCCCTTATCCAGCATACAGCCCCTGACAGCCAGGACACAAAGACACTGGGAAGAGCCAGAGCAACACAGTGCATTGGAACTGCAAGTGAGCTTACACACACCAGTATAAACACTGCTGGTTTCTTGTTTTTTAGAAACCACCAGATTGGGTTGGGCAGTCCTTACTCCCTATGGAATCCTCAAAGGAAACAAGAAACCTCTCAAATGGATGTTCCTAATCTGTCAACCCAGAATGTGCCATGTCCTTTCTCTGTTTCAACTCCTCACTCTCCTGGTGCTGCAGATTGGAGGCAGGGAGAACAGAGAAGGGAAATGTACTGTTGCCTTCTCTCATGCTTCTTGCTCAAAGTCTCATCAGATTGACACAATGAGAAAAAAGGCCCCTGGTGCACTTCTCTCCCTGCCCTACCTGCTGAGCAGCAGAAACCTTTCCCGAGAAAAAAAAACAAAAAACAAAAACAAAAACAAAAACAAAAAAAAAAAAAAAAACCCAACAAGAAAAACCAAAACAGAAACCGAACCAAAAAACAAAACCCACAAAAAATCCCTAAACCCCCAAAATCTCCCCACAAAGCCAACCTATGATCTCTGCAGGCTGAAGATTTCACAGCAGGACAGAACAAGTCCAGGAATGATCCACTTCACAGCATGTTATCCATCCCTTTCAGGCCCATCTCTGCAATACCAGTGCTGCAGATGGGTTCTGGCTACAGCAGCTATCTGCTTCCCTGCCCCCTTTCCCACAGCAGGATGGGAGAGGGGCCAGCACTGCAGGGATCTGGATGCTGGGGCAACCAGACTGGAAAGTACCACCAACGGTCCACACAAACACTTTCCAGATTAAGTTTTAGTGGTCACCAGTGACCTGGGCTAAGCAGCAATTCTATTTTACAACGAAAGACAAGAATGAACTGCTGACAGAGATGAAAAATAGTATACTTAATCTACCAGACCTGTTTCTGCATAGATGATACCAAAGCCCTATTGATGGGCTCTTCTCCATACACATGAACAAAATCCAGGCTGGTGCAGATCTATTAAATTATCTTACAAACTTGCATACAAAAGGTCTCTCATCTCTCTAGGGGCATTCCCTGCAACATGGACAAGAATTGCTGAGGCCTTTTCTGTAAGGTAAACTGCTGAATACCTCAAAGTTCTTCTGCCATTCTCGTTCACGTTTAGCCTTCTCTTGTGCTTCAATTTCTTCTTCCCTCTGCCGCTTCCTGGAAGGAAAGCCACAAGAGTTATGAGCCCACAAGCATCTACTTTAAAAAGCAAGGTAATACTTTCAAAACACCTTGGAAAGCTCTTCCTGTTTTTTGGCAGATTACAGAAGACATGAGTACGCACACCTATGATAGCACAGCAAATAGAATTTGGTTTCAAATTTGGAAGAGCAGTGAGCAGTGAAGATGGTTTGGCCCCACTGACAACAGGCATACAATTGAGGAGTTGACTTCTCCTGCTCAGCAAAGAAAGCTGGACATCACTCTAGTGGTAAGTCTCTAAAACTGTTGAGGGTACACGTTCTGAGAAGTTAATAACCACTTCAGCATACAAAGTACAAATTAAATTTTTAATCCCCTTCTTTTCACCTGTAATCAAAAGCAATGTACTAGAGCCATCTCCCACCTCACTGACCAGCACAGAACCCTGCTGCAGGAAGTGTATTCACAGTGAACACTTGGGCAGCATGTGATCGAAACACCTTAAATAGTTCAGGATCACACATGCCACAGGGTATTTCTGGCATTTAAGTAAAATTAAAAATCAATCCTTCACAAGCTAATAGCATGCAGAATTGGGTCATCATTTCACTGTTGTGGCTGGCCTACATGTGTACACACAAGAGAATACAGCCATATAAAATATATTGACATCTTCAACACAGGATGGCAAATTTCCTGTGTGCTTTTCTCAAGCATAGGGCTCCACAACCCACGGGCTACCCAGAGAAGCGTCAGAATCCACATTATTGGAAAGCAGCTTGACAGGACCCTTGTTAATCTAATCCAAGGCCCTGCTTTCAGCAGGAGGTCAGACCAGATGATGTCCAGAGGCTCATTTTAATTTAGACTATTCTAAGACTTCCTGATCCCTTATCTTCTTTGAGGAAGCATGAGGGGGAAGAAAAGCCCAAATTGCACAGGCAGAATGTAATTTATACCTTTCATGCATTTCTTTTGCTTCTCTTTCTTTCCTCTTAATTTCCAGTTCAGCAAAGAGCTTCATTGTCTGTTTGTATACAGCTTGTTTGAACTGCAAAACACAAATCCAGTTTTAAAATAATACCCATCAACACAGTTAAAGTCTGTTTTACATACAAATGTAAGAAGCTAAGAAGAAAGTAAACCACAGGTATGCCCACATAATCCCTATCCTGCCCTGACAATAGCAGCAGCACAAAGAAAGGTATAAACCACTGCTGATTAAATTCTGGCCCTGGCACCAGGAAACAACTGTGTATTAACCTCGTATTAGTCTCATTTTAATTTGTATTCATGAAGCTGTGCCTAAACAGAACTGTTCACTTCAAATCCTCTTGGATTCTTGGGTTAAGTCTTGCATTGTTACATTTGATAAAAAAGGGCAAAATGGTCACTGCTTTAGGGAGTAATTTTCCAGCAGATCTTCTTGATGTGCTGTAAAAATCTAGCATTGGCTTCCCAGTAGGAAATCGGTATGCTGAAACCAATCTTGATAACTAAAGAAGAGCAACAGACTTCTGAAAAATGAAAAATAGGATGGTTATGAGGTTACTGTGGTGATATCAACAGGAAGAAATCACTTTCCAGGAAAAAAAAAAAGGCTACTGAGACTAATGAAGTCAATATTTGGTAACCACCTATCATTGTTGCAGCCTCTCATATTGCTGGACTTCTCCAGACTAGAACCCAGGTAAAAAGAACTAAGTTATGCCATGCCCGTTTTAATACAAGTGGTTTGTTGCAGAACAGCAAGTCTGTCCCTCAGTGCTACATGACTGAAACAGACAAAACTGCTCTCATTAAAAAGTCACAAGCTCATTTTAGCCACACTGCTGTGAGTGCTACATGTGCCTCTGCCAGCAGCACGATTCCAGCAGTCAGGAGACAACAAGAAATTCAATTCAAAAAAGAGTGCATGATGCAGAAACAATGAAGGCTTGTTTTGAGAAAGGAACAGGGTATTTTGATCTATATAATCTCACAATATATTTACTCTTTACACTACAGGGAAGCTATTTTTCACAGTACACAGGTATCACCTGACACATGATACTCTACAGTGGCTAAGCAGAATTTGTTCTTCATTTGTTCTTCTGTAAATATAAGGGTTTACAATATTAACAAGTCTAATAAATATTTCTGCACTGGCTTTGAATCTTAATTCCTCAAAACACATTTTTTCTCCAGTTTCTCTGAACATAGTACAACTTACAACTTCAGGATCATCCTCCTCTACAGTGGGAGGTTTTCCATCCTTCTTCAGCTGCTTCTTTTTTTCTTTCACCTAAAGATTAAGTATAAAAACAAGAGCCTTAAAATTTTTATAGGGCTTACATAATTGTATCCAAGTGGTTCTGCATTCCTATTCCCATGTATAGAAAGAACTCTGTTCTTGATTGGTGTTTTTGTTTTACACCAAACCTTCCTAGGCTCAGACAAACACAAGATCACTATTGCATGAACTGTAGTAATTAACAACAGTGTTGGATATTATTCCTACAACGTAATCTCTTTTTATTTCTTGAAAGATATATTCTTATTCAATATACACCATCCAAACCAGCAGGAAGTTTATTGTGCTTCGTGATATTCAAGTGACTAACAACAAACAGAACATCAAGTGTTCCTTGTGTTAAGAGTATCTGAGTTCTCCCATATCATCTGCTTCCTCAAGATTACTGTGTTTTAATCCACCCACATCATTCTAACTTCTTGGCCAATGCAGTCCAAGCTCCTTTCCTTATCTTACAGGTCAATATCCCCCCAAAACTTCCCAGTCTCCTGCTGTCACCACCTATTCTCTTCCACCTACACATATCTGAACTGCATCATTCATTCACAGACTCAGAAAAAAATATTTAGGTCAGATCATGTGGTCTGACCTGATTATTTCAATTACTGAATTTCACTGAATTATCTTGCACTGAGCTCAACAGCAGTCCTGGACACAGCAGCCTTGTTTCTGCTGTGAAGAGCTTGAAGCCCACCTCTATGGTACCGTTATGAGGTTTACTCAGTTCACTGACCCAAACACGAAGCAAGCGTACCAAAAAGCAAAATACGAACGATTGAATGCCACTCACCCCAGCTCTGGATGTTCCCATAGAATACTCACAGTGTGCTCCACGTATTCTTTTCCTGCCTGTATCACATCCAAGGCTCTCTTCTTTTGCTCCTGATCTAGCAGCAGCTTGTAAGCTTTATCTACAGCTAACAAAAAGCATTAATATTAATAGCACCAGCAGTCAGGTTCACAAGGCATCACAGGACTGCTAATTATTTGCATTACTACTTTGGCTTCTAGAATTTGTGGAGGTCATTTGTTTGGCAGTGTGTTTTGGTTGGTTTTTATTTTTACTAAATACATCTACGAAAGTAGTAACATGATTAGTTAAACGAGTTTTGGGGTACAGTAAAGGCAAGAACTGTCTGATACCTTCTGGAGGTAGCAGGTGAAAGCAGCAATCCTTTCAGCTGTAGTTATGGGCTTGAACACCTTACTGTGATGCAGAGCACACACCTAAAACCAACACTCTACTTCTGTCATATGGTCTATGAATAAAATCTAATGCACAGATTAAAAAGTTTTTCTTGAACAATCCCAAAACCCCATGAAGACGTCTGTCCCTGTTGTGACATGACAATGCCATTGTTGCCACCTAGTGCCACCTGCTGAAATGCCACCACATCACACAGCTGCTGCTACCACAACTGCTTTTGTCCCAGCAAAAACACCTCTGAAGCAACCCCTCTGTCCCCTCCACCCTAATGGATTTTTAAACCAGCACCAGAAAAGCTGCAACTACTAACCCAGAGCAGCCCAGAGAAAGAGTATTACCTTCAAATGCCTTCTGGGCTCTATCTGCATCATCTTGGTTTTTGTCTGGGTGCACCAATATTGACAGCTGCAAGAAAAAGGATCTTGCTATCAAGATCGTGGTAAAAGATGAAGAGTATTTCAGAGATTTTTGAGAGAATGGAAATAGACAAAGAATCCAAAGAGATCATATTCCTTTGTAGGTGGACAAACCAGCTGACAAACATGCACGTGCCAGTACAAGCTGATAGAACAAACAATCCTTGTAACAAACAGGCCGTCCAAAAGAAAGAAAAGAGAAGCTGCAGCTTGTGATCAGAGGAACAATTTAACACCCCTCAGCTGCAGTGCCTGAGCTGATATGAACCCCTTGGTCACCGAAGATTTGTACCCTTGATCTTGAAAAGAAACAAACATAAAAAGATCATCCTCAACCAAAGTCTCTAAAGAAGTTCTCCAGCATCCCCTAGGCTGTCCAAAACAATTTAAGAGTGGTCATTATTCCTTAGGCTACTTTACTGAAAGTTAATGAAAGTCCTGCCTGTACTTTACCTGGATCACTACCATCCTGAGGGGAACTTTAACTAGGCTGGAAACCACGTCCTCCATATTCCGCTTTCAGAAAGTTATTTCAAACTTTGCCCATATGGCTTCTTTTAATTCTTTTTTTATACAGACCTTTTATTCTTGCCATTGCTGTAAAGAGCAGCAACTGAAACCACCTTAGTGCTGAAATATACAAAACAACTACTTTTGGAACTCTACAGCTGCCAGTTTGTAGCTCCCAGAAAAAGTTTTGCCTTCAGTCCTGAACAGATTGACTTCAGCCAGTGCCTTCTTTTCCCTTTGTTGGCTGTTCCACAGCCTGCACTTAGGTGTTTGATTTCTTCAATGCACAATTCCATGCACATTTTTCATTTCATTACCCTGAATTCCAAACATCTTCCTGTAGTGTTTTGCCAGCCCAAAGCTGCGAATGTCATCTTTAATGTCTTGTAGAAGTGAGAAGTCATCAACAGACCAAAAAGTTATCTTCCTGCTTCCCACATACAGGAGTAGCCCACATCCTGTTCCTCTGCCACCCAGCATCTTCTTATCTACAGACACTCACATTGTTATTCAGGTGGAGGCTGCAGCCCTCCAAATACTGTTTCTTTGCTGTATGCACTGATTAAACTCAAAACTCTTCCTGCAGGTCTGTCAGCAGAGGGAGGCTGGGGTAATGCTTCCTGTGTTGCAGACCTGCCAGTAAGCAGGGCTGCTTCTTTTCCAGGTAACCAAGCCACTAAAAATGACCACAGAAATGCTTAAAAAAACCTCAGAGAATATCTGGATCCGGGTCCATATATCTGTGAAAAATACCTTTTGATCTTCCTTTGGAACTCAAGCTCAAGAAGCTGATTATACATGGCTATATTAGCTTAGCAATAGCCCCATCACACGTGGCACAGGCAAAGCAGCCTATCATGCTGGGAACCAGGGACACTGCTGCAGCTCCCCTCGTGTTGTTACAAGCATTGTTCTATGCATTTCTGCCAAAAATAAACACTCCTCTGCCCAGATACGGCTTTACTACCGTTGTTCTTGTGTCCACACCCAGATGCACAATCTCTACAGCACTTCTACTTCCCTTCCACAGACTTTGAGTGCAAAAGCTGAATACCTGTCGAAATCTTTTCTTTATCTCTTCATCTGTGGCTTCAGGATCCATCTGCAGCACCTAAAAGAGACCACAAAAGCAGAGCAAGTTTGATGCTACTCTCCTTGTTTCAGGTTCCTGTCAGCAAGCTCTAACACACTCATGAGGAGTGGCTGAAGTCACTTGGTTTGTTCAGCCTGAAGAAGAGGAGGCTGAGGAGAGAACCCATTACAGTCTTACATCCTTCCAAGGGGCAGCTCAGGGGCAGGTACTGATCTCTTCACTCTCATGACCAGTGACAGGACATGAGGAAACTGCATGAAACTGAGTCAGGGGAGGTTTAAGTTGGATAACAGGAAAAGGTTCTTTTCCTAGAGGGTGCTGAGCACTGCCCAGGCTCCTCAGGGAATGGGCATGGCCCCAACACTCCAGAGCTCCAAGAGCCTTTGGACACCACTCCAGAGATGCACAGGGTGGGATTGTTGGGGTGTCTGTGCAGGCCCTGGGGTTGGACCCAATGATCCTGATGGGTGCCTTTCAACCCAGCATATTCTGTGATTCCGTACCACTCGGTTCACCGGTACACAGACACACACCAGAAAGCTTGCGCCACAACGACATGAATTTCCACCCAGTAACACAGAAATATTTCACAATCTTTTTGACATTTGTGACACTATTTTTAGCAATGCTAGATTTCTCTAGCTATGCCACTGTCCTTTCTACGTTCAAGTCTTGTGTAGACAGCTTCGATCCATAAATTGGTCTGAACCTTCAACCAGTCCTGTAGCAATGCTCAGACTGACAGAAACAAAAGCATACAGTGGTTTGGGGACAATGTCAGGTCACCCAGAACACTGGACAGGAAACATACTACTTTATAAGTATTTACTAATTTTATCATTTTGAAAGAAGACAGTGGAGTTTTACTGTTTGGTTGCCATGAGTGACACCACTTGTTTATTGGTCTTTACACATGGGGCAGAGTTTAGGAACACTTTTGTGAATTCATTTACTGAATATAAAATTTAAGCAACAAGTAAGCAGATGTGCACTGGTCTGACTCAAAGAATCTGTAAAAAAAACCCAAAACACTCTCCCACAGGAAAGCTACAGTCTACTCTGAAACAGCTTTCTTAATTTACTCTTCAAGTCAAGTACTAAGACCTATACGAAACTGAACGTTGTCACAGTGAATCTGCTGACTCATCTGGCTGACCAGCCCTGAACTGGGACTACAAAAAGTGCCTGAGACTTGAAAAAGGCAGCAAAGATGACACCAGGAAGGAATATGCCCAGGGAAAGCCAAATCCATATTGTTTATTTACTGTCTTCCTCAGGTTTTCCTGCTTATTAAGACTTTATAACTGACTGCAACAGGAATCAAACACTATAACGTGCAAGGGGATTATCCATTACCCAATGGTTCCTCAGAGACTACTCACTGAAAGACCTTTTCTTAGTCCATCCACTATAGAAGTTATGGGGGAGCAGCTGGGCAGTGGAACAGGGAGTACTGTAGAGATGATGGATGTGGACATCCTGGCCCTGATAGGCCAGAAACCGTGTGAACATAAAATAGAAATGTAAGGGAGGAAGTGTAAAGGAATGTGGTACTTTGTTTTGGAAAGTCATGTATGACTACACCTGTAAGGTTGTGGTTAAGCAATATCACTAAGAAACATTAATAATGTGATTATTGCTTGGCAGTGCAAAATTTTACCTAAAGCTGTAAGAGTATATAAGCTGAGCTCTGGAATCAATAAACTGGCCTCTTCCATGCAAGCAATGGAGTCCTGTCTCTATCAATCACCGACAAGAAGTTCAGTGGGATGAACACCCAAAATGAAACACAACTCAATGCTCAATTAAGAGAGCTGTGACCAGAACTTGCCAAGCTGCCACCTCCAGCTACTACCTTCCTGTTCAGAAAGTACCTAGCCAAATCTTCCAGCGCTGTTGTATGAGGGAAATGTGACAATATACAGCTTGTGCTGCCATCAAACACTGAGAAAGACAGCGAACACATACACAACATCCTGCTGTCCTCTGCAAACCTTCTGCACAGCAACCTGTATCTAGAAAATTTTTTTTCTTTCCTTATGTTGTCTTTTACTGGAATAAATACTCAGGAGTCAGGAAGCTCATACACCAATTCAGAAAGGAGGATAGAAGGTTCAAACTAACCTCAAAAGGGTTTAAGTTGAAATATGAAGATCCAGGTCGGGTCAGCCGGTCAATTTGGTTTTTTGATGTTAAAACTGAGTCTCGTTTTTCAATTTGCTTTACCTGAAGAACAAGAGAGACCTGTATCAACTGACCATCACAACACCCTTACCTCGTTATTCCATGCTGTTAGTGTACCAGTCATCCTTGTCCTGTACTACAGTTCATAATGCCCCTTGCTTCCCTCAAGCCTGTAATTTTCTCAGGCACTATCAGTGCATATTTCTTTGCCTTTCCTACAGCCCAATAGTATTTTCAACATCAGATTTTAGCTATAAAAAATACTGTGGAACAGTTCTGTCTGTTTCTTCTATGGCCTGCTCTACAGCTGTGCCTTCCCTCCTCCCCATGCACCTCCAGCAGTTGTCACTGTGAGTCCTTGGAAACCACGGCATTATTACTTCTAACCCGTTGTTGAGAGTAGAGCTCGTTAAACACGCTACGTGATACTGATGCAAATACACAAGCCCACTTTACTCTGCCCACAGGTTGTTTAGTTCAGTTTTTACCCTTCACAGCACCACGTCAACCCAAACCATGTATTTACATTTAATGTTCACCTTTATTTAAAGAAAGATGAATGCACCGAACTGGCAAGGCCTTTGAGCGGGCAGCTCAGGAAACACGTTCAGGCTGCGCCCACAGTAACGGGGCAGACGGAGAGGGGCGCACGCTACTCCCCAATGACAGTTTGCCCACAGTAAGGCCGAGCCAAGCACGGCGGGGCCACACGCGCAAGGACCGCGAGCGCACAGCTCCCACGGGCTCAGCCGAGCGGAACGAGGGCCGAACGCGGGGTCCCGTCCCCAGCCACGACCAGGGCTGTGGGAGGGCCGGACCGAACACCAACCCGCCGGCATCCGTCGCTCGCCCACCCCCTGCCAAGCGCCGACAGCGGCTCCGCTCGCCGGCGGCCCCCGACCCCGCCACAGCCCGGGTCCGCACGGCGCGCAGGTCCCGGGGCGGGGGCCCGAGCGGTACCTCGTTATAGAAGGTCAGGAATGCATCCTCGGCCGCGCCCGCGCCGGGCCCCGCCGCCGCCATCGCCACCGACACGTGACCTCGCCGTCACGACACGTGACCACGCCGTCACGACACGTGACCGCGGCGCGCACCGCAGCGACAGGCCCCGCCCGCCACGGCGCGCGGCCGGATTAGGAACGCGCGCGGGCCCGGGGCCCCGCTTTGTGATGTCACAGAGCCCGCCCCGCCCCCAGCGCCGCCGGGCCATGGGGGCGGGAGGGGGGCGGGGCCGCGGCCGCGCAGGCGCGGCCCACCCGGCGGCTCGTCCGGTGCTCCAAGGGCAGGCGGCTATGGCGGCCGTGGCGGTGGTGGCGGCGCGGGGCGGCCTGCGTGGGGCTCTGCTGGTGCAGCAGCAGCGCTGGAGCTCGGGATCGGGCGCCGACCAGGTGCGTGTTCCGAGAGTGTCCCTTCTCCCCTCCGTCTGTTCGTCCCTTTGTCCGTCCTCCCCTCTGCCCGTCCGTCTCTCCGTCACTCTGTCCGTCAGTCTGTCGCTTTGTCCCTCTGCCTGTTCGTCTGTCCTTCCGCGCTCACCGCCGTCTCTCCCGCAGCTGGGCGAGCTGGGTAAAGGCGCTGGGAAGGGCGGGGGCGGCGGCGGTTCCATCCGTGAGGCCGGCGGCGCCTTCGGGAAGAAGCAGGCGGCCGAGGAGGAGCGGTACTTCAGGTGAGCGGGGCCCGGGGCCTGTGGAGCCGCTCCCACGAGCCCGGGGCAGGGCCCGGCCGGCCTCTCCCGCGCCGCTCGGCTGCGGGGCTACACTTCCTGCCGTCCTCTCTTCCAGGGAAAAGGAGCGGGAACAGCTCTCTGCCTTACGGAAACACCACGAGGAAGAGATCCACCACCACCAGAAAGAGATTGAGCGTCTGCAGAAAGAAATCGAGCGCCATAAGCATAAGATCAAGCAGCTTAAAGATTAAGCTGGTGCTGTTATTGAATGTGCATGGCCGATACTGATCATGATGTAAAACAGCGTGAAGACTGTATTTTTTGGTTTACATAATCCAAATCCATACAATTATGGTCTGCAACAACATCAAATAAACTACTCAGTCTCGCTTTCTTGCTCCGTAACTGTTCAATGAAAACAAAACCAACCAACCTCATTATCTGGTTTTAAACTTCATTTTTTCCAAAGTAAAGCTGCACTCTTGAGGAGGCAGGCCTGTACCGAACTGAGCTATTTTTTTTTTAGATTTATATGAAAAAAATGACCATTTGTGCCTAGTGGGATAACTTTAAAGTTATAGCTGCAAGAAGAGTTGGGGGAAAATGGTACCTGTGTAGCAATCCATTCACAGAGAAATAACTTTGTTTCAAGTACAGTTTTTGTGGCCTAGATGGATGTTATCTCCACTGAACTAGCAGACAACAAAAATAAGGTTCACTTGTTGCACATAGTGTTTAGTGCCATAAACTGAGAGAGAAAAATAGTATTCATAAACTGAGAGAGAAAAATAGTGTTCTAAGTTATGCTGGTATCACTTGTGGTGGTCCTAGTTCCTGGAGCAAGACATCTGAGGTCCTGACTTCTATGTGAATGTACTTTTCCACAATGATTTTAACTGCTCAGTAGATTAGGGGTATTTTTTACTGTCTCAATTTCTCTGTTCCTTAGCTAAGTCTCTTTCCAAAGAAGGATGGATTAAGACTTACTTTATGCAGTTTCAATCACTTTTGACATTTTAATGTAGGAAACTCATCATAAAATACACACTAAGTGACCTGAAACAATCTGGCTTTACTGCAGTAAGTACTGACAAGAAGGGGATGTTGATATTTATACATCAACAGGCAGGTAGGAAAACAGTCTTGTCTTCTATACCTGCACTGTCATGTCTGCAAATCTGCCCAAACAGGCTCATTGCGCAGCACTGGTGAAAGGCTGCCTGCGTTACAGACAGTGAAAGGTGGCAACAACATCGAACTGGGTGGGTCTGTGCCTGGAACTGCCCTGTCTGAAAGTGCAGGAGGCAAATGATGCCTTTGATGTTGAAAGTGGTTTACAAGGGTGTGACTGGCTGGCTGAAAGTGTCTTGAGTTTCTCCTGTGTACCCTGATACACCCCCTGCCAGCTGTTCCCTTTGGGCTGCCCTCACTTGGCGAATATTGCAGGTAGTGGTACATCTTGTCTGCAGAGTAAATGACACCTGATGCCCTTAAACACTGTTCTTCAATGAAGATGTCACCCATGTGATCAGCCCTGGAAGAGAGGCTATGGAGTGTCCTTGCCTGGCCATGCTCAGTCTGTGAGAGGTGGTGCTGTGGTGAGTTCCGCCAAGGCTGGGTAGAGCTTTGCTGTGGGTTTTGCTCCTTTCAGTCAGGGCTAATTAACAAAATAGGAGTACCTTCCCCACCTTTCTGAACCTGGTGAGATGAACTGAGTTATGAAAAGCAATATTGACCTGTTACACCTATTTAAAAATCCATCTTTTTACCTTTTTCAGAATGTTTTTCCTATTGTATCTGTCAGCTGGGGTTGGCTTCCCCAAAAGCTGCAGAGTCACAAGTGAGAAGCTGCAGAGTTACTGTGGAGAGCTGACATAAATATTAGGACAACTCTATTCAGAAGGGAACAGATGAGGGTTTAAATTCATATCTCTGGGCTTTATTCTGCATTTTGGTGCACTAACCATGCCATGTAAGCTCAGCCACAGAGCCCCTGCCCAAGCACCTGTAAGGGAGGGGATTTGCTATGAGACTGGGAATGCAGTGATTTGGACCATTGTGATCTACTGTGCCACAGAGAGGTGTTACAAACTCTCTGAAGTCCCTCAGGGCTGCAGCGTGCAAGTCAGTACCTTGCTACACCACATAGCTTCCTTGCCCACCAACAAACGACACGAGCATTTGAATGACTTGCTGCAAGCAGTTTGTCTGGGTTCAGTCACCACATCCACGGCCCATGGATGGAGAGGTGCCAGCTACAGACTGTTTGGTGCAGGATTCCAGAGCAGGAATGCTGAGGAGTAAAACAAAATTATATCTCAGACCCAGGTGATTGCTGGAGAGTTAAAAAGGCACAAGTTGTCTAGAGACCTTTCCAGGACTCCCCCTCAGCCTGTGTGACCTGAAACACAGGGTTTAGTTGTCTTTCGGGAAACTACAAACTTCTGCCATCTGCTTCCAGGCAATTCTGGTTCAGAGCAAACAAAACCCAAAGTTGATGTTTGAAGCTGGTAAGGCTACAAGGATAGTGCTGAACTCAGATAACAGGCCATAGAGGGGCTAATTGTTCTGGGTTTCCTCAATTGCTCTGGAATGCCTGATGGCATGACTAGGCCCCTGCTTTGTCCCACAGGCACAAGGGTACATAAAGGAAGGGATTCTTCTCTCTTCTCTGCCAGAACTGGTGCATCTTGGTTATTTGCTAGCTCTTCAGGGTTGGACTACCCTGTTCACGACACCCTGACTTCCCATAGCCACCTACAGCACAGCTCCATTAAGAGTTTCACTTTTCGGAGCAGTCGTCATTTCTCAATGAGATCCTTATCCTTCTTAACACCAGATCCTCTGTCCTACTGTGCTTCTAAAGATCATGGCCCAGCGCTCCCTGGCCACTGCAAGAGCAGGAAAAGTGCAATTTATTTTCAGCTGAAACTGAGCTGGTGATTTTTGCTGCAGCAAACAGAAGCCATTTCCCAAGTTGCTCAGTTTGTGCTGCATCCTACACAAATGTGATGGAAATTGCCAAGAATCCTTGGCTCAGGGGTGGGAAAAAATGAAAAGAAAGGAAAGTGAGATGCAAGATCTTTAGCAAGCTGGTTTTAGTGCAAGGCACCCAGAAAACCTATTCTTGCCTCTTTGGGCCTTTTTGTCACGCCCAATCTCCCTACTCCAGAGCAGATAAAAGGAAAGAGGCAAGACAAAGCACATGTGTATGTTTTCCTAAAAATCAAACACACTGGCTGTGTGTGAGGCAAAATAAACAGGGTAATAACAGTAGCATGGCCTCTGCAGGCAGAAATTTCCCTGCTGTAGAGGCAATGGAACACACTGGGGATGCTCAGAAGGATCTTTACTGATAAATAAAGCTTCATGATTTTTAAAATGGACCTCTCCCTGAAAGCCCGGGATTTAGCAAACATGTAAGAGCCGCACACAGAGCTCCAGAGAACAAGATATTTGCTGGAGGTAGGTGCATCTGTAACGTATTATCCATAATATGCTGCACTAATGATTGGTCAGGATAAGAAGTCTAGAGCATCAAGGAATGTTGTATTTCATATATAAGTTAACAGCTCACCTATTCAGGATTCAACTCTGTCATCTTGTCACTGATGTGGAACACACAGAAATTTCATCCCAGTGTGGAAGAGAAGCAGCAGACTGATGAGAACTCGCTGAGTCTCAGCAACTTGTGGCCACTGAACATAGGAAAATGTCAGCAGGTGTCCGAGTAAATATATAGAGCTGCGGAAAAGCTGGATCCCTTCACTTCCTTTGCTCTGTCCCCTCATGGGTTTGCTCAGAGCTTCCCCCTGCAGGACTTGCATGTGCTGAAGGAGCAGAGCAGGGCAGCTGTCTTGACAGAAGCAGGCTCTCCTCTGCATGGTCAGGGGTAGCAGGACTGTCCTGCCCTCCCAGCTCTCAGCACCTGGGATTAACCCTCTCCCTGGTTCCAAGATGATTTTTGTTTTGCCTTGGCCCAGGACTTAAATCAGATCTTGCGTGTACCTGTTCAGCTCCAATCACAGAGAGCTGTAAGTAGTCTCATTCTGGGATTTTCTAGTAAGAAATAAAATTGAGAAATCTAGCAAAAATTTAAATTTCATCATGTCAGTGCATCTAGGGTCTCCTCTCAGGCACAGTTTGCTATCTGGCACTAACCCAGCCACTTGCAGGCTATAACTTGCTCGTGGCTAGAAGTGTCAGAAGTTCAGATCATTTTGGGCTGAGGCTGTAGTGAGGAGCAGGAGTTCAAAGAACAAAGCACTGCAAAGCACAGAGGACCTCGGGTGGTAGTTGCTAGAGAAATTCTGGAAATTATTCTCAACTTTTTACACTGCAGAAACATACATACCTCAATATACATTTTGCTCATTAGCTTCATCATGTTCAGTTGCCAGCTGACAGGACATATGTCATTATACTTCATAATTCACTCTGGATACCATATATAAAAAATTCAAGAGCTTTGCAGGACATTTATTAAGCACCACTAAAGATGCTCAGCTCCCTCAATTCCTCTCAGTATTTGTATTCCGAAAACTCCTTTAACCCATCATTCTTAACTCCCAGAAAAAACGCTGCAGTGAGTTAACTGGGATGGACAAGGAAATGAATGATTACCCCTCCTCCCATCTCTACACCACAGTAGACCCTACATCCAGCACTGAAAAGCTGGCTCTACTGCCAAATCTCAAGAAGGAAGTCACTGGGGCAGTGCCAATTCTACAAGAGAAGAAGCATGTCTACCACCAGACAGGTTCAGCAAGACAGACTGAACACTTCCAGTATCTGCACAACCTTGCCTCCAGCTTCTGGTTTAGAAACATTGGACATCACATACCACTTTTTCCCACATTACCAGTGGTGGGATATCACATATGTGAGTCACCACACAGGTACATGCCATCTTCAGGAGAGTAATTTTGAGGTGAAGGCACTGGAAGAACCTTCTCTGAGAATATGTGAGCTGCTACTTTTGTTTACCAGACTCCAGATGCACAGTCCATATGTCCACAGTCCACACACAGGTTCTATGGGTTTAGTTTGACACAGCACTCTGGGACTCAGCCTGACCCAATCCAGCACACATCGATTTTCACGTTATGCAACAGCACAACAAGCACGTGAAGCCCGCACAACACCATCGGTGCCAACAGGCTGATTTCTTCCTGACTTATTTATTGTGTCCAGTCTGCACTCATCGAGAGCCTGATCAAGAAAATCTGGTGAGCAGGCAAGTAAGACTTAATCACCGATTAATTACAGATTAGCAGCTGCAGAGCCGTGCATGCCAGTGTTCTGAGATGAGCCTGACCGGCAGCTCCCACAGCCGCACAGCTTCTCCTCCTTGCCTCGGGCCTGGAGGGCAACGCGGCCAGACTCGGTACGAAGGTTCACAAGGGGCACGGCTCACACAAAAGGTCCCACCGGTAGGGAGGGCCACGCCGGGGTCCCGAGCGCACCGCGGGGAGAAGGGCCCGGGGCAGCTCCTGCCCCAGCTTCGCCCCCTCAGCACAGGCCCCGCCCCGGGCGCGCGGGGCGGAGCCGAGTGGAGCGGCCCTCCGCTCTCCTTTGTTCGGGCCGCGGGCGGCGCTGCCCCTTTAAATGCCCCCAGTCCGGCCCTACCGGCGCGCCGGGTGGAAGGCGCCCCGCGATTGGTTAAGGCGCCTCCCTCTCATTGGCCGTCGGGAGGAACGGCGCGTCCCGCCTCTCGCATCTCATTGGTGCCGCCAGCTGCCCGTCCGGAGCGCGGGCTCCTGAGTGGGTGAGGCAGCGGTCCCTGGAAACAGTTCCGGGAAACCCCGCGTGCTGCCGGGGTCGCGCCGCCGTCCATGAGGAGAAGGAGGAGCGCGCGCCATTTGCCGTCGCTGCTTGGGCCCGAGCTGCGCCGCGCCGGCCCCGCTCCGGTGAGTGCCAGGGCCGCCCCGCGGGGCAGGGGCGCTCCGTGGCCGCGCCGAGCCCTCCTGCGTGGGCCCCGCAAGGGGACGGGCAGCACGGGCTGCGGGCAGGCCCGGTGCGGGCGGGGACGGGCCCGGGGCGCTGGCGCGGCGGAGCGGAGGGGGGTGGGGGCCATCGCGGGGCTGCTCCGCGGGGTAAGGCGGGCGGGCGCGGGCGCGGGAGCGGCGCCGGGGAGGGGCCGGGGGCGGGCCCGGCGGGTGGGGGTGGGGGGGGCGGCCCGCTCCGCCCAGCCGTGCGGATCAGGGTTGCATGTGACGGGCGGCCGAGACGCGGCTCTCCCGGGGCTGTGGGTCGGGTCGGGTCCATGCTCGGTCCCTCCGAGCTCCTGAAGCCGCACTAGCCCTGACGGTTACGGTTGTTCCCGGTCCGCTCTGCCCGCGGGCACAGAAGAACGCTCTCAGCAGCAAATGCGTCGCTGTCGCAGCGCGCCCTTAGATCTTAGGTAGCGCATAATGTTCTAAAGCCGGGAGGGACAGCTGCATCCACCCGCAGCGCTTGGGTCTGCGCTTCCTATTTCCATTAAGGAAATAGCGCTTGTCAAGTACTTAAAGGAGAAACTATCCAAAGTTTTGTTTTTAAAAAATTGATTCTCTTAAATTAACTTCTGTTAAAATTCTTTACTGAATCTTGGGAAGTTTTGCTTAAATGCATCATTATTGCAAATACTTTAAAACTAAGACCTTATTTACTTGGTCTGAGCAGCCTTGTTACCTGTCAGTATTTGAACATGCTACTTGAGTCCATAAGCTGTGCTGGATCACTCTTTTTGAAACAGTATGTTGGGTTCCCTTTCCCATGCTTATGGCTCTAAAGGATCCCACCGGCACTTCGTGCTGCAAAGGACATTAATGCTCATGAAGCTGGTGCTTTGCGTTTTTGATTGGATTTTTTTTTTTCCTTTGAGACTACACTTTAACTCAGTTTTTTGGTTTTGTTTTTTACTTGTGAAAATAATCTAATGAATTTTGGATCTTGCAGTGTAAGGTTTTTGTAGCTATACAAAGTGTAGCGTTTGCGAACGAACGGTGTCTGCTTGATAATTTTGCATCCTTGAAATTGTATTTCCCACGAGCATTACATGTCCTTACCTCTGAGATTTTCTGTCTAGGTGAACGCTGTTGAAATAATACTCGAGTCTTCTGCTAACACTCAAGTTCCTAGTTTAGTCAAAAATCCAAATACTCCCTGCTTTATTAGACAGACATCTGCAAAATTCTTTGAGGATAAATTCTTCAGAACAAAGCTCATTTTTGTTAAAGTGTTGCTTGGAATTGGAGTACCAGGAGTGTGGTTTAGTACAACCCAGACAATCAGATGAGCTATGAATAGCCAACTCCAGTGAGAAATGAGCATGGACAGACTTTATGGTTTAGGTTAGCAAAACGTAGGAGCTGTTGGTGCAATCAGTGTTTTTTTAATGGCACTGATGGGCACGTTGCTGACCTGTGCTGAAGTCATCTCCCAGTCGTAGTTGTGTGGGTACTGAAGCAGAGTTTCGCTGTGGGTTGTGCTGGTCTCTTGCTTAGCGTCATACTGAGGTTCTCACATTTTTCTAAGGGGCTGTGGAGTGAACAAGGCTGAGCTGGAGAGGTGAGGGGTGCTGGCTGCATTTTGGTTTACAGGTAGTGAGAAATCCCGGCTACTGTGTAAAGGTCTTCAGGCTGTGATGATTACAAAATAAGGTTTCTTGTAATTCATGCTAAGAAACACTTAAGCATATCATAATTAAGCTATTAAAATGTGCTTTCTGTGATCGAATGAGCTAAGGTACAAAAGAAATGGCTATAATGCCTTCATGTAGAGAATAAAGGGCTTGCCCTTTTGTATGTGCCTTCATGTACAGAAATGTTTCTGAACAAGTGAGGTATTAATAAAACTACAGTTCAGTCTTTAAATGTGAATTCTTAATTTACCCCCATTTGTGTTTATCTTCCTTGCTTGACAAGAACCTTCTCGAAGTGTGAGGCATAAACTATAGGGACTGCACTTGTTTTCTTGTGGTCCATTGAAACAACAAAACCAAACAAATGTCCCCCAAACTTCCTTCAGTGTTATTTTTAACATGTTTTAGCTTAACTGCTTGATGCAGATGATGTATTGGTTAGAAGGAGTAACAACACTAGCAAGTGGAATGACTTTGGTGCAGAGTTTTAATGTATGCATTAGTTGGCTTCCTGTGCCACTGAGCTAAACAAGTTCCATTCCTGCATGAAACTGAGTTTCCAGCAGCAAAACCAGTATTGGTGTATCATCACTGTAAAGTTCATTATGGTAGTTTTAGATATTGTCCTTTTGCCAGAAATTTTCTGTTCCTTCTCAATTAAGCTGTTCCTAATCATGTTTTGAGTTAACTAGACTGAATTTATAATTAATTGGATGGAGTTATACTTAGATAGTCTGTAGGTGGCAACCTCTGTTAGAGGTATGGTATAAGATAAAGGGAAGAGTAACATCATGGCTGTTAACCAGTGAGTGTCAGATTAAGGCTGTGATCAGGTATCTCTTTTCAAAATGCCATATGCTGTCAGGACCACACCTCTGTTAATGTTTTTGTTTTCCAGAAAAATAACTAATTGAGCCATTTGAGTTACAAAACACTGGAAGCACTCGTAATTTTAACTTCCTACTTGTCATATGAGAGCTTAAATAATGGGCTAGTAACTTTGTAAATTACTCTCAAGATGCAGGAATTTTGGATGGAAGATAGTGAATAGCTAAAACCATGCTTTTATCACGAAGTATTTACGGTCTTCAGAAAAGCATTGTTTGCAACAACAGTGTGAAACTTGAAACAAGACCCTTCCCAGTATGCAGTTAGGAGGTGGTGAGGGTAGGTGACCTTGGGCACCAGTGAGAATTCTCCTTATCTGTGTAAAATTGTCCCCAATGTCTGTTTATTACTTCTGCTCATTTGGTAAGCACTGTTCTAAATTAATCCATTCCTGCATGTTTTAAAAACAAATACATATCCCACATGTACTTATGTACATAATTCTTTACTTAAAATCCACCCTTTACTTATAATCCACCTGAGTCAACCAGTTTCCCTCTTTTCTAGGTATTTTAGTATCTTGTTTAATGCAGATGAAAAACTGAGTTTATGCGGGTGCTCCTCTGCGTGGCCTGGTCTGTCATAGGCTGTCACATGGACACACTGCACATGCCAACAGAGACAGCACTCCTCTTTAACATGATTTTAATATTCTTTTAGAGGAGAGTAAAAATGTTAAAGTAATCATTGTGTGTTTTACGTACTAGATAAAATTCAGTTAAAAATACTTTTCTTGGTAGCTGCGACTAACTGATGTTACCTAGAGAGAGAGCTGGACTGTCTTTTTCAGCTATGGCTGCCACTCTCATATCTCTGCTGAACTCAGAGGGAAGATTCAGTGTTAGAAGAGATGCAATTTTGCTTGTTGGTGATTGTGGAAGAAAATTTAATCTCCGAGTTCAGAGCAAGCTTGCCAAGCCATTAGGGGATCTATTGCTATGTCTGTGAGAAGAAATATGTCTTCTGGATGCTCTTGGTACCTGAATATTTTGGCAGCTCTGCCACTTCAGAATTTTCTACGGTATATTTCTTTAGGAAAACCTTTTAAATTAAGTTTGTCTGACAGGAAATAGCTAAAATTTGAACACCCAGACTGAACATGCATTGCATTTGATTTTAGTTCTTTATGAAGCTACTAATTCTTAAGCAAAAATAGGAGTATGAATTTAAATTGCCTAAAATCCTACTTTAAAAAGCCTTTGAGCTGTGATGCTGTGTAGTAATCTAATTCTTAGGGTTAGGTATTGCTTCCCACGCTGGTGTATGGTTGTAGTGAAGGCTGGTATCTTTTCGTGCTGTGAATCTTGCCTGTCAGAGGTTTGAGTCATTGCACTCCAGAGGAGATGTTTCTGCCTGGGCACTTCATAGCTTGTCAGCTTTTTGTTCACTTAGTGGCAACACTGAATAAAGTGTTGAACTTCTGGGTATGTGACACTTGGAAGCTGTTCTGGATTAACAAAAAACTGTCCTTGAGTGTCACCATAAGCCCTTGTAGTTCAGAAGGTAACTAATTCCTTCAAGTAAATTTTCTGTATTTATGTGTTGCCGTGGCCTCTCAGTTCATTGTGGTTTGGTTTTGGTTTCTTTTTTTTTTTTCTGTGTACAGAGAAGATAGTATATGTGTAACTAAGTGATTTTATAAGCCAGTAGAAAGGTGAACACAAAAATGCCCTCCTCTTTATCTTTTTGTGTCTCAGCTTGTGAGTTTTGAGAAGTTTGAGTTTTGAGAAGGCTTGAGAATGGTACTGTACTCAAAGCATTTTTGGTGTAATTAAACCCACTCTGTCCTACACTGTTTCAAATTTGAGATCTTGCTGAGGCTGTCTAGCAAGCAGACATGTAGCTGAGTTTTGTCTTCTGTGCTGTTCATAACCTACAGAAAATTGATGTTCATTAGTGTTTTGATAGTTAATACCTGTAAGGTTAGGTAAGGATTATTGTAGCTTCAGGTAGCATTTGTTTTTCTTCTGTAATTAGGATATAGTTGCTTTTAAGTAAACGGAATTGATTAGAAAGTAATTTCTCTTTGTCAAGTAACAGAATGTGTGTGTGTGTATATATATATGCCATGTAGCTATGGAAAACTTCCTTTCTTTTCCACACTAATGGCTTAAAGAAGTGGCATCTGACAGAAACAGTGTGAAGCTGCTTTACGTGTCTCTAAAATTGCCCTGCAAGATAAGACAGCTTTAGTAAAATCATTATTGTCTGAGAAAAATGGTTTGGTTTTTTGTCTTCCCTTGCTCTAGCTTGCAAATCTTCATAGGATATCTTCCAACCAGTTCACGAGCTGTAATCTGGAAGGGTTGGGTGTTCAAGGGATTGTTAGAGATGTGCTTATGCTTGGAGATTTGTTTTGCAGCGTAGTAAATAGCTTGAGGCCTCAGCATTTTTTAAAAAACGTGTTTGTGAATCATCTTCATACCTGTATTCCAGTACTTAATTGCATTGCTCCAACCATGCTGCATTGTCTACCTGGTTATCATTTCGCTGCTGCTCATCAATTTCTGCTGTATCATTTAAAGCCTGAGGCTTTAACCTAACAGCTGATCATCCTTATGTTCTCTGCAGGGTAGTTGAATTGTCTCTTTTCAGCCTTTTTATTTGAAAGCACTGAATATCAGCTGGCTGGCTAATTGGGAAATTGAAACAATCTTTAATGAATTGGGCAAAGCCCACTGGAATTGTCCGAGAAGATAGTTGTACGTTTTTGGGGGCACATGTTTGGAATCAGTTTGTTAATTCTGAAAGCAAGTACTTTTATTAATATAAAGAACTGAAGATGCTGCAGTCATGCCTTCCTTTTAAACCAATAAGGTGTATACTATTGAAATAGTAGCTGTGATTTGTGCAGCTCCTATTTGAGGGAAAGTGAAAGCATGGAAACTGTTGCGTTGCAGCTTCAAATGACAATGTCCATCAAAGTGCAATTTTTCTCTTTCTGTGCTTGAGTTCTGACAGCGTCGTGAGAAAGCGTGTGGCTAGCCTTGTGCAGCATGTTGGGTTTGAAGGAAGACATGGCGACAAGCCAAGCAAGTGGAAATAAGTATTAACGAGCAACAAGTATTAACATTTTTATACCTTAAGCTACTCTGCAGGGTTACGTGTTCACTACATTTTAAAGGATTGTTTTAAAAGTAGCGGAATGGGGAAATGGAAATAGCACTAGATCTTCTGAGTCTTTGCTGAAGGATGTTATTGCTGTGTCCCCATACAATCTAGCTGCTATGGTAACCAGTTAATGACAATCAGTAGATGGAGTTTAGACATTGTTATGTACATGAAGTACATTTTTAAAAAGTTATGTAAATTCTTCCATGTACATTTTCCACAGTATTAAGGGTTGTACTTTCTTTTCAAACTTAGATCAGCTGCATCCAAGAAGTATTAAATAAAACTTGATACAGGTGATTTTGCAGCATGTATACAAATTAGTTTAGATAAATCATGCGTTGTCCTACAAACTAGTTATTTCTGGCTTATTGTAATATAGCTCCTGAATTTTTTCCAGCAGCATAATAAAATGGCTAATCAGGTGAATGGTAATGCGGTACAGTTAAAAGAAGAGGAAGAACCAATGGATACTTCCAGTGTAACTCACACAGAACACTACAAGACACTGATAGAGGCAGGCCTCCCACAGAAGGTGGCAGAGAGACTTGATGAAATATTTCAGACAGGTATAATATGCATTTCTTGTTTCTGATTGGTTATGAAAGTGAGGGCATACCATTTTCAAATTTTTATAGATAAAGATTTAAAAATTCGTTGTTTTTGATCTGTGTAGCTCTGAATGTTTTGCTACTTTGATTTCCCTAAAGGCAAATTGGGTTTGACATTGACTAATTACTTGACACATCCTTGGAGTTGTATGTGATATCTTAGTTGCTTTAGGGCACACAGCACCAGTTTCTTAGACGTCAAATGAAGATGTATGTTTCCGCATACTAAACTGTACATTTTTTTTTTCTTCAGTCTGAATCATCATTTTGCTTTTACGTTTCTACTGTCACTGTCACAGTGATTCTAAAACGCTCAAAGGCTGGATAGGTGACTTAGTAAGGGAAACAACTAGCTTGTCTTGCCTGGGACTACATTTGAATTGAGTCTGCCTGTGGATTTTTTGTTCTCTCTAGTTCTGAGTGGACAGTTTAATCCATGTTGGTTATTACACTGAAATGTTTAGCCTGACACTAACAAAGTTGAGGACTAAGCTATCTAGCAACTCGAGTAATACCTTGCTGGTAGCAAGTGGTCTCTGCAACTCCAAAAGAGGTTTCTTTATAAACAGAGGTTTTCCTATTTTGTTTTTATAACCACCCTATTTTTATCTTATAGACGGAGGCTTTCTTTTCCTTTTTAGAGTGTGTTCTGTGAACAGATTTACAAGAAGCAGTAGAACTGCTTTATATGTTTATCTTGAATGCCTGGGTGGCAAGATGACAGTTTTTGTTGAAAAGAGTTAAAATTTCAT
This sequence comes from Phylloscopus whistleri, assembly GCA_017589585.1. Classification (NCBI taxonomy): domain Eukaryota; kingdom Metazoa; phylum Chordata; class Aves; order Passeriformes; family Phylloscopidae; genus Phylloscopus; species Phylloscopus whistleri. Next base: position 329,003 of record JADMLD010001476.1, on the reverse strand, counting down.
TGATTAAGTGAAGGCAGTTCAAAACCAATACCTTATCAATCTGCAGTATGAAACTGGCTCATGTGGGTGATGTCTTTTGGAAGTCATTCACAGTGAGCGTTCTTCAAGCCTTTACCAGCTTTTATTGGCTATAGAGATGCACTTTCCAACTGTGGGTCATGATGACGTGCACTTGATGGTCTGAGAGAAGGTGTAAATAAATACCTGGGCAGAGGAACTTGTGGGCTTCTAACATGTATTGCAGTTAGGTTGTGTTGTGAGGAGTTCTTAAGGAGTTTAAAATCTTTTCAGGCCAGAACCTGAGTACCAAATATAATTCCACTGCATGAGTAACCTGAAAACATTTATTTACACTTCATTAATGCCACTGAAGATGTTTGCATTGTGGAGGGGTTTGTCAGTGAAGCAGACTACTTTTGATACTTGAGCTAAATTTGGGGTTGAATGTAGCGATTTTTTTAGCTGCTGAAATCTTCTGTGAAAGATACAGGTGCCTTCCAATATGCAGGATCACTTCTGAAATGTAGTCCTTGGGCTTGGCACTACTGTGCATTTTTCCAAATCAAGTAGCAGTGAAATAATCAGTGTATTTTGGAGATCAAGCTGTTGCAAAGTGTGTGGAGTTTTTTGTATTTGTCCTAAATTTGGATGTATGATTTTGAAAGTGTAAATTTCAGTCGATATGTCTGATTCCACAACTGATGCAAGTGCATTACAAAAGGAAAAAAAAAACCAAACAAACCTTGTAAAGATCCTTGAAAAGAAAATGCTTCAGAACTGGTCCAGTGTTTCTTGGGGGAGTCTGTACCTGTAAAATTAACATTAGCTTTTTGGGTACATAGCAGGGCTCAAAACACAATCTTTTTGAATTCTGGCTCTTGGAACTGCATAGAGCAACAAAAGTTTAAAATCCCCCAAACACTGTTTAAGATAAGTATGAAGTCCACTGACTCCTGCTTTTTTGAAGCTGGAGGAAAGAGTGAACAAAGAATTTTTGTTTCCTGATATTTTGTGGGGTAGAGTTTCCTAGGTATTTGATCATCAGTTGGCTAGCTCCTTTTTCCAATACAATAGGATACTCGTAATGTTCACCTGTCAGTTTACTCTAGAACAGCTCAACTCAAGAGAAGGAAGTGTGGATCTTAAAATGAGGGATAAACAAACAAAATTCAAATTATTAAAAGTGAGCCAGAGTTCATTGTTTCAGACCCTGGTGTTTAATACTGCTTTTATGCATCAGATTGCATTCCTGAATGCTAGAAAACTGTTACACATGGGATATAATCTTGCATGTCAGTGTTTAGGTATATACATTTTAATTTAACTTTTTCATTGTACTCATATTCTTTCATATACTTGTGTAGGAATATAAAATTAAATGTATAATTCTGTTGCTATGGAATGTGACTTTTTTGCTTTAAAAGCAAACTGCATAGTTCTTAGTTTGTATGAAATTCAATAGAAATCTGTAACTTCTTTATCTTTAACTTTTAGGGTTGGTAGCTTATGTCGATCTTGATGAAAGAGCAATTGATGCTCTTAGGGAATTTAATGAAGAAGGAGCCCTCTCTGTATTACAGCAATTTAAAGAAAGTGATCTGTCGCATGTACAGGTAAGGTGAGAGCCCCAGGAGTGTGAGCACATAAGTATAAATAGTGTTCTGGCACTACTGGCAGGAGAGTTGTAACTTAGAAATTCACTGATGTTGCTGTATTATATTTCAAACCCAAATAACAAGTCTATTAAAAATTGCCTTAAATGTGTAGGTATTTGAGCACAAAGCAAAAGCTCCCAGATAATAAAAATATGTGTGCAGTTGAGAAAATAGGTTAAAATGCTGTTTGGAATCTGATGACTTTTTCAATCTGACAAGTTTGTTCAATTAATTATTGTATTTTCCTGAAGGATTCTTTTGACATTTGATTTATTGCATTGACTTGAAGTAGTGACTTCATGGTATGGAGTGTAAGATTCAGTGGATTCCCAGGGCTTGTCATACACACAATTGAATTATTTTGTAAATTGTATCTACAGAACAAAAGTGCATTTTTATGTGGAGTTATGAAGACCTACAGGCAAAGAGAGAAACAAGGCAGCAAAGTACAGGAATCAACGAAGGGACCAGATGAAGCAAAGATTAAGGTAAAACTTAAGAGATATTATTTATTCTGTAGCAGCTGATATATTACTTGTACATAGCCTGAATTTGAACTTAAAAAGTAACAATGCCACCTGGATAAGTATATTCACACTTAGCTTTAAAGAAGTGTATGCATGATAGAGGTTTTATAGAGAAGGGTTGTTGGAAGTGCAGCTCTTTCTGATCACACAGTTGCCAAAATTTAAGCTCTATAAAAACACCGATATCTGTTTAAGAATTGTCTCAGTTGTCCTGTGTTCTGCACTTCTTGGGGTGCTACATATAAAATGGAAAATAAGGGAAAAGACAAATAAGGTCTTTCCAGCAACCTTGTAATATAAAACAAATGTTGCGGTTTATGATAGCTTTTTAAACCCACAAAACAACACGATTTTGTAGGTTCTCTCTCTTCATATATACCTTATCAAGTATGGCAAAGAGCAGATAAAGAATTGCTTATCTTAGAATGCTTTTTTTGTTCTGTATATTTTAACCCACTGCCCTCTCTCCTGTAAGTAGTCTTGACTTTTTTTTTTTTTCAGGCTTTGCTAGAGCGGACTGGTTACACTTTGGATGTAACTACAGGACAGAGGAAATATGGGGGTCCTCCTCCAGATACTGTGTATTCTGGTGTTCAGCCTGGCATTGGAACAGAGGTTGGTATATACAGACTAATCTGATAATTGCTTTGTATACTTATGCAAACTCATAAATAGGAAATACTTGAAACTATATTACAAGTTTAAAGTATTGTCGAGGAAAACATTCTTCTGTGTGTGTCTTAATCAGTCTTTCTTACTCTTCAGTATTCAGCAAAAGACAGAAGATAGGTTAAAGTGGAGAAAAAAGAGGTGGAATATACTAAGAAAGGCTATGCAAAATTTCTTAACATTAAATCATCAAACTTCATGTTTCACCCTAAAGTTTATAGTCCATCGCTTGAAAAGTGACTGTGGATACATGACTAGGTAAACATGTGACTTCCAGATATTTGAGGCTGTTTACAAGAAATTGAATTTAAGCAATGCTAGATTGGTTTCATGTAATGTACTAAAAATGAAAAAGACTTGGTTGTTACATGCAGGTACTTGCCTAAAAGTTTTGAAGAAGGCAGCTGAGATTAAAATTTCTACTGTCTTTGTTTCTCTGCCTTTTCGTACCCCATATTAGACCTGCTGTCCTTTTTAAAGTTAAAAGATGGTTGTAAGAGTTTGTACAAGGTTTTACACACAGAAAACCTGGGTTTGTTATTTATACTGAAGAGGCTGTGAATTTCCCCTGCTGAAGAGATAAATGGTTCTTACCTGGTTTTAATTCTGGCAGCTAAAAACCAAGACCTTACAGACTATCTAGTTGGGTATCGTATGTTAAAGCAGGCCAAGCACTTCCTTGCTCTTGAAGTATTTTCAAATCACTCTGTAAACTGACCTTTCTTGGAAAGCTACAGAGATTAAATAATTTAATAATAATAACTTCCGTTTAATTGCTTGATGCACGTTTTCCACTTTTTATATATACTGTAGTCCTGTTTCTCTTCTGCATTTGTTTCAGCTTCCACCACTGGAATGTTTAATATTTACTTCAGCAAACCTGCGAGGTCTTGTGGTTTTGTTCCTTACAATTAGCTTGGGTTAAGTTTTGTTAAGGAGTTAATATCTTTAGCTGAGGTCTCCCTAGAAAGATCCCCCCAGTTATTGTTATTTAATCACTGCAGCTCTCCTCTGAATTCTCAAAACCTCTTCCATGTTAATATAAACAAAACATTCCAAATACCCATTAAGATCAAAATACATTTATTTTAACTTCAATTTTTTTTTGTAGAAAAAAAGCCATGAGTCAACATCTTCCTTCTCAGTAAGGCCTTGTCATAATTGTATCTCACATTGAAGGCATAGCAGAATTTCAGAACTAAAGACACTCAGCATGCCCATGGAAGCACTTGTATAACAAACTCATGAGGAGAATATGACTAACTTGAGAAAAATGGAACAAGATGGAATTTCTAGATGTTTCATGTTATACAGATATTCCTGAAATTCAGTTTCCAGAATATTACTTAAAAGCTTAGCCTCTCTAAGCTCAGTGTGAATGTTGACTAAATATTACTTACTGGGGAGAAAAGAAAGGAACTGATTTATCACACTAAGTAGAAGTTTAATGGCAGAGCCAAAAGGTTTTCCCCACCATCTCCCTAGAAAGATTAAGGTATTCCTCTAGATAGGTATTTACATTATCATTACTTCTAGAACACTTAATTCTAGCTCATTTGCAGCTTTTAAAGACAAAACCTCAATCAGCATAGAGCACACAGACCCAAGCAGAGCTTGAAAAGTTACACACGTCAGTTATTATCTTTCAGTTCAAGGACTCATTCTGATTATTTACCACCATCACTGAACTAATTTTCCTTCATGGAATATGAACATTCTCTTTAGAAATCATCCTTACTGTGTTGTCAAGATGTACTTCCTGACATCTTCTTGACAATAAACACAAGAACTCCAGCATCTCAAAGAATGGAAAACTTATCTAAAAATTGAAAGACATTAAGGACTTGAAAACATTTGACTGTTTTCTCAAAACTAGTCTGGTGGTTTATAGAAAAATCTCTGAAAGAATTCTGTACAAATGGCAGGAGGATTAGAACACTTGGGACATACAGTTACATCAGCTGCTGTAAAGGCTGCGTTGGTGACCGCAATGTTTCTGCTCTGCTGGTTTATCTGCATTGTTCTTCCTTTCTCAGGAGTTTTCAAGTGTTAAAAAGAAACTTGTATTTCTGAAAAAGCTTTGTTTCAAGTGTCCTCTTCCTTTCTAGGTTTTTGTTGGTAAAATTCCCCGAGATCTTTATGAAGATGAATTGGTACCACTCTTTGAGAAAGCTGGTCCAATTTGGGATCTGCGTCTCATGATGGATCCCCTTTCTGGTCAAAACAGAGGTTATGCTTTCATTACCTTTTGTAGTAAAGATGCAGCACAAGAAGCAGTCAAACTGGTGAGTTAACTTACTTCCAGACAGGTCAAGACAAAGTAAATAGCAAGCATGTTGGTAATTTCTTGAGTAGTGAAGTCTTTAAAGCATCCATTGACTGACTCAAAATTTTACCTTCTTAAAAATTGCCTCCTGATTTCATTAGTAAGTAGATACTTATAAGACTGTTATCTGCTGTACCTTACCGGGGCTGCTCAGAGTACTTGGGTGATTGTTAGGAGCCTACTTGATTCCAGCTAGAAAATACATTTTTTAAGCTTCAGTGTGTTTTAAGTTTCATCACTCTTTTTACTGTGAAGAGCTACTTGGAGATGCCTTGTTTATTAGCTGCTGCTGCCATGGAGGAGGTGTCTGAATTAGTTGCTTTGGTTGTTTCCAGTGGCCTTTTGTTCTTTCCAGTCATGCAGTCTGCTCACTGCTTGGAAGCTGACATGCGTGCACCTAGGCAGATTGGGAGAGGACACGGGGCAATAGGGGGTCAAAAGGAGAGACAGCAGTCTGACTGGGGCCTTGCCTCTGCCTGAGAGGAAGAAGTAGAATTAGGCAGACTGGGGTATATCTGCCAAGATTTTGGATATGGCTGTGAAATACTGTGTACACTTTGAACCAAAACAGGCGAAATGCCTAATTTCAATGGCCTTAGTGGAATTCAGCTCATCCTGAATGAGGTATGACGAAGCAGGGTAAAATCTGAACGCCTTAGGTTAAGCTGGTGGGTGCAGGGAAACCTGAAATGTGGAGAGACTTAAAAGCAGTTAAAACCATGTGGGCCTTCTCCTTGTGTCAGCAAGGCACCAGTGTTGTTGTTGTAACACCAGTGTTACAACCAGGTTGTAAGCAAAATGACTTTGCGTAAGATACAGTGTGAAAAGCAGATTCAGGTTAATAAGTTCATGGCACCAGAACAAAAAGTTCTACTGTGTTAGAAATTACTTCAGTATATGAAGCAAAATTCTGAAATGCTTTTGTCTTCCTTGAAGGGATCTTATTTGGTAGTCTGTGGTACCTTAACATTCTTCTAGAATATGAAGAAGGTTCCTGAAGGTATTGCTGTCACTTTTAGGGCTTATGTCTCAGCTAGTTAGAATGGCTAAAAACCTCCTTCTGAAGAATTTCATGAGATTTTCAGAAGCTGACTGATGATGAAACATCCATCTTCTTTGCTGTGTTTGAAAATCCTGACTAAAACAAAGAGTCTATCCTGAATTTTTTTTTAAAGGCTGAATTCTTGTACCCTTAAAGGCCTGTTGGGAATCTTGGTTTTCAGAGTGATCTAGCTGTGATTACAGGCATGAAGCAGTGGACTAGATCCTTTTTTAATTGAAGTTTTAAATCTTGACAGTAAAATTTTTTTATTCTATCATGTACAAAGTCAAAAAAAATGCCTGCTATTGTGGGTGGGGTAGAAGCCAGGTCACAAACTGATGTAGACTGTTGATTGTCTTGGCAAACCTTCAGTGTTCAAAGTTATCCAAAGAAAGAGGAAGAACTCCCAGTATCTTTAATGCCGTGTATTTGCTTACTGATAATAGCAGCAGCAGTTGACTGACAGCAGAGGAAGCAGTAACCAGTTGCTAGAAAGATCTTTCAAGTCTGAGATAAACAGTAGGTGAATAAACTTATGCCATGCAATTTGTATATGGTCCCATGTTGTTCCTGTTACTGCATTTTCTTTTGTAGCTTTCCATTCAACAGGACTTCTGAAGTTTGTGGAAGTTCTAAGCTTGGTACTGTTCTTCCAAGTGAATGCTGACACAAAAACAGCTGTTCTAGGAATTCTCTTGCAATGCCAATTCAATATGCTATGTATAAAAGTAGTAAGTGATGAGGAAAATACCTGATTTTATGATCTGGGGTTATTTTTATGAATAATATTGTATTGCTAAAACAAATCAGTGGCTTTGTTTTTTTCAGTGTGACAACTATGAAATCCGTCCTGGAAAGCACCTTGGAGTATGCATCTCCGTGGCAAACAACAGGTTATTTGTTGGGTCAATTCCAAAGAACAAAACTAAGGAAAACATATTGGAAGAGTTTGGTAAAGTCACAGGTAAGTTAACGAGTCCCAGAATACCATTTAGTCTCTGTTTTGTAGATCTAGTTGTTTGACAGATGTGTTCAGGTATCATTTAAACTATTTTCAAGTTGGATTCCAAGTTTGATTTTGTTAGAAATTTTATGTATGTACTATATCTTATGGTGGAGTGTAAAGGGACTCGTGTTTGTTCTAGTGATTGTTAAATGAATGATTATGTAACTTTACATTAGAAATGGAAACAGCTCAAATGAACTCAGAAAAACCAGCACACATGAACTCAGGAAAAAAAATGAAGGTCCCAGTGCTGTTACCTGTTCTGGTTTTTTGTTGAAGGCTCTGTATTTGTTACTGGATCTACAGGAGGTTCTGCTATCAACATGGAGAAGTTTTTTGGAGAGCCCAAAGCAAATGTATTCCTGAGCAGTGAAGGGGAGGAGGGAATACGAAATTGGTTTAGAGGGAATATTATTAGAGAGATAGTTAATAACAGACTAATTTTTGTCCCAGGTTTTCAGCATTCTCCAGTATGTGCAGCAAGTAGGAAGAAGAGAACGCAGCTCACCACTGAAAGGGTGCTTCTGCCTTAGATAGAAGATTGAGTCACTTGCTCTCGTTCCTGTAGGAGAGCTTTAACCTCCCGCTTCTTTTTTAGGATTACTATTTATAAGTACTTCAGGGAAGTGGTGAAAACAGAAGGTGAACATTCATTTAGTTTTCTCCTCTTTTTGGGGAGAAGTGGAAGATGTTCCTTCTAGGTTCCGCAGGAGGCAGGGGAGAGGTCATGTGTTAGTGCTGGCTGCCTTTCAAAGATGTAAAAATTACTAAAAAAGTATAGAAAACTTAAACTCTGTGAGTTGCGGTGATTGATGTTTTGCAGAGCCTAATTGTGAGGTGAGTTTTTTCTGTAGAATTTCACTTTGTAGGTGATGTGTTTCTGGGTAAATTGGCTGGATATCTACTATTTATTTTGCTTTTCTTGTGCTCCCACCCCCTTTCAGGTGTAAAATTCAAATTCACTACAAAACACAAGTGAATACATTTTAGGGCAGACTCTAGATTTTTTTCATTCTGTTTCAAGCTCAGTACTAAAGATCTGTTTTTCAGAGGGTTTGGTGGATGTAATTTTGTATCATCAACCTGATGATAAAAAGAAGAATCGAGGATTCTGCTTCTTGGAATATGAGGATCACAAGTCAGCAGCACAAGCTCGCCGACGCCTGATGAGTGGGAAAGTAAAAGTCTGGGGAAATGTTGTTACCGTGGAATGGGCTGATCCAGTAGAGGAACCTGATCCAGAAGTCATGGCAAAGGTCAGTAAAGACTTTACTGGATGCTCTTGTGCTTTGGGAGGAATTTCTTTATGCCATAGTGACAAAGACGTGTTCCAGCTGAGCAAGGCTAGTTTTGAGACACAAAAGGCAATTAAGAGGGCATTTTCACAGTAAGCTGTGCAAAAAGCGTGGTCTGAGCACTGTGGCTGAGTTGCTGTTGGAAGATGTTGGAAATGTGCTGTTACTAAGTATTGTTAACATCTAAACTAGTCTTATCCTGCTGGATTGACATGTCAAACTGTGTATTTTCTGCTTTAGCAGTAATCAATGCCAGGTAGGTATTGCATAAAACTATTTTCCAGAGCAAGATGAAGGTGAATTTCAGTGTGGGGAATGATGCACTTTATCCCAGTGTTTTGGGGTAACTCTTTGCTGTCCTTGAGGTCTGTTACTAAAATTTTGCTGGGATTTGTAGCATCCCAGAAGCAGAAAATCAAAGTTGGATATTCTTCTGGTTATGGAAGGGAACTGTGGAAGGAGAGAAGTTGTAGAAACTTCATGCAGGTAACTACAAGGCACTCCTTTTTTTTTTTTTTTTTTTTTTTTTTTTTTAAACAGATACCAAATTAGTAAAGTTACCCAATTTTCTTAATGCAACAAAAAAGGGAATAATATCTTACTAGTTGCTAGTTTCCTTTGAGGTTTGACTTCTAAAGATTACAGCTTTTTTCTCATTTTTTCACCAGGTAAAAGTTTTATTTGTAAGAAATTTGGCCACTACTGTGACAGAAGAAGTTCTTGAGAAGTCCTTTTCTGAATTTGGAAAGCTGGAAAGAGTAAAGAAGTTGAAGGATTATGCGTTTGTTCATTTTGAGGACAGAGGTGCAGCAGTGAAGGTAGGTTGATTATTCTTTCCTAGCTAAGTTGGTGAGTGTACTTTATTTTGTATGAATGGTTTTTAAGAAATTTCTTTACAGTAAATACCTCGATACCATGAACTATAGAGCCCATTTAATAAGGTTCCCATTGTGAGAATTGTAATGCTAATAATTTTGTTCCTATGATTTCAGTAGCTAGGAGGATGTGAAACTTGAAAGAACAAAACTGTAGCAAGTTAACAAGTAGACTGGAAAAGAGGTGTAGAGCAATGCAGGAGAGTCTAGAGAAGAGGAAAAAAAAAAAAGATCAACCTAGACAATTTTTCTGAGGAAACACTGGCAGAAGGTATCAGTTATCTCTCAAAGACCCCTGTTTAAAGGATGTCTGTAGATTTGGAGTGACAAAAGTATCAAATAGAAAGTGGGAGGTAATTAAAAATGCTTTCTGAAGGGAGAGGAGAATGGTGTTGGCAGCTCTTTAAGCATTACCTGGTTTTAACTCTGCGTGTGCCTGTGGTTTCTTCTCAATGACTTGTTAAATATTGAAGATCATTATTGTAAGCTTCAGAGTTCTCTTGCTGTGTATTCATGAGCTGTCGAGAAGGTCATTAATATCTGCTGTCTGTGCTTCAGTGTATTGAATTCTGTAGAAGTTACTCCATCTGTTTTTTAAATCCATGGTTCGTGGGGGGTAGAAGGAGAATAGGAAGTGTTTTTTGCATTTGGGAGTTCTTGAAGCGGGTATGTTGTATGTGGTGTATGTGGCTACATGGACAGTTCAAAGGCTCTGCACTTGATCTTATTAACAATTTTATAGCCATTTCATTGCTTAGGTTTTTACTGCACACGAGATTAGGTTTTTAGAATACTCTTGAGTATGGGTTTAGGATGAATATCACTTGCATTTAACGAGGTTGAGGTTGGTTTGGATAGGTTTAGACCATGTCTGAGGAAGGACAAGAAATTGTTGAAACAAGGGCTAAGTCAGCAACATCTCTGGGTGTGGTTTTCTGTAGTATATCTGTAAACACTCTCCAGCCCCTTCCCAGTACAATTACCTGCTAAATGCTCTGGTAGATTTCAGCAACTGGAAACTTGTAGCAGTTGAGAAAAAGACAGATCAAATGCATTGCTAATACTCATCTCAAGCTGGAAACTGCCACATCTGGCCCATGTGACTGCTTCATGGCCACTAATGAAGGCTTATGAATTTTGTGAGCTCTTTTTGTGTTTGGGCATGTTTTGGCTTTCAGTAAGATTGTTACAGTACTTATGTGTACAGAATGCATGGAACTGGCTCATTATTCTAGCGTCTACTGATTTTTCACACCTACTTGTAAATAAATTGCTGTAATTTCGAGTGCTTTTGAGGCATGTAGCTGTACAGGGACATAAGGTCTTCATTAATGCAAATATTAATACCCAAAAAAAGTTAAATGCAAAGCAAGATAACTCCAGGTGAGGAATTGGGGGGTCTAGTCCTAACTGTACTTTGTGTATTAAGTTCTCTTTTTGTGGATGTATTTGACATTAAAACTTGCACATTAATTTTTGGGAGGATTCAGGGCTTGCTTGATGAAATCACCAAGTTTCAGTAATCTTTTTTGGTTTTTTCTCCTCAAGTATGTGTCCGCAGAACTACTTGATTTTCTCAGTCACTTGACTCACATTCAACTACCTGAGAATCCCAAAAGTAACAATTCTTTCTCTTGAATTACGTGTTCTACCAGGCTTATAAGTGTAGCGAGTGTTTGTGTCAGTGTGAATAGTGAGAACTTGTGTATTTCTGAAAGGCTTCTAGGAGATACGGGAACATAAAAACTGATGGTGCTATGTCTGACTCTATAAAAATAATTCTTAATATGTTTTAATCCTCCTTTTTAATCTTATGATATAAAGAGCATATTTAAAGAAAAAATACTGCTTCCCTGTAACTGGTGAATAAAGTGGGATTTGGAAAAATGATGTGTAATATTCTGTTTATGTAGCACAAAAGCAAAGTACATGGCACAGCTCAGCCTGGAGCAGCCCAACTGTCAGGTTTTTTGCAGTAAGTTTTAATTCCCTTTTGAACAGAAAAAAATTTTAGTTATTTTTCTTTTAATTTTTGTACAGGCTATGAATGAAATGAATGGGAAAGAGATAGAAGGGGAAGAAATTGAAATAGTATTAGCAAAGCCACCGGATAAGAAAAGGAAAGAACGTCAGGCTGCCAGACAGGCCTCCCGGAGCACCGCGTGAGTGTCACCCTTGCACCGTGGTAATGCTGCAGAGTGAAGTTGTGCTGTAAACAGGCTGGTTTAGAAGAACCTGAATGACTTGACTTAACTTTTCTCCATGTTGCATGTTGTTAATCAACAAGGGCAAATGTACGCTACATTTTGGGTTGCTTTTGGAGATAGATAATTCTGTATTTCTTTTCCTTACTAGGTATGAAGACTATTATTACTACCCTCCGCCTCGCATGCCACCTCCTATTAGAGGCCGAGGCCGTGGAGGAAGAGGTGGATATGGCTATCCCCCAGATTACTATGGCTATGAAGATTATTATGATGATTATTATGGCTATGACTATCATGACTACCGTGGTGGCTATGAAGATCCCTATTATGGCTATGATGATGGCTATGCTATAAGAGGAAGAGGAGGAGGAGGAAGGGGTGGGAGAGGTGCCCCTCCACCACCTAGGGGGCGGGGAGCACCACCACCAAGAGGTAGAGCTGGCTACTCACAGAGGGGGGCACCCATGGGACCGCCGAGAGGAGCCAGGGGGGGGAGAGGGGGCCCTGCGCAGCAGCAGAGAGGACGCGGTGCTCGTGGAGCAAGGGGCAACCGTGGGGGCAACGTAGGAGGCAAGAGAAAGGCAGATGGGTACAACCAACCTGATTCCAAGCGCCGTCAGACCAACAACCAGCAGAACTGGGGCTCCCAACCCATCGCTCAGCAGCCGCTCCAGCAAGGTGGTGACTATGCCGGTAACTATGGTTACAATAATGACAACCAGGAATTTTATCAGGATACTTATGGGCAACAGTGGAAGTAGACAAGTGAGGAGGGATTGAGATTATTGGAAACATAGAATTGGCTATAGGTCTACATCTTTCAAAAAAAAAAAAAAATTGGCTTAATGTTTCATCCTTCAGTAGCGATTGGCTGCCATTTGTATTGGGCTGAAGAATCACTCTATTGTGTATATACTCGAGTCTCTTAGTTTTCTTTTTTCATAAACGCACTTGGACATTACTGGGCTTGCAGAATTCCTGAACTCCATATGGGGTTTCAGTGCTTTTATCATTTTAGGCTTCATTTTAGCAGTTTAAAAGCAGGAATGGCACACTGTTCAATCATGATTTTGCAGAACCTCTGGTTTTGGACAGTTTCTTCTTTTTTTTTTTTTTTCTTTTTTTCTTTTTTTTTCTTTTTTCTTTTTTTTTTTTTTGGATTTGGGATAGACTACATAGGAGTATGCTGTACATAAAAGTAAAAGCTAGTGCTTTGTCTTAGTAGTTTTAAGAAATTACAACAAATTAAGTTTTCTTGTATTGAAAATAACATGATTGTATGTTTTGCATTCCTAGAAGTAGGATAACTGTGTTTTTAAATTGTTATAACTTCACACCTTTTTGAAAATCTGCCCTACAAAATTTGTTTGGCTTAAAACGTCAAAGCCGTGGCAATTTGTTCCTTGATGTGATTGTATTTCCAATTTCTTGTTCATGTAAGATTTCAATAAAACTCAAAAATCTATTCAAAACATTACCTATTTCAAATTCAATTGTGTCCTAAAACATTATTTCATTGGTAATTCTTGTGAAAAATACTGTTTTCAAAGTATAACTGCCTATGTGAGTGATCAAATTTGTGCAAAATTTCCTGTGCTTTCCAACATGTAGCACTGTGGACATCAGACTGAAAACTAGGAGAAATTTCAGATAGCCCAAAAGCCACTCACTGTTAAATTGCTATTCAATAATTTATCAGCATCTAATTTTGAAACTTTTTTTCCTATTTAAAAGTGTTGAATTGTATCCAAGTATTCACAGAGATCTAATTTAAATCTAGTCTTCTAATGTAATGCGGAGAAGGAATCAGATCCTACAGTGGTGTTAATTTTGTTCCTTTGATGATGTCCTGTGGAGTCCCTGTGGAGGCTGTTCTGGTAGGATCCAGCCTTATTGTATAATTGAGCATGCAAACACACAGGGAAATTATTTTGATCTCAAGCATCTTAGTTTAATCTAAAGTAATATTTGACTAGGAGTGAGAATTACAACTTGGGTGCTATGGCACACTAATGTCTTGCTACAGATAACACAAATTCTCCTGATTCTGCTTATTTCTATCTTGACATTTTAATTTGATGTTCTGCCATGATGAACAATTTGCCTTAGAATTCTCCTGCCTTATAATAAAGGCTGTTAAAAAGTTTTAAGACTTTATCTTTTGAGGGCATTGCTAGCTACATTGTATTATATGTTGCTTTGACCCTTGTCTTGGACAATCCCAGATGTCAATTTTAACTGGCAAATCATGACATTACTCTTGTGTTGCATCTAAGCCATTCTGTACCCCAATGAAGAACATTTGCTTCGCAAGAAAAGAGAGAAACAAATGGATTTATACTTTCTCTAAAGAAAACTATTGCCGCATCTCTAAATATCCAAATCCAAATACATTGCTCATACTTGATTTACAGCATTCCAAACACAGACTATTGAGGAAGTTAAACTTCAGTGGTCATACTCCTCCCTTTGTCTTCTATTCCTGTCTGGTGTCTCAACTGTGTTATGTCAGAATATACCCAAAAAGATGAGCCTCCCTACACTGCTATGGATCTGGAATGGGATTGCAGGGTTTGAGTTGTGACCTGAATTGAAGATGTCTGTCTGCTTCTCAGAAACGGGTTTGCCTGTGTCAGGCTCTTCCAATTAATAGAGTTGGTCATAAGTAGCTTAAAAGGGCTTCTAAAAGATCTAGTGCGTTGGGGTTTGGGGTTTTTTTTTCCCCCCCACTTCATAAAGTAAATGGGGCCAAATCATGTCCTCTCTGTTTCTTACCTGAGCAGTGAACTCAGAGGGCTGTTACCTGGGTATACACTTCAGGCTTTGGCTTGTGATAAGTATGTGGTTTGTAATACTGTTTTGATACAGTTTTTCTGACCTATCCGTATGACTTTCTGGTAGTTATACAGCTGTTGTAGTGCTGAGCAGAACCCTGTAGTCCCAATAAGTATTGGCTTTTCAGTATTCATTGTAAAGGGGATCTAGTACAAGGAGCTTTAGTTGGAATCATGTTTCAAGTCCCCTCCATCTTGGAAGAAGGTAGTGTTCCCATAGTGCACGTGTTAGCCTAGGAGAGGTGAGGTGCTAGTAAATGCTGTGGGGGGAGTGGGGAGGAAGTGAAACACCTCAGTTATAAGGGGTTACAAAACAGCTCAGAAACAAAAATGTTCAAATTGTCTTCCTCAAGAACTGTAAGGCTGCATCTTGTATTTACTTCTGCCTAAATCAGCATTTATACTATTAGTTTTATTAAATATGAGGAGTGAGCTATACATTTTTATAATTGAAAATTATAATAGTTAAACTCAGTAGAAGTTAATAATTACAAGATACACCAAGTTCTTTGATTTACATGGTTTATGGCTACTCAAACTCACCTTTTAAATTTGCAGCAACACTTCTATTTAATCCTTAGATAAGGTGTGCTAAGCTTATTCAAATAGTGGTGTGTGCTGAACTTGAAGAACTTAATGAAGTGATGGAAAAAAAATTATCAAGCAAAGATACTGTAGTACAGTGGAAAACTACCATGCCTGACTCAAGGGAAGAATTTCTCAGCACAATTTTGACACCTAGTTGAAAAATAAATTGAAATTTACTCTCGTTCATTTCTTTGGATTGTTTCTTCAGCATAACTTAGCAAAGATCCTCTGTAATATATTGAAAATCGATTTCAACTTGCACACCAATATTCAGCTTTTATGAGTGTCCTGCTGGCATTGGAGGAGGAGCCATGAAATGGAGTTTTAATAATCATTTGATCACTCATTTATAGCAGTTGCTTAAATGTCTGTATTGATAAGGTGTTTGACTTAAGAAGCAAGTTACCAGATTCCTAGCAGTTCCAAATCTTGAGCAAAATACTTTTACAGCTACTGTGTTACTATATACTTAATTTCACTTTATTAACAAGTTAGTTTACTAAACTCAACTTGTAATTTTACTATTTTATTCAACATAGTTTGCATTTTTTTCAAAGTGTTAAAGGTTTAGTTTTTTCTAGCGTTTAGTTTTAAGTCTCAGCTTCTGTAGTCTGGTTATTAAAGAATGACAATTGCATTGCTTAAACCTTTCCAAAATAAACTTGAAGTAAAAGATCACCGCATGATTTTGGTGACTCTGTATAAAAACCTGACCACTTTTTGTCCCTTCTATGTTTCGACATTAAGCCCATTTCTGTAATTTGAACTAGAAAGAAAAAAATACAGAGGGCACTCTTATTATAAGGCTAGGAGAAAAATAAATACGAAGTGCTAAGCAAAAAGTCTTAAACCTCTCAAAAATATTTGTTACCAAGACCTATAGACCCTACTGAATGAATGTATTTTCAGCAAGACTTAATCGTTATCCAAAAATGCTGGTGGCCCATTCATAGAACAGCAAGGACCTATCCTAGAAATCTGTTACCAGCAATCTTTGATCATGCATGACTTGAGGTGGAAATATGTGTGTGATTAGGGATTGCTTGTATGGTGGAGGTTGTCAGTGGAATTCTGTCGTTCACATGAACTGCGTGAGTAGCTCAGAGCCTTATAGAAAGAGTGTACCACGTTGTGTTCCTGTTTTTTCTAAAACAACAACAAAAAAGGAGTTAGAGCTTCTGTTAACTTAGAATTTGAATGAAGCTGTTGCAGTCTATTGGCTTAAATTGTCCTTTGAAACCCAGAGCAGTTTTGTTGAGCATGTAGTAGTTGATAAAATGTGTAGAGTAGGGAGAAAAAAATCCACTTACACGACAGGGAAAACAAAACCTTTTGTTTATAATAGTCAAGGTGGATCTGCAATACTTGGTTATTGATCAGGAACTTCTGAAATTTTAGAACAGGAGAATCCCTCTGAAGAAATGTTTTAACAACTTGGAGGTTACCAGAAGCTCTGAAAGACAGTTCAGAATATATTTTCTGATGTCCAGAAATCTGCAAGTGCCAATTTTGTATTTTAACTCCTTCCTTTTACCTGACTATCAGGGAAGCGTGATTGAGGCTGACCTGACATGTCATGATGTCGACTTGCTAGGTGGGGTTCGCAGGGGACATTAACCTTGGAGTTTTCGGTAAGACAACTTTCTTTCTCATTTCCTTCAGTAAGGTCAAAGGGTTGGTGTGGGAGGAGGGAGGATATGAGCTCCACAGACCTGAGCACTGGAATAGCTTTCAAAATCTGCCATTACCATGGAGAGATTTCAGGTGTGGAAGGTAAAGGTTGAGGTTAAATTTGTCCATGTTCAAGAGAGGTATGGCATAGGTTCTTGAGATTAATTTGAAAATAAAGATGACTTGCACTTCGGAAGAAAGGTGGATGCTCTTTTCGGAGTGCTGGAAGCATAAAACATTTTGAACATTTAAATTTTTCCTCTCCAATTAAATCCAGGTATGGGTTGGATTTCTTTCCCCAACCATGGAAAAGCAAAGAATTTGCAGCACGCTTCTTCAGAGTTTAAGAATGCTGTTAAGAAATGTGTCCAAGTAGATCTCTGGAAAATAATAAAATTTTGCCTTGGAAATAACAAAACTGTCATATCATGAGTTTGAATCATTTACGTATTAAACGTGATAATACTTAAAAGACACTAATCAAGGGAGAATGGCTTTTGTACCAAGGGACAGTCGTAGTTGATCCCATTAGAAAATCCCACTGGATTTTAATAATCATCTCTTTTTGTGGAGGGCATATGTTGATTCTAGACAAACAGATAGTAGAAGCTGAAGAACAGGTTTGCAAATCAAATCAAATATTTGGACATGTTGAATTCTTCATGGCACCTGCTCATCTTGCACCTTTCCTCAGCCAGCAGACTTGTCTTTTCCTGCTTGTACGTTCATGCAGTACTTGGAAAGGAGCAGAGAAGTTGGAAAAGCTAACTAGGCTAGAGGAGCATTCCAGGTGCATTGTTTACCGTGGGACTGAATAGCATGCCAGTTCTGACACCAACTGCAGAAGAAGTGTGCCTGGTGAGTACAGGTATTTTGTAAGGATTTTTCAGAAATGAAGTGCTTGTTTAATTCCAGATTAACTTTACTTGGCATACCACGACTTGAGAACAGCTATGATCACACGAAGTCATCAATGTTGTTGCACTTGAAAGATCGTAAACAGAAAAAAGAGCATCTCTTAATCCTGGATTTTCCAATCTGCATGTCCTATAGAGCTGCTGGTAGTGAGTGTAATAGGATGTGTTACACATGTTCAGGTGGCCTGTCTCGAAGCAGATGGCAAGGTCCTTACAGGAGAAAAAACCACTGAATGGATTGGCTTTAACACATGTGGAATTTGGAGACAGCTGGAAATAACGGGAATGGGACATGCTCCTTTCATACAACATTGGTCTCTCATCAGTGAAGTTCATGAGTTTAAAATACAATGTCAGTATATATTTCTGTGATTGTAAGCTGCCAAATGGCATTAAATGCAGAAAAAAAGGAAAAGATGAAAAGCAGACCAAATTCCAGTTCTGCCCTTCTTGCATCAGACACAAGCTTCACTTTTTTCCTTCCTTAGCACCAGTGAGCATACAGTCTTCTCATTGGATTTTCCTGTTGAACTTCCTGCAGAGCTTGTGTAAGTGTGGGATACACAGTTTTTTCTCTTTCTGTTTTTAAATCTTCACAGCAGCCTGTGAGAGGTGATTTTATTTCTGTTTTAATTTTGAGTAATGAGCATCCATTGCATCAGCACCTGTTCACATGACATTATTCTTTCTTACATACCTTCAGACATTTCAGATTTGGTGTGCAGAAGGTGCATACCCAGCTGGAATTTCAGAGGAGATGTGATGTAAGCATTAATTTCATGATAGGAAAGGAATCTAATTCTGGAGAGCATTCAGCTGTCTTAGCAATGGATGCCTCTTTCTGTTCTGAAGTTCCCTGCTATGCTGCTTTAACTGCTGCAGAAAAAGGGAAGTGAAATGCTGCATGGGCTAAAAGTCCTGTGATTAAAAATAGTTGCAGTTCTTAAAAAAAAAAGCCAAAAACCAACCAAACAACCTTTACAAAAACCAAAAGTCCCAAAGAAGGAAAGCCAGCGTGGCTGTGCCCACAGCACCCTGCAGACTGAGCACCTTTTCCTTCTCCCCCCCGGGAAGGGCAGAGGAGTTGCAGGAGTGTCCTTGCAGGTAGGTGGTAGTTGGTCAGGTTTGGGAAACACCTCATTAATGCAGCAGTTTAGGAACAGCTGGATTTTTCAGTAAACGTGAGTTATTGACAGGAACGGCTCTAGTCCTACATCAGGTCTGGGGCCTCTTACCAAAGAGTGCTGCTCCAGGAGAAGGAAAAGAACTGTGAATTGTTTATGCTTTCTGGTTTTGCTGGTATGGCCACTTTTCAGGTGTTTTCAGGTATCTTGTAAATCTGTGCTGCGGTAGGCATTCTCTTCCCACCTTGGAAGTGTCCTTGATGCAGTATTAGGAGGGTCAGAGTTGAAAGGGCTGTGGTGAGGTGTTCATGGAACTCTGCTGGGAGTCCAGAGATCTTGTACAGTGCTAAAAATTAAGCCAGGAGAATATTAGCACACTAGCATTCTGCAAGTCAAGTTCAGCAGGGTCAAAAACTGGAGGAGTATAGATCATAAAAAGGTCCTTTAATAGCCAGATAGCTGAACAGTAAGGTCATAAATAAAGAGTGATGCCTACTCCAGAAAGCTGAGCAGCCACCTTTATTCTCCTGTTTCCAAACAGTTCTGGATTCAGTTTAAAATTTTTGGTGGACACAGCTCTAAAGATGAATCTTAACCATAACCATCTCTGTCAGATTTGTTTTTCTGCCCCACCAATTTTCTTTCAGCTGTTATTTAGGGGTTCAATACAAAAACCCTATTAATGAATACCTAGTTTGTCTTTATGCCATACATGTTATTTGGGATTTCTGTAGCTTTGATTTTCCAAATTTCTGTACACTTGCAGGATGCTAATACATTGCATTACATCTAATAAGCAGTCTGTAGGCTTTTTGGTAGAGCAGTAGGGAGTTGAACATATAGGTCAGAGGCAAAATTCAGTTTCAGGCTGAAGAGTGAGCCTGTAGCAGTTGTCCTGGTGAGCTTGCCAGCAGAATTTCTCAGCTGCTTCTCATTCAGATCCAAAGCAATACTTGATCATCAGTGCTGTTCACCTTGTTACAGCTCTGCTCTCTGGAAGCAGTTCTTGCTACTCTGATACTTATGAGTAGGTACATTGAATTTAAGGTTCCTGACAAATGGGGATGCTTAAACCCTTAATGGTAGCATTGTAGTTTATCACTTCTACTCTTCCTTTCCTCTCCCATTTTTGGTTGGATATATTCACCTGTACTTGTCTCCTTAGGTAGAGAGAAAGAGGAGAAAAGCGTTTCCTGCAGTATTTTGGATCTGTTGAGCCAACACGCTGCTGGTGCAGATGCAAAGTCCTGTTGCAAGGTTTGAGATTTTTTTGAGTGGACCTTGCTGTTTTTCAAGTGATTTTTAATGTGGTATGTAAAGGTAAAAATAGGGCAGGATTCCTCAAATTTTGTCAGCATTTCTAGATGATAGATGTTGCAGAGAAATGTAGGTATGCACTTAGGAGCTAATTTGCTCATAAAATCATTTTATGCAAAAAAATTCATTCATCATTCATCATATTTGTCAAGCATTAGAACATATTTTCTTTAATGTTCTGGTAAACATTAAATCTTTTCTATGTTTCTTTCATGGCAGTTCATAGAAAATAAATGTGCTTTTTTCCCCTCTCCTTTTTTGCTTGACTGACTCTTGGTTGTGAAGTGTTAGCCTTTTCTCTCATGTCAAATAGATGTTTTCATCTACATGCCTTAGCAGTAGGTTCAGAAGGGTTTGCAGTGTAGCATAAAAAATCTAAAGGTCACAAATTAAATCTATTTCACTGGACCAAAGTGGGGTCCATTCAGTGCATGCTGCACCTTTCCCGCTGTGGGAGGCTGTGTGGCCAGAGAGGTTTCTCCAGCTTTTCTTTCATTGGACATAGCTTGGAAAATCCTTTTAGCAGCTATGCTGAGGTTTAAAATAGAAGCAGCTAAAGAACATCAAATGCGTGGCTGTATCAGTAGAAGCTGCTGAAGTGAGATACAGATGTGCAAGTATTTGAGATTGTGATTTTTCTGGTGTGAGATGTGTGCAGTGTGGGATGGGCAGGGTGTTTATTTATCCATATGGCAGAAAACTAATGTGGTTGTTCAGCTCTTAATTGCTGTGATTAACTCCACCCCTTCTTTGACCGAGGAATAAGTAATAATGGAAATTAGCATTTCAAGAATACATGAAAAACAGTTCTCTTCTGTTATAGCAAAATCTAGACTCTAGCATAAGGGTTTAGAGTCCAATTTTGCAGTGGGAATAATCTTCCTTCTTCTCAGAGACAACACCTGGAATGGTATTCCTTTAACTTCAGTAATTTTCACTCATTTGAATTTTTTATATTGATTCTGTGTTTTCTGTTCCCTAATTATACAAAGGCCATGATTCAGGTGTGATATCCTGACTGTCCATGAAGATTATTTCTTCAGGGTGTAGAGGTTTTTGGCGTTCTGAAAAATAAAATTGCTTAATTTTTTGGTAGGCTTGTCTTGTTTGAAGTGTCAAGTGCAAGTGAAAGCATGTGTCTGCAGATAGGATCTTCTGAGCAGATGCTACTTAGATAGGCTATTTTCAGTGTTGTTTTTATGTGAATGAAGAGTAGAAGTGAATTAGCTCAGAAAGTTTCCTACTTTATACTTCTGCATAATGTCTGACCTTGGGAAAAAGAGGGGACATCAGACATTTAGGAAAACAGTTGTACATTAGACCAGTATGGGCAGTCTTCTTCACTAATAGACTTTTTTCTCCCCTCTGAAGGTCTCTTAGTAGTGAAGAGTGGAGTTTGTCTCAGAGGTCTGTAATTTGTTTGAGCTGGCTGGAACAAATATTTTATGTTTAAGTGCACACATGTCCTTGAAAACAAAGCTCACTTCATTCATTTCTCACACTAACACTTAGTTTCTGGTTTGCTGCAGTGCAGGTTTTGTTTAGGGTTGAGAATGAGAGCTAGGGAAGAGCCAGGATATTGCTTTTTGTGTGCTCCAGGTAGACGACTGTAGGAGAGTGAATCATCCAAAAGGGTTAAGTGTGGTGAATCCCATCCTTTACCACATGACTTTCCAAATGGAAAGCACTTCTGTTAGTCTGATTTTACTGGGAAATTGTTGGTTACATCTCCTTGATACTACATGTGGCCATGTTTCCATACAAGGCTGGCAGCCATTCCTTTCCAGAATGAGCAGCTACATTAAAGGAACCATAAAGAAGTTTCCAGGAATTGAGCAGGAAGGCCAAGACAGTGAAATATGTGAAATGATTTCAGGTGTACAGCTTAAAATGTAGGCAGGTAGTGATGGACCATTGCCCAGCTGAGGACAACTTTCTGGGAAGTTATTTGTAAGTTTTCCTTTCAGTTAAAGAATAAAATAATCTGGTGATAATGCCCATATACAAGGCTAGGAGAAATGAGTGATGCATGTGAGATGCAGATAGTGGCTGCTGTTTCTACTAGCTGTAGACAGGGAATAAAGCAAGTGACACATATCTGTGTGTGCAAGTGGGGCTTTTCCACCCAAAGACTGGAAAGATGGTGGCACCCCTTGTGCATGACAGGATCTTGTTGAAGGACTGTTCTAAGTGTGCTCTGGAGTTGTCTGGCAGGCAGCATGCTGGAGGAGCTTGCTGTTTGACTTCAATCTCTCTGTAGTACCTCTGAAGAACACATTTGGGCTGAGCTTCTGGAGTGGGTCATCTTGCTTTCCTGAAAGTGTCCCCATCACAGACCAGTAGACTCTGCTTCTGAGATGTGCATATCAGGCAAGTAAACTCATCTCAGGTTTTTGAAGCAAAAATGTATGTGAAGTCTAAAACCCTGAATTGAAGTACAAGTTTCCAGAGGAATTTTGCATAGGCAGTTAAAGGACCACTTGCAGTAATATCAAAGTTGTGTTAAAAGAAATCAGATGTAGTCTGATGATGTAGTCTCAGTCTTCTGTGTTGTTATGTCTTAAATTTTTCTAAATAGGATGACTGGGTACAAAGTAGCAGTAGTATTTAGGTAGGGAGAAGAAATCTTGTAAAGTTGTAGGATTTTTTTTAAAGAAAGTAGCATAAGCTTTTTTTTGTTAAGCAAATGCTTGCAGTGGGCTGTGTCTTTCCATTTTCATCTCTTCCTCTCAGCTCAATTAGTCCCACTAGGAGTGTACCCTAGGAGAAACTCTACAGGATAAAACTGCTTTACAAGTGTATGGTGAAAATCATGGCAGCAATGGCACGCTTTTTCCTAGCATGAAATCCAAATCCAAAGTAGTGACTTGCTTGTAGGCTGGATAACCAGGAGAGGGAGGAGTAGGAGGTACTAACACTAAATGATATCTGTGCTGTCTTCTGTGGCTGTTTCACTTTGAGCTCCTAAAAGCTTGAAATGCAAAGAAGTTGTGTGTTTTACATCTTTTTAACCATTATTTCTTGCAAAGCCTCTAGTATAATCAGTTAATTAATGCAGGACAGACCACAAAGATATTTGGTGTAACTTTTTTTTTCTATTTAAAAATACATGTTTTTCAGATACTGAGCTGGATCTGGCCATAGAGACTGTGAACTTTGCTCTTGATGTAACAGAAACATGGGGTACATAATTCACACTGATTCTCTGTTGTCGGGTACTGTGTTGGTAGGTGAAGATTAGATAATGATGCCTAAATTGATTAATCCCCTGGGCATGGAGGAACTGCAGTGTGTTAAATATGTAAGAAGACTTCCAGGGGGAAGTGTGGGATTGGCAGAACCAGGTGTATCTCAATCAGACTCCTTTTTGATGCACAGAGCCTCTGCTTGTGTTAGCAAAAATTTCTTCTCTGTTCCAAAACTGAGACCACAAAAACTTTAGTGCAAAAAAACCCTCACAATCAGACTTTAATACCAAGAGCCTGAGAATGATTGCAGTTACTTACAGAGATAGGATTGCTTGATGAAAATTGAGGTGTAAGTGTGATTAGATGTTCATTTGTTTATTACACTCATGGTTCAGTCCTGTCATTAAAACAGTTCTGCCAGTGCAGGTGTCTTACAGCTGCCTGTAAGAAGATGGCAGGTGGCAGAGTGAAAGGAGAAGCAAAAGTCTATGGCTGTGTAAATGCACGCTTTTTTTTTCTCTATTAGTTGTCTAAATAAGCTATTTGAGAAACTACAGTTTATTAACAGCAATCAGAAATCAGACTCTGAAGAAGTTAAAACTCATTTTTATATCTTCTGTACACACGGGCCTGGAACCCTTTATCTACTAATAATGTTTTAGCTTCCATTCTCATCTCATGCCATCTCATAATCCCTGAATAACATTCATGATGCCGTATGAATTGAGTTGGTAAGTTACCTCTCCTTGTATGTGTGGAGAAGTTTGATTGCTGGCTCTCCTGAAAGGATTTCAGGACTTCATTTATGCCATCTGGTATTAAAGCCTCTGCACACACACTAGGATACTAAAGCTGTGGCACGGTATGAAGTCAGTTGGAGCCTGGATATGCTTTCAAACTTACAAAAATCTAGCAAAATTCCTGTTTCCCCGTAGGTGACTCTTGGCTTGTGGCAGTGCTGTGGGTTGTAGCCTGCAGGGCAATGCTGCTCTTCACTGCCTGACTGATGTAGCAGCTGGCTGATGTGTGGCACAACAGGAAACAGGTGGAAAGGGATTACTAGAGCTCAAGTATCAATCACATCCTGGATTCTTGGGCTGGGTACCATGCTCTTAAACTTGTTAGAATAATACCTGGAATAATCAAGGTATGCTCCACTACTTAAATCAAGTTTCTTTTTGGCCTAGTGATTTTTGAATCGAAACTGCTCAGGCAAAACTTGTTTTTGAAGTATTTCTAATTGCTTCTTACAGTGTTGCACACAGATTTCAGCTGAATCTGAACTAACGGAATTTAGGCATACCAGTAGGTGGCTGCTCAGTGCCCCTTTGCAACCTTACACTGGGGGAAAAATAAAAAAACAAAAGAAGAAATAACTGACAAGTAGAGAAGTTGGACAGACGATTATATGACTCCCTAGTTTCTTTTCAATACTTATTGTTACATTTTTTGAATATTTTTCCTTTCCTAGGTATTTTCTACATTTCCTGGACTTAGGCTTTGTCCCTGTCAATCTCTTATGGTTCATCATGCACCAGTAGTCAGCGTGGTCAGGAGGCTTGGCTCATATGTACCTCACAATTTAGAACTGATTCTCCATGCAAACATTTAAGAAGGAAAATAAAAGAAACTAATATTTGACATCTTCCTGGTTTTCTATATTTTAAATTGAAGTGATTAGGAAGCTGGGTTTTAATGAGCTTTTAGTAGAGGTGAGGTAGAGAAGTCTTTGTGTAACTGCTCATTATATTTGTCTGAAAACGCCTTTTTGGGTGTCACCTGACTCAGTGCCTTCTCATGTACCTGCTGCTTTGCAAGGCTCAGGTGGAATATTTGTAAGACTGACACAACAAGAGAGGCAGAGGAGGATAAAAATCAATTGTGTTCTCAGAAGTGGAGCTCAGTGCCTGCTTTTTTCATGTGTGATTTGGGTTGGGAGAAGAATTGAACCAAATAGTTCTGGTGTTTTACCATTGATACCTGGTGAAGAGCAGCACAGAGCTGCATGACCTGGCTGAAGGAGGGCAGCCCTTGGGAGCTGGAGAGAGGTAAGGCATTGGTGCACCTTTTCCTTGCTCAACCCTTGCTTTCTTTGTGCTTGACTTAAGCCTGCAGCCTCTCTCTCTTTGGTCACAAAGGTGTCAGGCCCCATATACCTGCGTCCTTTCCAATTTCTCTCAAGGAAGTTCCTAGTCTTGCCAAAATCCAAACAAAAAGTACAGCTTTGCCTGCAGCTTTTCAGCTTTTCTATGTTTTGCCACAGAGGTCTGTGTTTGTCTGTGTTTCCACTTTGTGTGTGACCCTTTCCTCTTTGGGCTTGGACCTTTTCCCCTTTTCACGATGGCTCTTCAAGGCTTGGTCTTCCAGCCTCCTACCTGGCTTATATTTATAATAAGTAAAATATTTACCGTTCTTTTGTTAATTTTGGTCGGTTTTGTCTGTGAATAGGACCTCCTGACATCACTCAGAGTCCACGGTAATGTCTGAGGTGTGGCAGTAGTAGGTGATGTTTGAGGTGTTGTGGTTGGAGGTGATTCTGCTTCATTGACTCTAAAGACCTTCCCATTCTTTTGAGGTATTCCCATCTCTGTAGTACTGCCTTCCTGGCACTGCTGAGTTGGAAAAATTTCCATCTTCCAGAGCATTACCAGAGGTAACAGGAAGGATGAGATCAAGCCTTTTTTGGCTTTGTGCTTTTGCTCTGTTGTCTGAGTCCTTTCTGATAGAAATTGCATGTCTTGTCACCCAAGAGTTTTAGGTCCAGAAGTCAGCTTGGTTTGAGTGAGCTTTAGAGCTTTATATCAGCACGCTGATGGCAGGACCCCATCAACCTTCACAGCTTCTTGGAACAGTTATTTGTTGGTTGCATTCATTTGAGGCGAGTGATTTTCATCTGGCTTCTTTGATCTCTGGTCTCTGGCGTGTGCTGGATCATCAGATCCAGCTTAGCTTAGCTTATGCTTCTTGATCATCAGATCATCAGATCCAGCCTGGCTTAGCTTATGCTTCTTGATCATCAGATCATCAGATCCAGCCTGGCTTAGCTTATGCTTCTTGATCTCTTCAGGCTTCATTCATTTTTTAGAGAAATAGGATGTTGTGATCACAGTTCTTGAATCTTAAAATCCCTGGTTTCTCTGGAATTGGCTGTTTTGTATTCAGGACTTTTGGCTGTTAGCCTTTGAAAATGCTCTTGGGGAGTGTGGTAGTACACTGCCTCTTGTGGTAGCACCTTGCTGGTGACACCTTGACAGGTAACATCACTTACATTTGCATGAGCAACACAAAATCTAGCAGCCTGCCTATTCATCATTCATGTGAGTACATCAGAGTAATTTAGGACTTTAAATCCTTGCCTTGTCCTAAAAAAAGAGTAAGCAAACACCAGTTAATGTCACTGCTGCACAATGTTATGAATTGCCTGAGCAGATGTTAGTGAAGTGACTGTTGCATTTTATTTCATCTACAGGATGTTCAGGTTGATCTGTCTCTGAACAGTTTCTCTGTTCTTAATGGCTAGTTTGGAAAAGATGACTATCTGTTCCACAATAGCTGGGATTTCTTTTTTATTCTGCATGCTTAAGAGAAGCATCCAAAAAATACCAGGAGGAACAGAATTAAAAAGAAGAAAGTCTTACTGCTAAAGTCAAGAAACGTGGATATTCATTACTTACCATGGACCAAACCTCTAAACTGGTATTCAAAAACTGAAGTGTAAAACCAGCTGAAATCAGCTGTGGCAGAATGTCACATTTCCTTCAGTGAGCTGAAGCAGTAGCTCGGGTGAACATCACCTGCATTCTTGTTTCCATATTCAGTCAAGATTTAGCTTACAGATAATTGTATGATGCAAAGAGTTGTAGCTTATTTTGAAAAAAATCCAGTAAGGAACTTTTGAAGTCAGCCTCGGTAATTTGGGATATTTGGTGGCATGTGAAATAGGTGATTTTGTTTCCATTACCTTTGGTTTTATAGAGAGGTAGGAGGATGGTGTAACACCTGCTCATGCTCACTGCAGTTGTGTAAACAGTGTGTGTGAGAGTTGATTAACTGTTTGCACATTAATATTACTACCTAGCAATCTCAAATTATTCACCACATTCATGAAGAGCCTAAGATTGTGAATTATGTTTTATTCATGTTTGCTGCTTTTGTATCTGCTGAATGCCAGCTCTCTCTTTTCCACGGGCTAGGATTGCAGGATCTGTGCTCTTTAATGACTTTCTCCTCTTTGAAATGCCATTATTTCTGGTCTGTTTTTAGATGATGAAGGATAGACACTGTGATGGGCACTAAAGCATGGACTTGAAGTGTGCACTCTGGTGGCAGGTACTCCTATCTGGTCCTGGTGGTCTGACATGTCTGAGGAAGGCTTAGGTGCTGTGTGTCTTAGTTGTGGTTTTCTCCATTTATTAATTGCAGTGTTGATTGAAATGTTTGTCTTTATTTATAGCATATCCAGCAGCTATGTTGCAACAGAGAAGGTAAGTTTAGAGCTTGGGGCTGGGGGCGAAGGGGTTGACAACCAAGCTCTGGACAGTTAATCTGTTTTGGTTTTTTTTTCTGATACAATCCTTAAAGTTTATGGACAGATGTTGGATTTACGGACATCTGTCAGATTGATCAGACAGCTGCAAAAACCATTACAAAATGGCAAGAAACAGGGAACTTATTATATATTGTATGGGGAGGAGAAGAGACTAATTTGAGAATTAGATTTTTAACCATTCTTGCAGTATTTATTTATCCTTTAAGATACAGACAGATGCCACCAATCTGTTCAGAGAGTTATTTTTCCTATTCATTTTCCTGATTGAGAATTAGTGTTAGTGTTGTACTTGTTGCTAGAAACTATTGAGCTAGTCATGCTCATTATTCTCTGCTGAGCTCAGTGAGTTTTGCTCTCCACTCTGTGATGGGGGATTGCTGGTTGCTGTTAGCTGTGCTTTAAAGACAAGAGTTCCTGGGTTTGGTAAAGTTTAGGATATACTTGTTCTAAAGCCTAATAAAAGCATTAGCTAATATATATCTCAATTCTCTGATATGGGTTATAAAGGACTTGCCTGTCACATCTGAATTACCTTGTTTTGACAGGTAATTAAATCTGGATCTCTTCCTTGGCTAAGAAAGCAGTCTCAGATATGCTTTGCTAGGCAGAATCATGCGTAGACGGCAAGGTTTTATTATCTGTGAGGAAAAATGCATTATAAGAACATGAAATCTAGGTGACCTTAAATGCAAACAAAGAAATAAAATTTTATGAGGTACGGTATATTAATGCCCCAACTTTATGTAGAAATTCCTGAGTAGTAATTTTGTTTTAATGGTCGTTAAGCTCTCTGTACAATCTGTACTTCTGCAGGAAATGTGAAACATCCCAAGGATTGGCTCGCTTCCTGAAGAACCCCAGCACCTGCCTTTCATGGCAAGTGACCTGAGCATTGATGGTAGCAGTTCAGGTGGGTGTGTTACCTGTATTTGCAGACTTTTCTTGTTCTCTTCATTGTATCAGAAACTGCACGTGCCTTGTACAATCTGTTTGGCCCTCTTGTAATGTCCGGTTTACTTAATAAACATTTTTTGAAGTCTTTGCTTTGTGGCTGATTTCCAGGGGTCCAAGTTGCCATGTGTTAGGTACATCCTTCTGATGTATTCTTTGGATTGTGCAGGGAGGAGAAGAGAAACTCATAACTGCTGCTTTTGAATAAAAACCTTATTTGAAGCTGCTGTGTCCACACAAGACCTTCCCTAGTAGTTTCTCTGTTTTGAGTGTTTTCTTGGAGTGTCCTGATGCTTATGATCAGGCAGAAAACCATTGTAAGCAACATCGAAGAAATTTCTCATGAAGAGGAGTTAATTCTGAATGTTGCTTTGGGAAATGATGGAGAAACAAATGGGAAGTTGTGATCTTGGGCTTTTGTTCCTGTGAAGTGCCAAGTCCTGTGGCAAAACTTCAGCCATATGAAGGTGAGCTACCTTGCGCTTACAGAATACCAAGAGTCTGGCTTCATCCTGGCTTGCTAGTTTTTGTTTCAACGGAGGACTGAGAAGAGAGTAGAGTGTACCCAACGGTGTGTTTTCAATATTCCTCCATTTGGTTCTTTCCAGGGAGGATGTGTGCCTGTGCAAATCTGTTTTCAAGAGGTGAAAATTCACGTGCATGTGTGTATTGACTTTAAAATCCCTTTTTTTCTATAGCAGTGTTCTGGCATGTCGTGGAGATCAGTTAGGCTTTGTTTTTCAGTTCAGTTGGGCAGACATTACCAGAACCCCTCAGAAAGACACTCTTTTTTCCTATGCTTAATCGTTTTTACATGCAGCATTGTATTAATCTTGCTGAATAGCAGAAATGTACGTTTCCTAACAACAGCTACTACAGACGTGTAAATTAAGAAGCTGGAATGAGGTTATTTTGGAGACGTGGCCATGAAAATAGGATTAGAGTTAATCCTATAACAAATACGTTTGGCAACTTAAAAAAATATGCGAACCCAAACATGTTTGGCAACTTAAAATCCAAAAGTTTTGATGTTTAATTCAGCTCTAATCCTCCTCAAACAAACAAGACCTTCTCAAATGTCTCATTTTGGCCCATTGCGGTGTCAGTGCTGTGCGTGCAGTCCCTGAGCACAGTCCCTGGTGCAGCCTCCTGGAGGCAGTTTGATCCCTGGGAACAGGGTGCTGTGATGTTACATTCAATCAAAATTCAGTGAATGTCTCCTATTATGGAAAATGTTTATCCTGTGAATAACCAAACAAATCACTTTCATGGGGAGAGAGTAGACACTTTTCAACTAGGACTGACCTAAAGGAGTCATGGGCTACAGATGAGGAGCCATCCCCAGCCCTGTGAGTCCACCAGAACAGGAGTAAACTTGTTTTATGTTTATGTTTGATTGTGTGACTTCCTGCTTTTTCTAAAGGCACCTATGAATTGGAAATTAATCTCATTTGTAAGTTTTATTTGTGTGAGACCCCACCTGCAGTGCTGCATCCCCCTCGGTGAGGTCCCCAGCAGAAGGAGGACAAGAAGTTGCTGGACAGAGTCTAGAAGAGGCCATGGAGATGCTATGGGGGCTGGAGCCAGGCTGGGAGATCTGGGGGTGTTCACCTGGAGAAGACTTGGCAGAGATGTCAGAGCCCCTTCCAGTGCCTCAAGGGACTCTGAGAGAGCTAGAACAGAGTTACGTTCTCAGTATTTTACATTTTTTCTTGCCTGACAATTTAACTTGATCAGTCATAGAGAAAACTCTTCATGGCGTGCAGTTCTTGCATTTTAAAAATTAACAAGCAGCTCTTTACAGGTGATTTTATTGCCACCTGCTGGAACTCAGATAAAAATTCAGAAATTTTTTTTTAATGTTTTGGCTACCTGAAATGCCCTAGGATGATAGCAGGTGCATTTGAAATGAACTTAAAGAAATGCAGGCTAACCTGTCCCTTACCAAACCATTCATTGACTCATCATTTTGTTTGTAAAGATCAACTGAGAAAACAACTGAAGGCCAATATTTGAATTCTGTCATTATAAGGAAATCAGAAAAATTTGACAGTAGACAGAATTGGAAAATAGTGTGCAAATGTCAGTTCTGTCAGCTGAGGTGGCAGATGCAGCCTGGGCTGCAGTGCTGGGAATGGGAACAGCACAGGGCAGTACTGGAAAACTGTGACCTGCAGCTCCAGAAACAAATGTTTCCAGACAACTGCAGCAGCCTTGGTGATAATTTGGGGGATTTTTGCATTCCTGGGCCTGCCCTTCATCCAAGAGGGGCTTTGGAATGGAATTGGACAACTCTGTAGTATAAATTTGTTACTAGTCCTTTCTCCTGCCCTTAACTCCACTGGTCAGACTCTGCAGGAGCCAATGCTGCTGGCAGCCTGGGTCACTGGGAGTTGGTTATGTCAGTGCCATTGGTTTTTGGGTGACTGTGGAAGGTGTGCCTGGAAAGCACACTAGCAAGGATCACTAAAAATTAGCTTGCTGTCCCATTATGACCCGGGGGTGTACCAGGAAAGTGAGTGCAAAGTTTCCTGGCATGGATAGCTTGGAGGAACCTGACCCACCTGCAACTGGTGTAAAAATGTTAAACTGAAGGATAGCAGGTGACAGTGATTATTTTTGTGTTGGTAATATCATGAACTGTCAGTTGTGATCTAGTTTAAACATGCGCCCTGTGATTACTCCCAGTGCTCCAAAGATTTATGCTTGGTTTCTGCCTTAGACTTCACTATGGTTTCTGCTTCTGATTTCTGATGCTTTTTCCTGTATTTTCTCTCTGCATCTTCTTTTTGCTTTATGACGAAATGGATTTCCTACAGAGTGTTGCGAAACACAAAAAGTAATAAAATCTCTCTGCTCATGACCTCCCCAAAGCTTTACACACATCAGGTTTTAGTGGTAGTTGCTACAGACCCCTCTACCTGTCCCTCGGGGACTCTGTGTTTCCAGAGATGCTGTGGGTAGGCTGTGCCCAGGGATGGGCTGGACTGGATGAGGAGCTGGTGTGAGAAGGGAGTACAGAGAAGGCCACAGAGATGCTTTGAGGGCTGCAGCACCTCTGCTGTGGAGACTGGCTGGAAGAACTAGGAGAACTTGTTCAGCCTGGAGAAGGCTCCAGGGAGACCTTAGAGCCCGTTCCAGTGCCTAAAGGGACTCCAAGAGAGCTGAGAGGGACTTTAGACAAGGGTCTGGAGGGACGGGACAAGGGGGAATGGCTTCCCACTACTGGAGGGCAGGGTTAGATGGCATATTGGAGAGAAAATTTTCTCAGTAAGGGTGGGGAGGCCCTGGTCCAGGGTGCCCAGAGAAGCTGTGGCTGCCCTATCCCTGGAAGTGTTCAAGGCCAGTGGACAGGGCTTGGAGCAACCTGGGATAGTGGAAGGTATCCCTGCCTAAGGAAGGGTTGGAATGAGATGATCTTTAAGGTTGCTTCCTACCCAAGCCATTCTGTGATTGTATGTGGTAGAGGAGCTCTGGGGTTCTCCTGGATAAGGAAGGTTTTTGGAGATTTGGAGTGTGTTGTGCATTTTTAGGACAAGAGCGTAAAGCAGCAAAAATAAGGACATGGCATGCTAGGGCACATGCTGTGATGCAGGGTGGGAACTGGGACCACATCTGCTTCCCAGGGCTTGCCGTGCCTTGGCACACAGCCTGCACCCTTCCTCCATGGCTTCCCCTTACCTGGAAAAGAGGTTTTGGAGCTGGGTGTCACTGGGCGCT
The DNA here is from genome assembly GCA_017589585.1 of Phylloscopus whistleri. Classification (NCBI taxonomy): domain Eukaryota; kingdom Metazoa; phylum Chordata; class Aves; order Passeriformes; family Phylloscopidae; genus Phylloscopus; species Phylloscopus whistleri. Next base: position 296,542 of record JADMLD010001476.1, on the reverse strand, counting down.
GCTCAGGTGTGATCCTGAACTTAAGTGATTCCCATCATCCCCTCTGTGAAACCACCCACATCCAAGTGACAGCTCTTCTACCTGAGTATTGTCTGCTCTGATGATCTGTCTCATTATCTGTCTGCCACGGCTGCTGTCATTGCCTCCCACATCTGAGTTCTATCACTGAGCTCCCTCCTACATCAAAACTTTCAGAGCTTTCAAGGGAGGTCTTCACACTGAAATTCTGTGAAATCTGGTTATTTCTGTACCCTGGCTGCCTCAGCTGGGAACCTGTCGCTCTGCCTGCCTTTTGCTTTGGGAACCTCCACGCTGGGGATTTCCTGGCTTCTTGTACCCCTGTGCAAACTGGAGCCACCTCCTGTGGGGCAGCAAGTGTCTCTAACCAGATTAGAGATCCTGAGGCCCCTTGAGTGCATTAAAACACTTGGGAATTTATGATTTAAGTGTGCAATTGCCCTCATCTTCCTTGTGCAATGTGGGAATGGTTTCATGCCCCCTGTGTACCACAGCCTGGTGCTGTGGGGGATTGGCATGCAGAGGGGCTGTTTCCCAGCCCCTCATACCAGGCTCGCAGCTGGGCTCTCTTGAGAGCAGCCCTGGAGAGACCCACTCCAGCCTCAGAGTAAATCCCTGCTGGGGCTAGTGCTTTGGGTTTTCTCTTTATTTATTGCTTATTAGTACAAATAAGTGTTTTCCCAGTGGGTGGAAATTATGGCCTCTGGCAGCAGCAGGCAGAGTGGTTGCTGTGGGATCTGCCCAGACAGAGATGAATATATTCATATGTAGATTTGATATGCATGTGCTAAATGCAGGGAGGCCCCTGTTCAGGCCAAGCCCAGCTGGAGCCTGTGCCTGAAGAACTGCCCAAGCTAGGCCCTGCAGGCAAGGACCTCCTCTCCCAGTGTGCTGGTCTAGGTGTCCTTGCATTTGTAGAAGCATGGGGCATCCTACAGGATGAACACAGGATGAACTACCCCCTCTTAAGCAAGGATATCCCTACAGTAGCTAGTCTAAATGCAGCCAGTGATGACCCTGCCAGACCTCTTCCGCAAGGACCAGCTTTCCTCAGAGGCTGGGCTGGGGACAGCTGTTCCCACACGCAGGCTTTTAGAGGACTGTTCGGTCTCCTGGTGGAGGTGTATCCCTTTGCACAGACGTGTCTGTGGGAGGGCTTGGCATTGCAGGAATGGCTCTGGGCTGCTGGTTCCTCCTGAGGAGCAGGGTCCTGACAGGAGAGAATCACTGATGGGATAACATGAGCAGTGACGATGCTCTTTCCAGGAAGATTTGTGTAATGGATACGCTGTGACCTGAACACACAATGCCAGTGTGTGGCTGGAGGCAGGACATGACTGTGTGTTCTCCAGCCAGGCTGAGAGCTGCTAAAGAGAACCAAGTGGGAAGGTTTTTCACCTGGGATCTGATTGCTTGGCCCACTCAGAAACCTCTGAATAGGACAAGAGGTATACACAGGATCTGTGTGTCCCCTCAGAGATACTGTTTCATTAAAGCATAGCCTTGGCATCTCCCTGGCATACAAGCACAGGACCCCTGCTCCTGCTCTCCTGGCTCTCCAGGGCAGAGGAGCTCCAGCCCTGTGCTGCCCTAGGCCTTTTGGTTACAAGCTTGGAGAAAATCACACTCCTGCTTTGGGAAGTTTATGTAAAACAGAGACATGTCCTGGTGGTACCATTCCTGAGGGCTGGCTCAGTCAGCAGCAGCTGGGGTTGTTGCTGCTTTCCCAGGCATTCCCTCTTCCAGTTCTGTGGGGAGGAGAAGAATGGAGTAGGCTGGACCCAACAGCCTGAATCCCATGTTCATTATCCCTGTAAGAACTGTGCAGGACTGTTGCAGCCATCACAAGTCACGGATGTTGTCCAACTGTGACAAACACCATTTACCCAAGACAGTGGGGCTAGAGAAATTCACCAATCTTGGCCGGTTAGAAATGTTAGAAATGAAATGATTGCTCCTAGTGAGGGGAATGACTTTGCAAACTCCCTAGGACACACAAACAGAAAAACCTCTGTGACCTGCAGGGCCAGGCATCCTGGCACTGTGCAAGGGTGGCTGCTGTGAGGAGCCAGCAGGAAGCAACCTAGTATCACCCTTGCACTAGCTAGACCAGTGACTGGAGGCCCTGTCCTGGGAAGGGCACGAGCCCTGTCCTGTTGCTGCCCTGGAGGCAGGGGATGGGACACAACTGGCCATCTGTGTTCCTGGTGGCTGTCAGGATATCTGACATTTCTGCAAGAGTCCCTGGGTCCTCACGGCTTGTGGTAATCACTAACCCACCTCTTCAACTGCTCAAAGATTGTGGAATTCAGCACAAGCCACTACTTGGCTGCAGCTTTTTGCTCTCAGTTACTGGTTTCTGAAGTTTCATGGTAAATACATATTGGGGGTGAGACAGAGCTCAGCCTGGCTGCAGTCAGCTGGGCTGTGCCAGCTGTAGGCAGCACCAGCTGATCAGTGCTCACTGCAGGCATGACAGCCTAAAGTTTTGCTTTTTAGTATCATTTTTTTCTTTTTATAAAAATAATTGTACAGAGAAGGTGCAAAATAAAACAGGTATTGTTCATGTTCATATTTTGTCTCTTCTTTTGACTGTCCAGGTGATTTGGGGTGAAGTGAAATCAGAACAGACATGAGTTTGGGGGAGTTCCTGATGCAGGGTAGGATCTTAAAATATTTTCTGTGTACTCCTGACATATTCTGCTTAAATGCTGTGGTATAGCATCCTGGGGAGGATGATACTGCATATCAGAGAGGAGGAATTTGATGATTTTTAGGTCTACAGGAATAGAAGTAGGACAAATGCAAATGTGCCGAGTGAAAGGATGGTCCCTTCGCAGAGTGATTTTGCATCATCCTGGGTCTGGAATGTGACACCTTCCAAAAAGGCACTTCTGAAAACTATTATAAAATGCATTTGCCCACAAGGCTCCTGCTACAGCCGTCTTTGTACTGGCACATCTGCCTGACCTAAGGTTTACAGAGACCCTTGGGAGCATTCTGAGGAGCACGTGGAAAGGTTCAGGTGGTCAATGTCAAGCAGCAGATAAGGAAGGCTCAGCCTGAGCAGTACCTGTAGTGGGAGCAAACTGGGATTGTGGCCAAGGGGGTGCATGAGTTGCACAGGAAGGCTGAGGAAGCCTGTGTCATGGAGTCATGCCCTCCCACATGCTGCTCCGGAGATGACAAGTTGGCAAACTATGGAAGAGGTGTAGGAATTGATGTGGAAAGCAGGAATCAGCAGAATTAGCTGCAGATGAGACATGAAGAAACCATTCCCTGTCCTGTAGCTGCTGTGTGCCTCAGTGAAAGCCTGCTGGGTGCACTTGGGCAAAGGAGACCTTTGCTGTCACTGTCTTGGACAACTCAGGTGTTCCTGTCACCTCTGCTAGTCTTGTGCCCGGCCAGCTTGTTCTTGGTCATTGCTCTGGCCATGGGCTTCAGGACTTCAGACTGGCTTTCTGCTGTGAGCAAGAGTCTGTCTCTTGCCAGGACAGAGGCATGGTGCCGATGGTCTGTGTCCCACTGGGTCAGGTATGGTTGGGTCTGGAGTGCTCTGCTGCCTGGTGGTTCCAAAAAGGACTGGGAAAATCCTGTCTCTGGTGCATGCAGGGATGTGATGGGAGGACAATGACCGAGTTGCCACTGTAGAGACACTCCAGCAGGTCGTGGGCTGGTCTGGGAGGTGTCCACAAGTCAGGCATCAAATAGCACAGGGTTATGCTGCATCCAGAGGAAGAGGCTTCTGTATGGGAGACGAGACAAACTCGCATGGAAGTTGCAGAGTGCACTTAGATCACAGGCTGATGTAAAAGCAGAGTCAGGAGACAAGGAAGCAACAGGATGGGGTGTGCAAACATGGAACATGGAGCCCTCCAGAGCCCTCCAACATGTGCTGGACCACCAGCACTCAGTGCCCTCCTCCCCAGGGCGCACATTCTTCACCTTTTATGCCAGTCTTCTTCGGCAGTGGGAGGGTTTTTATCTTCTATTCCCAAGGTATTTACACTTCTTATGTTTATCCCAAGCAGGTACTTGTCAGTCGCCCTGGGGTGTTGATGTTGCTGTGCTGTGGTGGAAAGCTGGCAGGTACTGGGAGATAAAGGAGTGGCTGTGATTTCCTGCACTGAGGAATGAAAGGATGGTTGCAGGGAGGAAAACTCTTGCTGCTTATGCTGCAGAAATTGTTAGCTCTTCTTTAGGCAGAGCAAGTGGGAGGGATAAATGCTGAGGACAAGCTTATGTGATTGTCGTTCAAAGTCAGGCACTGGGATTTAAAAGACTTATTTGATTTAGTAGTAGCACTGTATGATGGCCAGAGGAATGTAAACAGTCATGTGAGGCTCTTGGATAACAGAATCCCAAGTTACAGGAGCTGTGATGCTTCACATTTAAGGCCCACTAGCCCCTGAAGTGCCTCATTCCTCCTCACAGATGCCAGAAGAAAAGAGCTGAAATCCTAGTTTTAAATGAGGACACACCAGAGAGCCATATTACAGCAGCCACCTGGTGCGATGAAGTCACTGATGCTAGGATGTACGATATGTAACACATCTCCAGCGTTTAGTGTCATGTGGTGCCACATACTAAGGGAATGTTTAAGTCTTATTAGTTAAATAAGTGGTTCAACAAATAGCACAAGGCTCTTTTGGAATGAAGTTACATGCCTAAAAGCTAAAGGAACATTTAGAGCTGGCTCAAGAAACAGAGGGACTTTGGAATGGCTGAAAGCAAGAAAGGTGACTGCTTTGTGCAGCAGAGAAAAGGAACCCGCAAGAAAAATGACTTTTGACATGGCCTGGTTTGGCAGAGGGCTTGATTTGCATTGTGCAGGGGCAGTCATGCGGTAGTGTTTGATGAAAAATGAAAACAAAAAGTCTTGTTAAAGATGTAATGAAAGAATAAACCACAGGGTACAATGCTTACAGAAGGTTTGAAGCCTGATTTAAGATAACATAGGATTATAAAGGATAAGATAACATAGGTTTATTAAAGCCCTGTTACTACAAGTGAGACACCATCAGTGTAAAAAAAGTGATCCCGATTTTGCCCAGACAGCAGGGGCTCTAAATTTGACTCAGATGACACTAAGAAAAGTGCTTAAAAAGAATACAAAACATGTGTTTGCAATGCTTTTAAATCCCTGGCCTGTCCATATAGTGATGCTGTCTGTAGCACCTGTTTGAAGAAGGTAAACTTGCAGGAAGGACCAGAAAGGAGCAGCAAAGATAACAGAAGTTAAGGAATAACTTTTGTGAGAGAAGTGGCTGAATAGATCAAGATAGCTTAAACTGCACAAAAGATGCCTCAGGAGTGTGTTCAGGATTATCTCATTTGGATTGAAGGGCTCAAATGTTCATTTACCTCTTTCAGAGTAAGAGCTGGAAATGTCAGAAGAAACTGCCGTTCTCTTAGCACACAGTGAAGCACGTAGACATGGTTGGTTGGGATAGCATGGGGGGTGAGGGCTCACATGTTCTTGGAAAATGATCTGAGAAGAAGACCCTCTTACACACACAGTATCTCCAGTCCAGGAGCCCCTGAGCCCTAGATGGGTTGCAGGGAAGGGCCCTTTGGGGAAGCATCACAAAGTGCTGCCTTCATGATACTGGTCAGCTGAGCTGCTTCACAGAGGCAGAGGATGCTGTGACCCACATGTCATCCCATGAGAACACTGTAACTTGAAAGCTGACCATTGCCAGTGGTGGGGGAAGAAGCAGCCTGTGCAGCCAAAAGCCAGATGAGAGAGCTGAAGCTCCTCCAGCTTCCTCCTCTTCCAGATGATGGGGGAGGTGAAGGCAGCATCAGGAGGTCTCCCAAGTAGCCTGCATGCTAGGAGAAGGCTGTCTTGCAGGGAAGTGGGTCATGCTCTTCTCTGTGATCCAGATAAATGTGTGGCAGAGCACGACGTCTAGATGTGTGGTAAGAACTTGGAGAAAGAAAGCTTCTTCCCCAGGGAATGCAACCCTGGGCCATCAAGAGCTGGGTTAGACAATGCCATGGCAAACCTGAGCTGGTTTGGAGCTACTCCATGTGGGAGGCTGAACTGGTGACCTCCAGGGGTCCCTCTACAGCACTGCTGTAATTCTGTGACTTGCCCCTTTGGGTCAGATATGGGCTCAAGAGGACTGTGTGAGAGGGAGAATGGAGGGCTCAACTAACGCAGGTTAGCAAAGCTCCTCAGGCAGCTGAGATACCACTGGGTGTGGGTGTACAAGAGGGTTTTCAGGCTGTCCCCTGCCTGCTGCCTGGGAAGAACCAGCCCTGAACACATCCTGCAGTATCAGACCTGTGTCTGCAACTGGTACCTGAGTTGTGTTATTGCCAGGCTGCAGAGATGGTGCCTTGTGTGTGAACCTACTTCTTATCTGGAGGACATCCAATTTTCATGTCTCAGTCCTCAGCTTTAACCAGATGTTTTCCACAATGTTCCTCTGTCCCAGATGTCTCCAGAGCCATAGGAAGTTGGTTCTAAGATGAGAACTTGGATAAATGGAGGTGTATTGTAACCACACTAAGTTAAATAATGCAGCATATGGACAGCATGGAAGTTAATTTTTAAAAGGTTTGTCTGCACTAGTTCCTGATTACTTTCTCATCTGTGGCATATTCTCTGACCCTCTTCCTCTCCATGTTACTCAGATGCTATTGTTTCATGAGAATTTCTTAGAGTTACTGGTACTTTAATGTCTTTTTTTCCTATATATAGTCACTGTTGATTTCTTTCTGCATTAAAAATAAGATTGTTGTGTAATTTTTCAACATAATGTCTTGGTTTGTTATGAGGGAACAGTCATTGAGTTAAATTATTGATGAAGGTAACATTACCCCTGCCAGAAAGTGCTGTGACAGCCAGTATGTCTGAATTGCTTAAGACTGATAACGGGGTTTTGCCGTCCCCTCAGTGTTCAGTGCTGACCTGGAGTCCAGGAACTGTCACATGCTGGGTTGCTGTAGGACAGTGCCAGCCCAGTGGAGCAGCAGCTCTGCTCCTGTCACATCTCCACCCTCAAAGGTTTGCATTACCATGTCAGGGTCATGCAAGCTTCGGAAGGAGATGCTGGGTTGAAAGGGGACATGCTCCAAGAGATGCACCGTGGGAATGAGCAGCCAGGAGGAGAGGGGGTGACTGGCAGCACATGGTCTGGTCACCTCAGCCATCCCAGTTCCTGCACTATCAAAGTAAGTTGCCCCTTGTCCAGGCTCTTGGTGGAGAAGCTCTACTCCAAGGGTGGACACTCATGGCCGGAGCAGAAGGGTGCATGGAAAAGGGCAGCCTGGATGGGTTCATCTCTCATCTACTCCTGTTAGTAACCAGTGCTACTGTAGAAGATGTGATATGGAGCAGGCAGTAATTTGAAAAAGGCATTAAGTGATGAGAAACTGGCTGGTGCTGTTTGAGCTCATCTCACCAATGCCAAATCTCTGAAACGAAAGGCAAAACCAAGGTGTAAGCTGAAGGGCTCACGTACACCGGAACACACGGAGTGGGGGATTATCCTCCCTAGTGCCTTTCTCCTTCTGGCCAAGGACTGGATGCTCACGGAGGAGGGAAAGTAGATGCCTACTGCTGGGACCATGCTCTGGGATGTTGGGTTTTGGAGAGAGAATATTTATACTCGGGGGGAATGGGGTTAGCAGAGGTGAGTGCTGGGAGAAGGGAGAGCTGCTTGTAGCTCAGGGCTTCAGTGTGGTTTTGTCCTTTTCTTCTGTGGATTCCCCACTGCTCAGTCTTGGTACTCCACATCAGGTTGGACCCCCTCTGGTTCCCATAGCAGGGGCATCACCACCCCATCCCTGCAGAACTTCTTGCCAAAGCATTCCCTCTCTGTACCTCTCCACATCTTCACAGCCATAAACTGTTAAACAAATGAGCTATGATTTGTTAAACAACCCTTGCTGTGTTCTACTATCAGCTCCTGAGTTAATATGGATTTAAATCTGAGAAGCCATGTCAATAGGTCAGGAATGCGTCAGAGGTGGTGTAGTCAGCTCTCGGAAATACAGCTGCCATTTAGAGCTGTCTCAATAAGCTGGAAGAATGGGTCAATAGAAATCTCATGAAGTTTAACACAGGGAAATATCTGCTCCTTCTCATGGCATGAATAACTCTATGCAACCAGGACAAGTAGGGAACAACTACTTGGGGAGCAGCTCCCTTAAAAGATCTGCTGCACAACAACTTCACCAGAGCCTGAGGAGCAACGTGATTTTCACTTTGCAGCAAAATCATCAAATGTCCTGTTGTTTCAGCTTGTGGGCCATTGTCAAAGGGAATACTAAGCACGGTTGTTGACCTGTTCAGTGTCATTGAAGACACTCTGGAGAGGAGAGTTCCAACCCTGCTGCCCAGACGGGCTCCTTGTGCATATGCAAAGAGAGAGGCAGCACCTCTGGTCCTGACATGAAGTTTAGCTGGCCTGTCTAAAGCATCACATCACAACTGTTGTCCAAGGGATAGGGTGCCTCGAAGAGTGCTTCAAGAACAAGTCCCAAGAGCTCCAGGAAAGCTGACGGTGCCAATAGTTTGTTTGGGTGGAAAATGCTCAGTTAAGACTGGTCCTGAGTGCTACTTTAGCTGAAGAGAGGACATTCTCAGTTGAGCACTTACGTTCTGCACTCTGTGTCATTTCCCATTTTCTCCTTGCAAGGTTTCAATGTTCCTGTTTTACTGATACAAATACCCACTCAAATCACTCATTGAGCTGGCTTTAATGAGCACTTTAATGAGCTGCAGAAAATTCAGGATTGCATTTGAAATGTTAACAAAAATGCCACTTTATTGCACAAACCATAAAGGACTGTTTAATAGATCATGTAATTACAGAAAGAAAGGACTTGGAAGGAACCAGTTGCTTGGGACTTTTTCCAGTTGGGAACTCCTGACAAGCCAATTCATATATGTGGCCACTCATGCAAATTACAATGGAAGTCTTTCACATGTTCAAGCTAAAATCAGTGATTTTTGAATTTACAGTCTTCAAACCAAATTTAAAAGTATATACTTAACTGTAAGTGCTATTATCAAAATGCTCTGGATGATAAATCTTTCCTAGGAAATTCATGATACCACTTCTGTAGTCCATTTGAGAACTTCTTTGAGTATGGTTGTTGAAAGAAAATAACAGAACCACCAAGGACACCATTAGTACTCCAACCATCCTATTTTCTGAGCATCAAGCGCAATACATTGACTTACTGAGTATGTGAATAGGAAGATTAATGTGCAAAGAGGAGTAGGAGGGTGGCTGTACCAGGAGGCGGTGAGTGGCTAAACAGAACATCAGTTGAATAGTGCTTTGCAAAGAAAGGGAGCATCAATTCCCACCTCTGTGACAGCTTGGATGCCAATCTGAGTAACCACAAAAAAGTTTCACCCAGGTTCAGGTTGTCACCGAAACTGCAGGAAAAACAAAAAATCTCCAACAACATTTTTTGGTGTTAGAGAATTAAGGCATTACTTTATTCTGGCCAGGATGTTGTTGGCCAGGATGTGCAACAGAATTAATTTCATTCACACATAGCCCAAGTTGTGCAGAGAAAATCATTCCATGACTCATGATTTTGACTGGATTTTTCACAAGTCTTGAGTATGAAAGCATCAGAAGAAAACCAGGGTAAGGATCATGTGATAGTTAGCACTGGGAAAAGTGTCATTTGTATCAAGACAAGATGCGAGTTCAGCAGAGCACACGCACTCCTACAGCAGGTGAATGACAACAAAGTCCTACAGATCAAATATGTATTTCCTCTTCCTGTTATGCTGATTGGGAGACAGATTGCTGTTCAAAAGATTTTGTCGGGAAAATTAATCCACAAACACCAGAGGTTTATGTCCAAAAAGGAGATAGATGAGTCTTGTAACTTTTTTTGAATAAAGGGAGAGACCATGGGGCATTCCTGGCTGCATTTCCTTCTCTCTTACTGCATTGGCTGAGGTACTTGAAAGGTAGACTTCCTAAATCACTTAATACAGACCCTCTTCTAATGTATACCCCCTTTTTTCTTTTCTTTGTGTCTCTCTTCCTTTTCTGTAAGACCAGAGATTTAACACAGCCTTGAGTGAGTAACAGTCTGTGTCAATTAGTGGAATTCCTATGGAATTTCTGGTTCCTCCCCATTTCTCCTTTCATCTCTCAGTATCTGGCTTTATCTACCAGCAGGCCCACAGTTTGTTTGTAAAGACACCTCCTTCTCATTCCTTTCAATCTAAAATGAGAAAGCATTTTAGATTGTGTGAGTGGCTGAAAGGGAAAATCTACTTAAGTCAACCACTGGAGTGCTTATGAAATTAAGCTTTAAGAAATATTGTTTATTAAATATGCTTACTGTTTAAATTATCATTAGGGCTATTAAATGTTATATTTTATTTTACACAATATCTCATTAATTACATATGCAGGCTAAATCCTAAGACCGGAAGAAGACAAACTGGTAAAGTTTTTGTTGCAGAAATTGTCCAAAGGAAAATATTCAACATTTGCTTAGAAAAATGAGCTTCATGTAAGTGAAAGAGCTAAATAACTGCAGAATATAAAGCTGAACTTTTAATAAGGCTTGAGAAAAATACTCCAGGTTTACTCAAAAGTTTAAAATCTCCTTAAAATTCTGCTGGACTTTCACTGGGGTGAATTTTCAGTCAGATGTTTGGATCGACCACAGAGTCAAAAAAGTTCTTTTGTATGATGAGATCTGGGTGATGGAGATTCATAGAGGGTGATGTGGGGTTAGTTATAGACACAGTTTGGGGAATGGTTGTGTTGGTTCTTCTCTCTTGTGTAATGCAGCCACTGTGGGAACCAGACATCAGCAAGAGTCTCAGAGTCTCAGAGAAGGGATGCTGCTCTGTACAGCAGCCTAAATTTGTCCCAGCAGGTGTGTGAGCACACACAGAAAATGCAGTTAACACACACGACACATTTAGGTTTTCTATACATAGAGTGGGTGAACTTTCCTATCTGTGCACAAATATAGACTCCATGCTGCATCACAGGACTTGCCTCTGCTAGAAACCTTCTCTGCAAGACTCAGCTGACACTGAATTAAGCAGCAAGATTTTCACTGGCAAAAATCTCCCTGCAAACCAATTTATGATTCTTTGATTCTGTCTCCACAGCAGAGGGGCTCCAGCCCTCAGAGCATCTTAGTGCCTTCCTCTGGATCTGTTCCAACAGCCCCGTATTTTTCTTGTGTTGAGGGCTGCAAAGCTGTATGCAGCACAGCAGGTACCAGGGTCTCTCATCTAACATGCCTGAACCTGCAAAAGCAAGCTATGGTGCTGAGGGAAAGCAGGACAGTGAAGGGATGCAGCTACCAAACGCTGTACTGCAGGAAGTGTTCAGTAGAAAGAGAGGAGAGGCTGTGCTGTCCCCACATGGAACGAGCTGCTGCACAAGGAATTCCAGTGCTGAGCAGGAAACAGAGCCAGTGGGGAGCAGTTGGGGAGGGAGAAAATGACCTGACAAGACCCCTAACCCTAATGCTGCATGGCAAGGGACACCCTGTGACACACTGCCAACAGTCTACTCATCCTCTCAGACAGCTTTGGCAGGTATTGCCCACCTCCCCCTGCTAGCTGCTGGAATGGGAATTGTTTTGGACCTTGTGCAGACAAATACCGCAGCTGGGACAACAGGGATGTGGCATGGACATGGCTCCCTCAAAAAGGAAATGCTATCCCAGGAGATGAACTGGCATCCCCAGCTCCAGGAAAACCTGGTGCAGAGCCTGCTTCGATTACTGGCTCACTGTTTTGCTCCCATGAAACCACATTCTGTGGGAGCCACTGAGGACTTTCCTTCCTTGCACATGAGAGACCTACACATCCCAGAGTCTGCCAACATTATTGCAGAGCGACTGGATCTGCCTGAGCTGCAAACTGCCTGTCTGCTCCTGTACTGCCTGGCAGATGGGCCTCTCTGACTGGATATGAAGCATTCGGTGCCATTGAGGGTAACACATAGAATGTCACTTTATTTGGTCATGGGATGTTCTCTGCCATGGTGTAGAGCTGGATCTCATATCTTGAATACAAATGTGTTCACAGGCAGATAGGATCAATTAAAGTGAAGCAGCTTGCAAATCAGCTGGCTCTGAGAGATCTCCCAGTCTCTTTCAGCAAGTGAGTCAGAGCACATGGGCTCAAGATTGCATCAGGCATCTCCAGAGAACACAGCAAGTGCAGGCTAACATGTTCTGCCCAGGAAACTGATAATGGGGATGAGTGCCACCTGATTCGTGCTGAAAAGGCTCCAAAACATGCGAAAAACAGGCTGTTTGATTGGGATGTTCAGGAGCAGGAGGCTTTGGTCTCATTAACTATTTCATGAGCCTCGCTGATGTTTCAGCTCTGTGAAACAGCCTGGAATTTGCCTGCTCAGGCTGTTAGAAGGATATGAATTACTGTCTCCAGATTTCTAAATACCAAATGGTTCCACACTGGAGTGGGGAATGAAACACTGGAAGAAGAAGCCAGTGAGGGTGTGGAGGCTCCATTCTTGAAGATATTAAATATGAAAGGCCCTCAACAACCTGAATTAATTTGAAAACTATTTCACTTTCAAAGCTGCTCCTGCTTTAGGGAGGTTGGTTGGACCGGGTGGTCCCTAGAAGTCTCGTATCACTCCGTAATTCTGCAATTTATAAACAAATAACAAAGAAAACTATAATGAATTGATTTGAACCAAAGTCTCAAGGGGTTGCACTTGGACAAAGCTGTGATGGATGTTGCTCTGTAATTTTTTTCCCTCAGTAACTCTTGCCTAAAGCATTGCCATCACTCACTGCTCTCTGCCAGAGCCTTCTCCACGCAGGCCCTTCCTCACACAGCACCCTCAGTTAAAGATATATGCGGCCTCATCCTCGTGAAATTTAGCATATTTGACAAAATGTTGGCTTGCACCTCTCCCACTGACATGAAAGCGCAGTTAGAACTGCCTTTTTAAAGTGATTTTTTCTGGCATACTGAAGAGTGATTAAAATACGACATTTCTGTAAATTGGTCATTGGATAATTAGAAGTTTAAAGTCAATGTATTTTTAATATAACACATGCTGTTATCTCCACCTTTCCATTTAACAGTAGGAAGAAGGCTATACAACCACAAGAAGAAAATAAATGGGTTTTCAAGAATGTTCAGTGTATTGAATGTTGCCAAATTCCCCTGCATTACAGCAGCTCAAACTCCCTGCCAAGTCATGACAACTCTCAAGGATAAAACAAGGACTGTTCCACATCCACAAGCTGCACATTTCTATGTGTTTTGTGGTTCACAAAGAGGAGAAAATCCCATGCTTGCCTGGTGGGGTTTTTGCCCCTCGGGGAGAGTGGACTGAGTGCCAGACCTCCTTCCACGACCAGAGGTTGCCTCAAGCCAATGCTGGTTTGCTTCCCATTGGTGCAGTGTGATCTCTTCTGAACCTCTGATCTGTCGTTACATAGCAGCACCAGCTCAGCTGAGACATGGCCTTTGACACCCTGTGGCTATGGATGCACTAAGGTATTGCATGTAAATAAAAGGTCATCATTGATCAATACATGGGACAAGGTAATTAAAATCAGACCCCCACAATGGCTCAGGAATCACACATCAGGCAAACCCAAATTTTTTCTAGGTTTTTTTTGTTGTTGTTGTTTTGGTTTGGTTTGGTTTTTTTTACTTATTAAAAAAAAATTAAATTAGTTATTGAAGAAGCTCCAAAATAAAAGGGGTACAAGTGGCTTTAGAGGTGTCCTGGTTCCAGCCAGGTTAGAATTGATTTTTTCAGCAGCCAGGAGGGGCATAGACAGGACCCTGGGGTTATTCTATACCACCTATGTGATAATGGATGAGGGCCAAGGCAGAAACACTGCAGCCAGGGGTGTGTTCTGCCCCTGCATCTGGGGCAGACTCTGGTGAGAGCACCTCCATCTTCTTAGAGAATGTCCATCCAATGCAGATCCTGAAATAATGGCTAAGTGACTTAAACAGTGATTTCCTACAGCAATCTCCTCACAGTAGTATATTTCTGGGGCACTTTAGGGCAGGGCTATTAATTTGGCCCTGTAAACTCAGCCAAAGTCATGATAGTAGAAACAGCTGAAATATTAATTAATTCTTCCATGGTAATTATAAAAGTTCCCTGTCCTCATTCAGAGCATGACAGAGAAGCTTCTCTGGCCTGTGTTGGAGAGGGAACCTATTTCTGTCCGCTTCTGATTTAATTGCCATCTCTAGGAAGTTGTTCTTATCACAACCTGTGATCTTTACCTTTTGGCCTCCAATTCTCTTCTCCATCCCACTGCAGGGGGAGGGAGACAAAGAAGGGGTCTGAGAGAGCGGTGGAGTGTTTTTGTGGAACCTCTAAATTGGGGAATACCATTCCTAAACCACAGAGGAGAAGTAATCTCCACTGAAATAATGCTGAAGTATCTGTGGAGGAGGCACAGGGAGAAGGGACCATCTCCAGAGCCCTCTTGAATGGTCCTGTTCATCACAGGGCTGTTACATCTAACTTGTCTGAACTGTCTGAGTAGGATGCTGTGGCACTTGGACCTTCTAGATGAGCACAATTAAATTTTTCATGGAATTATAGCTATGGGAAGCAATCATAGCCATGCCTTCTATTCATTTCCTTCTCTATCAAGCTCATAGGCTAATGGTTTCAGAGTGAGATGCTCTGGAGTTTGATATTTAACTTGAGCTGATCATCCCTTTCTTACCTCTATCAGGGCAAAGAAGGGGCTTGTTGCAGGAACACGTTTTTGCTGCATAGGAAATGTTCCTCATTGGCAAGAGTGAATCACAAAGATTTTATATGAGTGAGGCTCTGATGCACCCTAAGTTTTGAGAGTGTGTGCAGAAGATATTTTGAATGCTACTGTCCAAAAACAACTGATATGTAGAAATTGTTTTTCCTATCCGCTCATGGAGGAAACCCCATTTAATGCTTAAGCCTTTGTGGTTTGTCACTCCAAAGCCAGGCAGAGCAAACATCTTGATATAAGGCATCACTTTGATAGAGGTTTATCACAGACACATGATTCTTTCCTGGATCGACTTCTCATACCTTGTAAAACAGGCGGGATTAATCTCATGATTACCAGGATACCTTAACCCTGTCCTCCTGAGAGCTGCTCAGCTGCCTGCTTTTGAATATCCAAGTGACCCCCTCAGATACATTTTTTTTCTGCTGACAATAAACAAGACCAGACCATCTCAGACAGAGATAACCAGCCCATGGATGCCTGTGGTGAGACCTTCTCCTGCACTGTTGCTCAGGGTCACCAATGGGAACAGGGTAAGGACTATCAGCACCAAAAGGAAAAGTGTCTGTGTCTGGGTGTGCTCTCCACTTGACTGCAGTGCTGAAGTGAGCTAAGAACTGAGAGAGTGCTTCCAGCTGGTGACTCAGCTCTCCCACCCATCCTCCCAGACAGGCAGTTGTGCTGCCATGGCTGTTTGTGCTGTGGTAGCAAGGAAAACCAACAGCCCAGCAAGGACTGAGCTCTCTCCACTATCTCTGAAGCATGTGGGTTTTGCTCTTTGGGAAGCATCTTTGAACTCATCTGCCAGAAAGAAAAAATGAAGGTTTGCCCTGTGAAAGTGATTCTTGTAGGACATTCTTCAAACTGGAAATGGCTTGTTCTGGCTGTGTCTGGTTGTTCTGCCTCTGGTAGTAATTCCCATTAGTACCTTTTCACTCCTGCAAAGCTCTCCCAGTCCCTAACAAACTGCAAAGTCAAATCATGACATTGGTGATAAGTAAAAGTCCAAGAAATAGCACACCCAACAGACCAGGGAGTGATAATAGAAAACTACGCTGACTTTTCCACTGTGGTTGACAACCAAGGAAGGTTTGGTCAGGTGCTACCTTCAGAGGAGTTGTATAATTGGAAGACATCATATCTTTCACCTCATCTTGCCTTGAATATTGCTCTTTTCTCTGTGTGTAGAACAAGAAAAGCATTCTATGGAACAACAGTTCAGCAGAGAGCAAGAAACTGGCCTTGTGGTGTGCATTTAACTCAAGAGCAAGAAATCTCTGTGCTGCAGATTTTGAGGAAGCAATGGAAAGTGTGCAAAGTATAAGCCAGTGTATCTTTAATTCCCCGAATAATACCAATGTAATATGCTTCAGGATGTAGAGTATGAAATATAGTAGTTGTGTAGAGAAGCCAGTGATCCAGCAAGTTCCAGTGAGGGAGATGTTAATGAGAGGTTTCAGATGGTTCCTCAAACTGAGGAGGTGCTACTGAACACTTAATACAGCTTCTTACGCACCAGACAGCTGACAGGGGGAGCAGACAGGACAATTTCACGTGAGCCATCACATCGACAGTGGGAAGAAGCAATAAGAAAGCAGTGAGATGGCATGTCCCAGTGCCACTGGTGGGTGTGTTCTTTCTTTCCTCTGATCTCTCTCTTCTCAAATGAATTGTTCTTGCTATGGGAGTGCTCCCTAAACTCCATTTTGGAGCCAAGGCAGCTCTAAGCTTCCTGCTCTGTCCAAGCAAAACCTGCTGCACTGAGCCTTGCCCTCCTGCTCCATACTCTTCTCTCCTCTTTTCATGAACTTTTCTGGAAACTGGAAGAAGCACATTCAGTTTGGGACAGCAGAGGAGGTGAAGGAAAGCCCAGCATGACCCAGACCCAAAGTCAGCTAAGGCACAGTGTGACAGCTCTTGCTGTCCCTGCCCAGGCAGAGGGCACAAGTGCAGCCAGCATCACAGTGGGGTTGCCCATGTGGCGATGGCTCTGCAAGGAAACACACAGCAGAGAAGTCAACTGGTATGGCAGGTACTATGAGTGTTATCAGCAATCAAACAGTGGTGTTTGTGTCACATCTGCTTGAAATCACAGTGTTACTGTGACATCAGGAAAGAGCTCATGTCCACAGACATCACAGAATTTCTAACTCAGAGCTGTGGACCAGCTGTCTCCATGCCAAAATCCTCTTTGCTTTGACAGCTGCACCTTCACCCAAGGGAAACTTCCACCAGGAATCTTCTGCCTCCCATGGAAAGAGAGTGGAGTGGTTGTATCTGAGGAAATTGTGGCTGTAGCTCCTCTCACAGGAGGAGGAAAGAGCAGGAAAGAGCAATGGACTTGGCTTTTTGTACCATGTAATAAGAGTCTGGCAAAGAAAGAGGAGGAACAGGATGAAGGTCCAGCCCACCAATGCTCCAGGCTGAGCAGCACTTTGGCACTCTGTGGTTGAACCTCCCCAGTGCAGACTTGCTCACTGCCTTGCAGTGTTTTCCTATGGCCAGTGTTTGCTGGTAGCTCTGGATCAGAATGACCAGGAGAAGCCCATTTGAGGTGGCAGTCCTAGCTCGACACTCTGCTGTGATGCAAAGGATGGTTGGTGGGCTGGGGCTCTGGGGGGGTGTCTCCCTTTGGTGCACAGTCCCCAGAGGGCACATTAAAGTGCTGGAGCAAAGGCAGACTTCCAAAGGAAGGTGGCTCTTGGTTTTCCTGTCCTTCTGCAGGGGAGGATGCCCCAGTTGCACTCTGGAACTGGTGGATGAAACTGGTGGGTTTTGTCCAGCCCACTGCTCCCATTTA
Source organism: Phylloscopus whistleri (assembly GCA_017589585.1). Classification (NCBI taxonomy): domain Eukaryota; kingdom Metazoa; phylum Chordata; class Aves; order Passeriformes; family Phylloscopidae; genus Phylloscopus; species Phylloscopus whistleri. The sequence goes on along the minus strand of JADMLD010001476.1, from coordinate 278,979 downwards.
TCAGCAAACTCACTGGAGGGTGTAGTTTGCCAAACACAAGGAGGATCAGATCAGTCACTTCCTGGGAGACTCTAGTTTTTTCTGGCTTTCTAGGGTGACTCATTCAGACAGCTGCAATGTGGAGGCTTAAAGCAAGTGATGTAAATTCTGCTTCATAAGAAAAGCTAAAAAAAAAGTTGAAAAAAGAAAGAGAGCAGAACAAGACAAAAAAAGGAAGCAAGGAGGGTGTGACTTCACCCACAGTCAGGACCATGAATTACAATCTCAGCAAGGAAAGGTGCTCTGTACAGAGCAGTAAGTCACAACATGCCGGAGTTAATTTTAAAGGAAAGACTTCTGGTAAGCCCTGTGGCTAGCTAGAAGCAGAAATCAAAAGACAAAAATGAAGCATCACTCCAATTTTCTCTACTTTGTGCAACTTGTAAGGAAACTCCGTGGGAGAAAGCACTTCCAAGAGGATCCTTTCACTGCGAGAGTGGGTGTCTTCAGACAGCCAGGTAGCCACTGAGGAGATTTCCTGCAGCATGGAAGATTCAAACAGTTTTCAACATTTTTTAGTGATGTAGCATATAGCCCATGGACATTGAATATGTATGACTGCAGCCTCGGTATTCCCACAGAGAGGGAGGGATGACTGAGACCTAAGCCCCCAGGGAACTGCAGTGCCATTTCAGCTCACCCATTTCTCAGTAGATTTTGCTGTCAAGGTGACTGTTGTGTATGCAAGGGTTGGGGCAGGCATATCAAATACAAGAAGGAAGTAAAATAATTAGAAAATACCTCTTGGACATTTAGCTGGTGATGGTCCACCAGCTCTTCTTGGCTCTGTGCATTTCACCTTTCTTCTGGGCAATATTCAGATGAAATAAGCTCTTCTCTAAGTGGTCAGAAAACTGCTGGGCCAGGTTCAGCTCAGCAATCGCAATTTTCTGAGAGCAACATCTGCAGACCTTGTTCTGGATCATGGTCCCCTTGTGCTTAATCCTTAAGCTGTGTGATCTAGTGCAGTGCTTACCTTCATGAGTGTGCTTGAGCAAAGAGGAGACATTCACGTTCCAGGGGTCAGTGCTATGCCAAGATGCAGTTCCTCTCCCAGGCAAGAAATAGGAAGCACAGATGGAGTGTCTTGAGTCTGGAATTTGTCAGGGTTAGGATCTGCTTCTTTGTCTCCAGGGTCTTTGGATTCTCCCAAAGGAGCAGCCCTTTACTCTGCTGGATGCTGCTCCTCAAGGGCTATGCAGAGCCAGCTGCCCATCCCTGTCTCAGGAGCTGTGGGCCAAGAGGTTCTATTCCAAAGGCAGACTACACAGTATCTGCTTCTTTATTTGGTATTTAAAAGTTATTATAATGCTTAGCTCCTTTCAGCCAGGCTTAGAAATTTCTGAAGTATTTTTATCCAGTGCTATGAAAATGAACAATGTCTTTATCTGTTGAGCTTCACAAGCAATGCATTTATCTACTCTAGGTGTCTGCTAAAATTTTAAAAAGTAAATTACTAAATTCCTTAGGTACTAAAGCTTCATTGTGAACTGCCTCAGTAGGGATGGGGGGGGCCTTGCTACAATTCTCAGGAAAAAATTGGATCAGACCCAGGGGAAACACCCAAAATACCTTCCTTTAATGACAATGACAGATACTGCAGCAATTATTTTGAAAGCATGGAATCTAAATATGATATTAAAGTGAAAGTAGCTCCATGGTTATAAAAAGGGAGATAATAACAGTAAAAGCCTCTCACTAACATCCATGAACAATAGCAAGTAACTCATTCTCCATTGCAGTGGAGAATAGGTAAAATGCTGCTGTTCTGGGAGCAGCCAGCTCTTTGAGATGTTGAACCCTCTAAAATATTTGGAGAGAGTGTGACTTTTTGAGACTGAGTTGAGGACAGCTACAGCAGACTTGGGCCTCAAGGTCAAAAATCATTTTCTGAGACATCATGGAGCAGAGTGCAGAGCCAGGCTATCAACAGTATTAAGTGTGCAAAAATCATGAGATTATCTGTATTTTGAAAGTAATCCAATATGTAAATTAGCTGCCAGAGGAAAATGGAGACAGCTGGCAATGGCTAATTTAGAATCTATTTAAGGCCAAATGATGCTGCAAAGGGGCTGTGGCTTAAGCATTTGTGTTTCAAGACCGTGGAATCTGAATTACTTTTATGTTAGTTTTGTCTACTGTGAACATAGTTACTGCTTCTTTGGAAAAACAAACAAACAAACAAAAAACCACAAACCAAAAAACCACAACCAACCCACCCCCCCACCCCCCTCCCTCCCCCCCCCCCAAAAAAAAGAACATTCATTTCTCATTAGTAACTAAAACTGGTAAAACCCACTAACTGCATAGCTTTAAAATGCTGGAATTAACACTGGGTCTTTTAGGATGCAGGAAGGCTGTGCTGAGAGGGTGTGCAAGCCCCAGGTCGGAGCCAAGCTGAAGCAGCAGTTGGGTCAAGCCCATCCAGGAGTGCTCTGAACCGTCCTCTATCCTTGGCGGGGCCTCCACAGCCACTCTGCTCAACACCGCTGTCCTGAGAGTTATCGATCCTCGAATCAACCGGAACAACACGAGGCTTTCCCACCCCGCCGCCTGCCACGGCCGCGCTGCACGGCACCGGGGAAAGGCCCGGGCTGGCGCAGCGGGGTGCGGTGCGGGGAACTCCCGGGACGGGGCTGCAAACACGCCCCGCACACCTCGGGCAGCGCCGGCCCCGCAGACGGCCGCGGGGCTGGGGCCGGAGGGACCCTCCGCTGCTCCGAGCCACGGGCGGGCAGAGCAGCGAGCAGCCCGGCTCCCAGCGAGCCGCAGCCACGCTGACGAGCGGAGGAGCGGTGGAGCGGAGCAGAGGAGCGGAGCAGAGCGGAGGGAAGGGGAGGAGAGGAGAGCGGAGGAGCGGAGCGGAGGAGCGGGACGCGCAGCGCGGGTGCCTCGAGCCCCGCCGGGGCTGCCGCTATTTGGGGCGGACGCTGCCGGAGCCGAACAAGAGCGGGACAGCGGGGACAGCGGGGACAGCGGGGACAGCGGGGACAGCGGGGACAGCGGGGACAGCGGGTGAGTGCTGGCGGCCGGGGCGATGCCGGGGCGCTGCCGACGGGGCGAGCGCTTGGCCCCAGCTGAAGTTGGTTCCCGGGGACAGAGTGCTGGGGGCTTCGCCGCGGCGGCCCCGGGAAAAGCGCAGGGACCAGCCGGAGGAGGAGGGCGAACGGGAGGCGGGGGTCGGGAGCTGGAGGCCGGGGCCTGCGGCAGCATCACCCCGGGATCAGCCGGCATCGCCCTGGCTCTGCGGGCGCCGGTGGATGGGGCGGGCAGAGCTCCCTGGCGGCATCGCCCTGGGGAGCCGTGGAGAGCGGGGACCCCGCAGCGCCGGACACGGGCATCACGGAATTACTGGATGGTTTGGGTGGAAAGGGACCTTTAGAGGTCACCTAGTCCGTCCCCCCAGCCACGAGATGCATCTTGAACCAAATCAGGTTGCTCAGAGTTCCGTCCAACCTGACCTTGAACGTTTCGAGCCACAGCCTCTCTGGGCAGCCTGTAGTGATCCTTGATGCCGTGTATCCGGGAGGGAAGCTCACAGACAACTTAAAGCTTTAAATGCCTATTGCAGGTCTCTTCCTCCAGGTACAGGGCAATACTGCATAAATGAAGTGACCACTTTAGAAGTGTAATTTTATGTGCTGAACCAAGAAGATACAGACCACACAAAAAATCAGAAGAAAGCAGCAGGAATCATCAGAAAAGTAAATGTGTGGGAATAAACTGCATGGGAACAGGCATGTCGGGGTTGAAAGAGCACAGCTAAGGGAGATGTTCAACAGTCTTTCTATGCATGAAAGCCCGCAGAACAGGAAGGAATAATCTGTTCCCTGTGGCTGTGACTAATATTACTGAAAGGAGAAGGGCTTAATTACAGCAAGGAAGGCTAAGCCATTAGGAAAACTTTGGAGATAGTAAGAGTAGTGAAACAAAGTATTGCTTAGGGACACTATGACATCTCCATCACCAAAAGTCACAAGGAAAGGTCAAATAATCTTTTTGGAGTGTGATTTCCTATAGCCAATGAAGCACCAGGAAGATAAAGTGAACTAGTCTACCCCATGTAAAATGGTGAAAACCAGAATTTTTTGACTGCAATACAGTGTAAACTTAGCCAATTCAAAATGAACAAAAAACCAAGAAAGTGGAGGTTTTGCACAACATCAGAATTCAGGTCTGGAGCTACATCAAAACTCGGCATTGTGGTGCTGTGGAGTTCCACAGGCACAGAGGAACACAGAGAATTTTTATTGCTTTCAAGAAGAGACTGGTGAGGGGTGAGAGAGTTTCTCATATAGAATGCTGTTCTATACGTCATATGAACAAAATAGGAATACCTGATTTACTTGGAAATAGTCACAGTGATCCTGGCAGATTAGATATCTAGCCATGCTGCATGAGCCGTGCTGGAGTGAACACTCGCAGAGTCAGGTATACTTTTACAGAAACATGAACTCTTCTCTACCAGCTCCCCTCACTGGCAGTGAAGAGAGATGTTCAGCCCTGAAGGGCCCAGCTACTGCTGGGCTTGACCAGAAATTCTGATGCAAACAGAATTTACATAGACTGTACCTTTGATTTTTCAGTGCAATACACTGTAGCATTGCCTGGTTTTCTCCCAGGAGCTGCATCCAGGTTTGGTTATGATCTCTGGATGGGCAGATTCCTAGAGCTAAATCTAAATGTATTTCATGTTGTTTGGACAGCACTTCCATCTTCAGGTTGGGCTCCATATCTACTCTATGACGCAAGCTTGAGTCAATTGTCCCAAATATGCAAGAACTTATTCAAAACTTGCTCCCTCTTTTAATTTCTGCTCTGAAATGGGCCTTCAGAGGGGTTCCTCTTGGCCAGAGTGCCACCTCCTGTCCAGCCTTCTGGCCACCTGCTGTTGGCTCTCACTGGAAGCAGCTTCACTGTTGATCACACTTTCAGCATGACAGAGTAGACCTGGTCTATTTAGTGGATTCTACATTTAAATGAAAAGTGAGAATCACTTACAAAATGAATTTTCAGTAGTTTGCTGAACTTTAGCTCTGCTCTCAGCCATCCTTTTGCAATTCTCCAGCTTCAAGAGAAGAGAATGAATTCCCTAATTCCTCTAACTTCAGTGTGAACTTAAAGGAAACGTGCAACCTACCAGAGGACATTTTATCTAATTTTCCTTTTTTTTTTTTTTCTGTTCTATTTAGTGAAAGAGTAGATTCTGTATTTTTATTTCAACATATCTATTTTGTACACATTATATCTGCTCCAGCCCAGCTCTGCAGCGGTGCATCAAAGCCTTCTTGCAGCCCAGCATCCTCAGAGTGTGTGTCAGCTGCACCATGAAATTACAGTCTGCAGGAATTGCCCCACTCTTCAGTAATTGCTGTGCTCCAGAAGGGACAGAAATGTGTTGGCACTTTGTTTACCCTTGGGACTGAGCACCTCTGGTTATCTGGGCAATCTCTGCAGCTCTGTGCCCAGAGCCCACATGATGACACTTGGTCCTGAGGAGCTCCTGGTGCCACCCAGCTTTCTCCTGCCTGTCAGTGTGCCTGTTTTGGCACACCTGGTGCTTGGTTTTTCCTCAAAGAGACCCTGCCCTGCCACCTTGCCCTTGATCTCTGAGTTTAACTGCAGAGCTGGGGCACAAAGCACATTTTCCTAAGAAGTGCCTGGTTTTAAGTGAGGACCTTGAATTGTGAAGCAGTGCCAGTGTTACCACCAACAGCTAAAGTGTGTTCTCTTTTCACACTGCACATGACGTTGCTGCAGACCCTTCCAGACCCTGAGCTAAGCTTTCTGCAAAGTTAAATAGCACTGCAATGTCTGAAAATGTCTCTCTATTTAAATGCTCCTTCCTGTGATGAAGTGTTGCTTGCTGTGGTTGTATCATCACTGTCACATATCTTCAGCCCAGAGTCACTCTATGTCTTGGTTTCTCATCCTCATCTCATCACTGCATGGGTTTGCCCCATCTTCATTTGCATTTGCCCCATTTTCCCTTGGCTGCCAAACAGCACAGCATTCCATGTGGACAATCCACAGGGACAGCAGTGTGAATAAACTACTGGGGACAGCAGGATGGAGAAACCAAGGACAAGTGTGTCCTCCTTTGCTCTGTGCTGTTCCTGACTGCTCTTTAGCAAGTCTTGCCTGCATGCATCCAACACAACACTGTGGCTTGCTCCAGCTTGGCATTGTATGTCAGCACACTGTGCTGTAAAAACCTCACTCTGGTCAGCTGTGACATCACCTTCAATTTATTTCAGGCACTTTGAAGGGAAAAAAATACCCACAGTCCATGGCCAAAGCACCAGGTGAAGCCGAAGGAAAGATGGACCAAGTACTGTGGTGATGCAGCCAAGGCACCTGAGAGGATTCCCGTCCTGTGAAGTGTGACAAACCTGGTGACAATCCAGGGTGACAAACCTGCCGTTCCCTGCCGGGTGGGGCTGTCGCGGGCCGGTGCCTCCCACGCACTCGGCTGCCTGCAGGCTGCACTGCCACCACACGCACCGACACAACCTGCGGGTGGCACACGCGGGAGGCAATAATGCTGTCTAGGGGTGATAACATCACCAGCATCAAGGGAACTTCCCTGTCTGACCATCCAGGAGCCACTCTGGCTGTCACACTTGCACCACCGAAGCCCCTTGGCCGCTACAGCCCCACACTCACACAGACACACCTGATTTCCTCACCAGCTCAACACAAGGTTTCCTGTGGCAGAGTCTCAGATGTCCTGAGGGAGCTGTCATCTACAACAGCTCAACCTGCAGCTGGCATGCAGCTGTGCCCTGAGCTACTGGCACTAAATGTATTCGTCTGATGCCTTAAGTTTGAGCTTCCATGTGTTTCAGGTTCTGTGCTGCCCAGGGGTGCAGCTCTGAGCTCACATTCAGGGTCACTCAGCTCTGCACAGAGCAGGGACACAAAACAAATCCTGTTCCTGCTGCACACCAAGGACAACTTTCTGGCCCAAAAGCACAAACAACAGTGGACTGAAGGGAGAAACAAGAAGGATGAGACCTCACAACCTGAAGCTGTAATTGGACAATTAAACCTCAATATGCAAATGGGCCAAAACTGATCAAAGTGTGAGACCTCGTGACCAGTTGGGCATTTTGTGACCATTCTTAGTCCACCTTGGGTGTGGCCCTGGTTAGGCTCTTGTCCTGCCCAAGGCATACCCTGAGGGCCTTTCAGTAAATATCTACATTATTTTCTGGCTCTGTCCAGTCTCTGTTTCAGGTCAGCCTTCCCAGGCATCACCTCAACACCCAGGTTCTGCCCAGTGCTCCTCATGCTGCAGAGACCATGAGTATCCTGCCCAGGCAGCATGTCCCTCTGCTTTCAGAAAACATGCTGTATGACCACTTCCTACTCCTGAGCTCTGGTGTTTCAAAATATGTAATGTCTGTGCATTTGTGTTCTGCTTTCCTTAACAGGCAGTTATGTGTATGACCTTGTACTTGACATAATTTAATGACTGCTTGTCATTTAATATTATTTTTCTTCAGTATCTGTAGTTTTCAAAAACTTCATTTCTTTTTCTTTTTAACAGGAAAACAATTTACCTGTATTCATCATTCCTTTGTTGAGTAAAAGGTAACTTCATTGAAATACTAAATTATTGGGAATATGTTCATTTTGTCTAGATGGTAGCTCTTCCTGAGTACATGAAAAATAATCGTGTACTGACTTGGAGCATTTTTGTAAAACACTGGTTCTTTCCTTTGGTGATCACATTAGAGGAAAACATAATTTATTTATAAAAAATAATTCAGTAACTAAGTATATGCGTGGTTTCAGTATGACTTTCTCCCAGTATTGGGTTGCGTGTTTACTGGTATGTTGAAGATTTAGAATTCAGTTGAACGCTAGACTAATTCACTGGACTGCAAACACCATGTTTCACATCAGTTTATTTTTTCCCCACAGTGACTGCAAGCTGGTGGAAGCAATAGAACTACTAATAGACTTGTTCATGTACAGGTGGGTGGGTGAAGTGCAGTTCACTTTAGTTCATATTGCTAGAATGTTGAAACAGAGAGAAAAAGCTGATACAATATATGGGAAAGGCTTGATATCTCTTTTATTTTGGCGACACCTGACATCAAGGTTGGATTTGGCTTCAGTTTTTAGGTAATACAGTCATTTAATAGTCTTTAATAGTGTTAATAAATGGTGGTTTTAGTTTAGATTTTCTCCTGTGTTGCATGTGCAATCAGCCCAGTGTTCAGCTAAGAGATTTCTTAGTCTCTAAAAGTGAGAGCTCCGAAATGAGCCGTTACTGTGAGAGAGAGTTACTTCACTCAGACAGTTAAAGGGATGGTAAAGGTATGGGGAAAACAAACAAACAAACAATTCCTTAGAGAAACAAGATTAGCTTCAGCATGTCTATTCACTAAAGATAAATTGGGGGATATTTACAAGTGGAACCTTTATTTCTGGCCGAAGGGAACAACAACAAAATCTTTCTATTGGACATTGCTCAGCTAGAGAGTTTGATGCAGCTCGAAGTGTGATGGCAGCAACAAGGCTTAGCCTCCACTTCAACTCCCTTAGCCCCTGCCAGCTGCAAGACAGCCACGGTGGTGCTGCTTCCCAAAGAGGTCTGGGCAACTGCTGAGCTGTAACCTGAAATTTGTACCTACAGCCAGTTGGCAGAAATTACAACAAACAATGTATTGTTTTACACATATTAAATATGGTGATTAGGGTATCAGTCAGTAAAGTTCAGACTTTAGTAAAGTAAGTTATGCTTCACCAATCTGTTAAATTAATTAAGAAAAGCTGATGAGTATATGGAGTAAGCAAAGTCCAACTGATACAATTATTTAGACTCTCCAGAGACTTTGAGTGATCTGGAAAGTCCATGAACAGTGTGGTGATGATATGTGATGATGAAACAAAACTCTTCAGAGTATTAAAGACAAGGACTGACTGTCCAGAGTTGCCAAGAGCCTCAGTTAAAATCTGGGAGAAGGAATACTGTACTCACAGATGCAACAACTGAGCAGGAAGGAAAAAAGCTGATATTACCAGTCAAGGTATGTGGAATTACACTAATTGGGACTGCTCTGTGGAAATGTCAGATCAGTGCTATGTAATGATTCAAAAAGCAAAGTACTTTTTAGAAATCATTAGGAAATAAACTGAGAAAAGAAAACACCATTATGCTGAAGTATAAATCTATGGTGTATCCACATCAACAACTGTTTGTGGTTCTGGCCTCTGTCTCTTAAAAAACTGTATCAGTGTTGGGAAAGCATCAGAAAATGGCAAAAGGGTTGAGCTGAGTGTACGGACTTTTTGCCAGAGACTGATGACTGGATTTGATGGACTTTGTCACTTTTAAACATTTTTATGTTCAAAAATTCTTATAAATTGGACCTTTGCTCAGTATCACAAAATGGCCATGAGGAAGGATTTTCCCTTTATAGAGAAAAAAAAAATCAAGAAAGTAATAGTCTAGTGTGAAATGTGAGAGTTTTCTGTGTCTCCTCAATAGAAAAGTGCACCTCAAAAGAAAAAGCATGTCTGAAAATGTTTGACTCACAGAAGGTGGTTGTATATAAAAAAATCGAACACACCAAACTGAAAAGTGTTGCTTCTCATATTAGGATCCAGGAGCTTAAGAGAAGCTGTTTGAGTTCAAAGTGCCTAATGTTTCATGTAGAATATTGTGGTCCTCTTGCTCCACAGATTCCCAACTGAGTGACTCCCCGTTCTGCATTGGATGGCATGAATTGGTACCAGTGATGACTGCGAGAGGCACTTCTCCTCGATGGCTGGGAGAAGGCTGGCCTGGTGATTATCTCCTTGGAGAAATTCTGTGTTCATCCTTGTAGCCCTCATAGCACACTTCCAAGCCATTCATGACCCACATTCAGGATCTCTTCCAAGAAGTGTTGGGCTGGCAATATACGAGTGACATCCTGGTTCTCACGGGTGGAAGTGAGTGAGAGGCCTGGTGGAAATCTGTCTTAGGATGTTTCCTTCAGGTTTGTGAAGACCTCAGGAAATCCTGTCCTGGTGAATACAAGAAAAAGTATGGAAAGCCTGTAGATTGTATACTGTGCTGTAATGTGCACCGATGCATTGGGGTCTGGTACCCAACATCTGACTTCAGCATTTGAAGACTAACTGTTGAAGCGAAAACCTGAATAGTCTGGAGAAATAAATGAAAATGGAGATCTGCTCTTGAAGGTCTTGATTTGCAAATCTGGCAGAAATTATCTTTACAGAAGGAATCCAGAAGTATTGTTTTATATGCTAAGTACTCAACTAATAATGTGTCCCTTGTAAATACCAAAAACATGACACTCAGCTATTAGAGGGAAAAGGAAAATACTCGAGGGTAGCTTTGTCTCAAGCAAAGGAGCATCAACTGGATGCCTGCCCAGATGTTTCTTTTCCATCTCTTACCCTCCAGTATTGATTTATGTGAATTTGCAGAAGATTAGGTCAGAAAGGAGGTGTGAAAAAAAGATAATAAAGAATTATTTCAGTTTCTTCAAGATGAAAACCACCTAAATTCCCATCACTTATAGTACTGTTTTCATTGTTGTACACCAGACTCATGTCTGGATGACATTTTTCTTTAACAATGATGTAGTTGATGTGATGTGATGTGATGTGATGTGATGTGATGTGATGTGATGTGATGTGATGGAAAATCTTGCATAGGAGAGTACCTCATCTACCGCATCAGCTGAAGTTTTCAACAAGTTAATAATTCTTCAGCGTTGGACCAAAGTATGAAAAATTTTATTTTATCAAAAAAAGTGAGCATCTTTCTTCCTCATCCCAGAAAGATTACACTGGAAGGTGAAATCAAAGCAGAGGATGACTCAGTACAACCATTCAGCACAGCTCTCTCTCCAGAGCTCAGCAAATAAATCATTAAATGTCACTGAAACACCACTGTCTTGGGATGAAAGGACACTCTTAGGTCTGAAGATTTCGCTCTCAATCCTTCTGTCTGTTATAACTTTGGCAACAATCCTTGCAAATGTTTTTGTCGTTATTACAATTTTTCTGACTAGAAAGCTCCACACACCTGCAAATTACCTCATTGGCTCCTTGGCAGTGACTGATCTTTTAGTGTCTGTCCTCGTGATGCCTGTCAGCATTGCTTACACTGTCACCCACACGTGGGCCTTTGGCCAGTTGCTGTGTGACATCTGGCTGTCATCAGACATCACGTGCTGCACAGCCTCCATCCTACACCTCTGTGTCATTGCGCTGGACAGATACTGGGCTATCACAGACGCTTTGGAATACACCAAACGCCGCACTGCTGGCCGAGCAGCCCTCATGATTGCTGTGGTCTGGATGATATCTATCAGTATCTCTGTGCCACCGTTTTTCTGGAGGCAAGTGAAAGCTCATGAAGAAATTGCGAAGTGTGCTGTAAACACAGATCAAATTTTCTACACAATTTATTCCACTTGTGGAGCTTTCTACATCCCAACTGCGCTCCTCCTGATACTGTATGGTAGAATTTATGTAGCAGCTCGATCCAGGATTCTGAAGCCACCCTCATTGTATGGGAAACGTTTTACTACTGCACACCTGATTACTGGTTCTGCAGGGTCTTCCCTCTGCTCCATTAATGCTAGCCTCCATGAAGGGCATTCTCATTCAGGTGGATCCCCAATATTTATCGGTCACGTTAAAATAAAACTTGCAGATAGTGCGCTGGAAAGGAAAAGAATTTCTGCTGCAAGAGAAAGGAAAGCTACCAAAACATTAGGCATTATTCTGGGAGCTTTCATTTTCTGCTGGCTGCCTTTTTTTGTCACATCCCTAGTCCTACCAATCTGCCAAGATGCCTGTTGGTTTCATCCCATCCTACAGGACTTTTTTACCTGGTTGGGTTACCTAAACTCATTAATCAATCCAGTCATTTATACAGCTTTTAATGAAGAATTTAAACAGGCTTTCCAAAAACTAACACTTTTCAAAAAGCGTTCCTCTTGAGACTCTCCTCTTGTGTAACTGACCCTTGTGCAATCTCACAACCTACCTGAAACTTTCCATGCTTTTATTCGTAAGGAATGGAGTAGTAATTTCCATCTCTGCTGCTCCCCTGTTCTGTGCATGTAACTGGGAATTTCTTGCCAATTTGGTACTTTCCGTCTGGGGTTGTACATGCCATAGCAGAACTTGTCCATGGTCTCTGCAGTGATCATCTCTGTATATAAGATCGACAACACATGAAATAAGCTTTGCAATGAGGCAAGGGGTGTGAACCAGGGAGCTTGTCTTGTGTGATGATGTGACACATTATCCAATTCTACCACGCCTTCTAACCTGATGGGAGGAAATTGTGTGTGTATTTACAAGAAATTAGTATTTCTGCTGTATATTATTAACCATTTATGTTGGCTGAGAAAGTTTCTGGAGAGCAGGATCTGATACTTACATTTTCTATGGCATGTATCTGACACATGCGAAGCTGATAAAACCTGTGACTTTTTCAGAAGATGTGTGACACAGCCTGAGTATAATCGGCAGCAGGGCAGAGCAGCATAGCACAGATGTAAGTTATGCGGATATTTCACAGAGGATGCATTTGAAGCTATGCTTTTGGTGAACTTAGAAAGGAGACAATTTATTTGAATTAATTATTAGACATTTTATCATGAATAGAACAACCAGTGCAGAAATGCTTCAAAATAAATAGCATGAAAATGATTGATCTTATATTTCTGTCATGTAATTTTTTTGCATGCATAAACTGAAACAGGAGAATATGGTTAGTGCCAGTGTGGAATGACTAGGACCTCATAAAACAGCCAGAAGGTTCACTCCTTGGTGACAAGATATGGGAAGTTAGAGAGAGGAGAATGAAGTGACACACAAAGGAAAACTTTCTTAGTAATTAAGGTTGTTGGGGTGGATGTGGTATCGCTGTCTCTGGAATTCTTAAAGTACTGGTCAAACAAACTGTGGTCAGGAATCACTGTCAGGACCCTCTGCTGGGATTGCACAGCAGGTCCCTTCTAACATGCACCTCTCTGCTTCTGGGATTATTGTCCTGATTTGGCAGGTGGGAAGCTGGCACATGGAAGTCTCAGATGAAGTCTCAGACAAGACAGCACACCTGGCACCCTGCTTTGGGTTTTGGGAACCTCGCACCCATCCTTCCAATGCAAAAGATAAGCATTGCAACCATGCCTCAGGCTTTGGTGAGTCCTCATCATGCAGCAGTGCAAACAAGAGCAATTGCTCATTCAGGACTGTGAGAGACACTCCTCAGCCTGCTGTGCCACCAGCACGGAACAGTGAACTGCTGCTGGAGGGAAAGCACGAGGTGTGAGCTAAAGTCCTGACCCACCCAGCATGAGTGAGGGAGCAGGTGAGGGGAAACAAACTGAGCTGAACTGATAAAGGAGGAGAAAGAAGCCCCTCACCAAGGTAGCAACTGAACCAGCTGCCTGGTGGGGTCTGCAGTGTGAGGAAGAGAGTGAATGGAAACCCAGGGAATGATAAATGTCAAATCTCTGGATCCAAGTGAGAGACAACCTGCCTGCTCTGTGTCACGCAGAAGCAGGATGGCTGCAGCTGGTGGTACAGTGCCCCTGGCAACAAGGGCTGCCACTGCCCAGCCTGGTATTTCAAAGGAAAAAGCTTAGTGGTGTGAGGTCAGAGACTTAAAAATTTCTGTCCAGAGAAAGGAAATGATGTAGAAGAAAACTAAGGAAGCTCTGGCTGCTCTAAGAGAAAGCATTTTTTTCTTTAAAATTTTTATTGATGGGGACTTAGTGCAGTCAATAGAAGCTGCAGACAAAAGTACAGGAAGTGACAAGTGGCATGAGGGCTGTTACAAGGTGAGGAGGCAGCTCCACTTTTTTCCTAGACCTCCCCACAATGGCCAATAGGTTCCGAACCTGTCACGTCTCTCTGCCTGGCCGGGAGGCTGGAATTGCTCACCGGCCTCTGACCACGTCTGCTGTGGACTCAGCTGGGCAAGGGCAGCGCGATGATGTACAGAGCATCGGGCCACGCTCCCCGGTGTCCTTCACCGTTTCACCCGCCCGGTCAGCAGTGCCGGGGCTCTGCTCACCGCGCAAGTACACCGGGAGCAACTTCTCCCGGTTAGTGAGGTCTCTTGTCTCTGCTCCCATCTCGGCATTCCCGGGCTGCAGCTACCAGAGGTGGAACCAACCACAGCTGGATTGATCACCAAATCCCAAACTCCCCAAGAGATGGCACTAAAGGGGGGATGCGACGGGAGACGGGAGAGGACAAAACCTCGCGGTGCCACCTGGCGCGGAGCTGTGCCCTTGCTTTTAAAGAGCCGGAACCAGCACTGCCTGTCCCGACACCAAAGCCCCGGGCCGGGGCCGGAAAAGGGGTTGTCCGGCAGGCTCTGGAGCACGAAACCACCGTGAAACCAGCCACAGGAGCGCCTACGCCGCATCCACAACACCGACCCGGCCCAGTCCCTCCCTGAGGCCCTTCGGAAAGTTTCCCCTCCCACCCGGGGCGCCCTCCGACGCCCCCAAAATGGCGGCCGCTCCCTGCCCGCCTCCCCGGGGCCGAGGGCGGGCACCGCGGAGGCGCACGGCCGGGCCGGGCCGGGCCGCCAGCCCCCGCCCCGCTCCCGCTGACGTCAAGCACCGCCCGGTACCGCGTCCCTCCCCTCATTGTCAGCGCCCGCACCCGCCGCCCGAGCCCCGGAGCCCCTCGCGGGCTGCGGCTGCCCAAGCCTGGGCTGGGAGCGAGGGAAGCCTGGCCGCTCCTGCTGCCCAGGTAGGCAGAGGTGGGCGATGAAGGGGCGGAGGGCGGGGGGTGCCGCAGACCGGCGGGGCGGGGAGGAATTTGAGGCATCCGCTTTGTCTTTGACCGCCGCCGCCTTTCCCGTCCCTTTCCGTGCGGGCGAGCGGGTGCCTCAAGGCCGGGTTGCCCGCGGGTGGCGGCGGCGACCCCCGCGGGAGACCCGGCCCTGAGGCGCCCGCCGGGGCCTCGGCTCCCGCTCGGAAATGGAGCCGCCGTCGGGCTCCTTCCGACGGGACCGGAACAGCCGCTTTCCTGAGCGGAGATCGGCCCCGTCCCCGCCCGGGAAGGGCACGGTCCCACCGGTCCTCGCTGTCGCGAGCTGCCCGCAGGGAAGTTCCTAAACCCATTGGCTGGGGCTTGGTTGAGATTTTGGAGATTTCCAGGCGCTTAACGCGTTTTCTGTGGATAACCATTTTTTTTTTTTTCCTTTGCTGCAGCCACATACTCCCTTTCCTGTTGCTTATTTTTCCTGAATTCCCCCTTCTTTCCCAGCCCGCCCACGTTTATCATATAGTTAATAACTTTCTTTTATATACGTACTTTTCTGATGCTCTGACTTTGTTAATCGCTTCAGTCTTCTTTGCTCCCCTGTCGTGGGGGAATTAATTGATGGAGCACTGTGAAACTTTTCTTGCTTCTTTCGAAAATTTCTGAAACTTACCCAATTGGCTTTGTCAGGTGTCTCATGTGCTGGCATGTGAAGCCAGTGGCACAGCAGACCTTTGCTGGTTGTCCTTGGTGATTGCGCTTTCATTGCAAATCTGCATTTTTTTCCCCTTCTAATGCTACATCTGAAGCCTTTAAACCAATTAGACACAAGTTAAAGTGACCATCCCAACTAACCAGCACATTCGAGTTAGGTGCAGTGGGATTAGATTTTAATTGGTGTGTAAATTCTGTAAAAATATTCCACAAAAATCAGGGGAAGGAGTGTTCATCGCTGCTGCGTTTGTTGGGGTTGTTGCTTATCAGGTCTCTCGCTGAGAGCCGCTGGGGTGGGTAAGCTCCTCTCTAAGCAGCACCACAGTGATGACAGCGGGAAGGGGGGTTTTTTACAACCTGGAATCGTCTGTGGCATTCCGTGTTTAGGGGGAAAAAAATGCAGTAACTTACCACATGCCTACAGCCTCAAGGCGGAGGTATGCATCTGCTGACCTGCAGGACTTTGGAGGGGACGTCGTTCCTCTGTGTTACAGTCTGTGCGAGTACAGAGCCAACAGCTCTGTGCTCTGCTCAGTTTGTGCAGCCAGTAGCCAGCTGGCATATTTCAGCAGGGACAGCGTGCTCTGTGGCTGGTTTGCGTCTGCGGAACTTGCAGAAGTGTAATTCCTCCATTGTATCGGCTCTGCAGCAGTAAGGACTGCACAAAACGGTCGGCAGCGCCTGCCAGGCTGCCACCCCTACCCTGGAGCTCCAGGAGTCCCGAGGGAGCGATGCTTGTGCAGGGGCCTGGCGTGCAAGAGCCCTCCTGGGCATGGGACCCCCTCACCAGCATTGTGCCTGGACGCCTGGGACTGCTCAGGGCAGCCAGCCCTCTGTAACACTGCAAAGAGGAGGAGGACATGGAGAGCTGATTGCTGTGTTTCTTTTGGATACGTGTCTGAAATTTCCTGGGGAAAGGAATGAGTTGGGGCAAAGGGAGTGTGAGAGAACAGCACAATTCAAGAGTAGTCAGGTCCCCCTTAACTAACACATGTGTCTCCTGATCTAAGTAGTTCTTCAACCCTAGCTTCCTCATAATGCTATGAAACTAGCATTATGTTGTATGGTAAAGTTTCTGCACTCCAGTACAGGCTAATCTGACCAATGTTGACTTCCTAAGAAGAAATAAGTTACAAGTACATAGACTTTTTGCTAGCATTCTGGCTGTCTCTGTGTTCTGAAAAGTAAGTTACTGATTTTTTTTATTTAATGTGAAGCTAGGAATCGTAGGCAAAAATATATCTCTTTTTAAAAAAAGAGAACTCTCATATGTGGCTATTACAAGAAATGATAATATTTAAAAGCTCAATATTCTTTGCAATCTAGATCACATTATTTTGTATGTTCAAATGGGTTGGTGATTACATCTTTCAGCATGACCTTACCAGAGTATTGTGCCCAGGGACTCTGAGGCTGTGCGTGTCCTCCATGAAACCTTTCCTTGGGCTGCAGTTGGTAAGGAACCAGAGGCCTCTTTCCTCGTGGAAGTTTTTCAGAAAGTATGGCTGGCATTACTGAGCGAAATGAAAAAAAAGGACGATTTTGATACAATCGTTACACTAAAATGAAGCATATAATCTCTTTAGGAGGTCGTTTTGATTGAAAGATTCCCACAAGGGTGATGACTCATAGCAGTAATACATTTTACACCAACTAGTGGACTGCAGATCATGGGAGCCCTTAAATCATGTTGGAATGGAGAACCTTTGTTTTGATGGTTATGGCATGGTTATATACCTCTTCACACGTCAAAGGCCTGCTGTACAGACGTTTTGCCTTGGTTAATGGTTGTATTAGCACATATGAAGCAGAAAGCATGAATGTTTTCAAATACTTGGTGACAGCTGATGAGCAGGTGTTGCTTGCCAGCACTTCCTGCATTCCCAAAGCTGGTGGGTTGGCTTTGTCCTTCCATACTGTTATTCCCTCCGCTTTCAATGGGCTGAATCTTTGGAGGGCTTTAGCTTTTTAACTTGATCTCTTCTTCCCTCTGTAGCCACTAAAGGTGTGATTAATCTCCCTGTCCAAGCTCAGCTGTTTGCAGGGTAACAGGGGCTGGCTGGCAGCCTTCTGGTGATGACTGCAGCCACTCACTGCACACACTGTGGACAGTCACATCTCTCTGGATTTGAGGGTTTAGAGCTGGTGACAGAATCAGTTTGGTGGAAAACCCACAAACCATTTGCCCTGAGCTGTCCAGATTTAGGAGCCTTCATAACCACCCTGAATGAGAAGGCATGCTAGGCATGCCATTCCCGTGAAGTTGGTGGGGTTTGGGTTGATTCAGCAGCCTGAAAACCATTGGTTTTGAAATGATCAAATATAAAGTGTGGCATTGGATGTCAGCCATCAGAATGTGGCAATTTAGGCCTTAATGCTTTTGTGTCTCTGGTGGTGTCTTAGGTTTTGGCAGTGATGTTCCCCTGCTGAGGCCCTCCCTAATCTTGGCAGATAAGGGGTTGTAAGGATGCCTCAGCCCTGTGTGCTTTAACCCTCACCAGGGTGGAGTAAGATATGCAGGTGCAACACACAGTTTACCTAAGCGTGACAGCAGCATGCACAGAAGCATGCATGCTATGCACAGGCAGTTTCTGTTTCCTTTTCTGTAAAAGAAAACTGAGAACATTTTGATGCTTTCTTGCAATAGTTGTGCAGCAAAATGTAACATTTGTGTTCCTGAACATTTGAATGTCTCATAGAAACACAGTCCAGAAAGGTAAATGTACCCTGTGAGTGATGGGCTGAAAGGAGAGGGGGTATTTAGTAAAAAATGAGTTTTAATGTTGTACTTAGCACTCAGCCTACTCTGCAGCCTTGTCTCTTCTCATAGTAAAGTCCCTTAGGATCCACACCAATAACCCCAGGAATGAAATTTATAATTTCTTTGCTTAGGAACAAAGTTGCCAATACACAAGTATAAAGTATAAGAACACATAAGCTGGTAAATTTGTTTCTCTGTGACAGGGAGTGGATGAGAGTGACTGCTTGCTCTTGTCAAATTGGAGGAGAGATGGGTTTTCACATCCTCTCCAGTCATGGATCTAGGAAGTGCTACATCAGTGCAGCTGGGCACTGTGCCTGGATGAGGTGGGTTTGCCTTTCCCCTTGTCCTAACCGCTTTCTCCTTCAAAGGCCCTTTCTAGCCCTACCCCAGCTGACAAAAACTCCACGCAGTTGTGTTCAGAGACTTGATCTGGGTGAAAATTAACCATCAGTCTCCCCCTCCACTCCCTTTGGCCCTGCCTGATTCCAGCCTGACTGCGGGGCTGCTTTACTCTGGCCAAGGGAGGGGAGCATGAGGCTAGAAGGAGGCAGGGGCAGTGCAGAGCCACCTGAAAATGACTATAAAACTTAAGTTAGAGGATCTGGTCCAAAGTGTATGAGGTCACTTGTGCAATGATAGCATTCCTTGAGCATCTAAGCATCACTGTCTCTGTTGAGGTCTGTCACCACTGTGCTTTCACAGTGAGTTTGGATATGCTACCTTTGCAACGTTCCTGCTCGTGCAAAGTGCTGCCCAGGTTTGGGCAGAGGAGTAGAGACATCATGTTTAGAGGGTTCAGTGGAAAATTTTCTACATTTATTAAGTCCCAGTCTTTTGGACCCTGTTTGTCAGAGCTTCATTGGATTGAGCCAACCTCAAGTGTCCTCCTCGGAAAGTAACTTCAGAGTCCTATCGTCTGGACTCTGAGCAGCTGTATTGAACTTGGGCCAGCAAAATGCACCGGTCTCACGTGTGTAAATACTTTGTATGAGCTGGAAACTTCCATATGGCTGCTCCTTGGCCTGCTGCAGCATAATAGCTGTCATCCTGCCCTGCCCTGTCTATCTGGGGGACCAGCTGTCCACAACTCAGCCATGCTCACCATCCTCCCTTGGCTGCAGGCATAGGCAGACTGGCTTGGTTCCATGGGCAGATCCTGCTTCTGACAGGTGGGCTCCTGGGTGCTCTAGGATGAAGTTTTGAGAGACATACACGGTCAAGTGTGGATACTTCCTCATCACTCCTTCTTGCTGTCTGCCCTGCTTTGTGAGGAATGTGGTGGTTTTGCTGCTTCAAGTCACAAAGGGGAAAGTGTAGGCTTTAGTGACTTCTAATCGGTACTGTGTGGACGAGCCCCTGCATGTAAACATTTATCGTTCTGAATTTACTTAGCTAATTTGTTTTTAAGTCATAGATTAAGTCATAGTTTGACCTGCTGTACTGCCCAGGCCATAGTATCAAACCTTACTTAGTGTTGAATTAACTCATTAACTCAGCCAGTTTTGAGGTTTGTGATTTCAACTTGCAAACTTGATGCCTGGAGCAGGGGAAGGGGGCGTTGATCTAAATAAGAATTTTGCCACAGAAACCCCATGTTCCTTGCTTGGATTTGTGATTGTTTGGCTCAAAAGTAGTAGGACTGATTTCATTCAGACACCTTGCAAATAGTGTTGTGGCTATCCTTGATTGTGCACTGCATGCCTCTGAGAAAGCAGAGTGGCAGGAGATGAGAACCAAGGCTTTCTTAGCCCTGGTAGGATTTGGCTTTGGTGCTTAATATTACAAAACCACTGGAGCTTGGGGCTCATGTGTCAGACTGCGCAGTAGGAGAGGAAAGCTTCTGTGGCTGTAGGCAGGTGATGTGAGAGGGTTGCCTGACCTGTGTCATGGCATAGCAGTCCTGTGGGGCAGCTGAGGAAAGTGCTTTTTGGTGACACACATCACCTCTGCTCCAGGACAGCAGCTCTCCCGCTCTGGGAGCCAGTGGGCAACATGTAGCAGGTCGTCCCATTGTCTGCTCCCATCTCCCCTGAGGGTCCTGGAGCAGGTGACAGCTAGTACACTGCACTGGAAGTGCGAGTGCCAGTGTAGGTAAAGGTGGTGTGGGAGCAAAAGGGGGATCATGTTGTTATGTGACACGGTAGGGCCCGTGTTCCTACTTCTCGTATAAGTGTTGCAGTGTTCTAAATGACCTCTAAAAATGGTAGCTTCATCCTAAGCTGAAAATATCTTTCTACGTGATTGATCACGATGAGCATAAGCTCAATCAACTCTTTAATTAGCTCAAGAATGTTTCTCTTTACCTTGAATGCTTACTTCTCACATTTTCCTCTCTTGCTGCATGCAATGCAGTGCTTGCAGAAAGGTAGCTCTGGGCTGTGCAGCAAGGACTCCTGAGAGCGTGGCTCTGCTGCCTGGTGTCGTCAGCCCTGCCACCCGTGCTGCATGCCGCACAGCTCTGTACAGATGGGAGTGACAGCTTTTGCTGCAGTGCTGCACCCTCAGTACGTGTTGCAGCAAAATCGGTCAGACTTTGTTTTCACATTCGTTCTCAAAATTGCTTTAATTAAAATTGCTTCTATATGCATTATCTGGCTTTTAAGGTTCAGCACTGGCTTGTGTCTTCCTCAGTGGATTAATTTGAAAATCACAGGATATGTTTCCGAGGCTGCAGAGGCTCCAGGGTTGTGCTGATCATCTGATTCCACTGCAGCACTTTTAGCTGCTTGTGCCTTTGAGGTGCCTGTACCTTACGTGGGAGTGCAGTGGGTTACCTTAAAGGGAAAATCTGATGAAACTTCTTTAAGAACTTGTTGTTACATGTGATATCTTAATGGAATTTACCGGAACAGAATGGAGATTCCTGACCTAGGATCTGGAACAGAGGTGCAAAAACATTAATTTCTCAGGTAGTGTGAATCATTTGGAAATATGTCTGTTTTTAATGGAAAACAATAATTCCTGGATGATAATAAGTAGCTACTAGTACTGCTTTGTGGTGAGAATTTGAACTTGAAGCAATTGAGAATTCTTAATGAAGTCTCTCACTCTTCTGTCTGCATCCCATTCTGTATAGCTGCTCATCAGGATTGTTTTTAATGTTGCTGAGTATGACTAATGTCTTTGCTTAAAGGTATCCTGTGTAACTTGGGTGTTGATGTTTCTTTGTGAGTTTTGGCTGTTAGTATATTGTAAACTGCCTGCATATGCTCTAAATTTCTCTAGATGTTACCTTTTTTTGCATTGGGCAGAGCATGGGAACAAGAAGCACAGTTTGGAGGTCTTTTTGTCTGTAACCACTGTCAGAGATGCTGTGAAGGGGACAGTGAGTATCAGCAGTGCTTTGGGAAAGCTGTGAAATTGTGTGTTTGAAGGTGACTGCAGGAACGATGCTGCAGTGGAGCATTACCAGCTATGGAGGTGGGGAACTCTTTTCCAGCAGTGATGGGAAGATGGGGAGGCTCTCTGGGGTGTAGTCTCTGCAGAGCATAGACTGCAAACAGGCTGCTGGTAGCTGGTGTACAAGAGCTGGGCTGGAGGGGCAGGCAGAGAGAATCAGCAACTACTGAGTACAGGGAAACAGCTGTGCCCTGTGGATTGCCTTGATTGCCAGGTGGCACTCCTTGGGTCTGGGTCACCTGCTCCTCATTTCCCTCCTAGAGCAGGAAGAGTGGCAAGCCCCTTGCTTTCTGTGGCTGTCTTACGACAGAAACGTGCTCCCAAGTCCTTACACACAGATCATCTCCATTCACTTTTCCTCGCCTGCCTACGCTTTGAGCTGATTTGCAGAGCAGGGTGAGTTTTCTCTCTCTCTCTTTTTTCTTTTTTTTTTCCTCTTTTCCTTTTTTCTTTTTCTGCCTTGTGTGCCTCTATTGACTGCTGCAACTGCTGGGGCATGTGGCTGAGAGTTCAGCACTGTCCTTGCTTTGGATCCCAGCTGTTTGTGAGCTGGTAGGGCACACAGAGCTGCAAAAGCAAGAATAGCAGCAGCCAGCTGGATAGGCTCAACAAAGCACTGGCAGCATGGCAGTGACTGCACGTGAGGCAGACTGAGAAAAGGCTGTTCTTTTCTGCTCAGTACTGGTGAGGTGGTGTCTGAAGTGTCATGATCTTCAGGTGGATATCTCACTAGACCAACTTGACCATGGACACTTCCAGGGATGGGGCATCCACAGCCTCTTTGGGCAACTTGTGCCAGAGACTCACCACCTTCATGGGTAAGAATTTCTTCCTAATATCCAATCTTAACCTCCTCTCTTAGTTTGAAACCAGTGTCCACATCCCATCACTACAGTGTGTGGTAAAAAGTCTGTGTCTTTCTTACAAACCCTCTTTATGTATTGAAAGGCCTATAAGATCTCCCCAGTCTTCTCTTTTCCAGACTGAACAACCCCAACTCTCTCAGCCCTTCTTCACAAAAGTCTTACAGCCTTTGGATCCTTTTTTTGTGGCCTCTTGTGAACCCACTGTAGTCTTTCTGGGGACTCCAGAATTCCAGATGCAGTGCTCCGGGTGGGGTGACATGAGAGCAGAATGGAAGAATCACTTCCCTTGACCTGCTGACCATAATTTTTTTGATGCAGCCAAGGACCACTGTTGGCTTTCTGGGCTGCAAGCACACATTGCTGGGTCACGTCCAATTTTTTGTCTACCAATATCCCCAAGTCTATCTCTGCAGGGCTGCTCTCAATCCATTCATCCACCAGTCTGAACGGATGCTGGGTATTGCTCCATTCCAGGTGCAGAAAGTTGCAGCATGGTAAATTCTGGCTGAACATAAAGGAACATAATTTTCTCCCTGAGATTGTTCTGATAGGAAACAGGACCCTGAGGGGTTGGGGCATTTCTGACCCTGGAGATTTTCACGACTTAATGCAGTCCTGAGCAACCTGCTCCAGCTTTGGCACTAACCCTGTGTGAAATCAGAGCTGGTCTGAGGTTAGCTTCATTGCCTTACTGCTAACTAAGATGAGAGAGAAAATGTGAATTTTCTACTCTTTGCCTTCTCTGTAGAAAGGCGCAGCATGGTGGGGGAAGCAGTGTGGTCCTGTCTCAGTACAGCCACACCAGTGCTTCCTTCCTATGAAACATCCTTCCTTCCTTCCTTCAGTCCAGGGAGTACAAGGGGAAAAAGGACACGTAAATAACAATGCAAGTGAGCACAGTTAGACAGCCATGCCCTGGAAAAGTCCTGGAGGGAATCCTCTACTGTGATTTTGGCTTATCCTCTATTTTTTACTCTCCACTTCTTAAACATGCTGCAAGAAAAGCATATGCCCTCTTGGCTCAGATCTTCATTTAGGATAGGATTCAGATAAATTAGTGCTTGGCATTAAGCCTGCAGATTTCGTCATTAGTGTCTTGTATAATGCTTGCAGGAATACCTGTGTTCCAAGAGCAGTAGAATTTGTCTGTCTGTTGTTCATTAGTCGACAGCCTTGGATAACCAGGACTTAAAAGCAAATGCAGGCTGCCCTGTAGAACTGCCTTGTTAATACAAGGTATTTCAAGATTGTTGTTTTCTAGCAGCATGAAATGGAGACTTTGGAACAAAGTTTTCCCATGATAGTCATGAGTTGAGTGGTGTCTTTAACCTTTTCATGTGCTATGGACAAGAGGCTGGTGAGAGATGGAAGAACTTCGAAATTGGTGGTGTTATTCAGCCTTGTCTGTGGAAGAATTATGGCTCAGGACCTTCCTGATGGAATCCTGTCCCACACTTCTGACTCTAAAAAGCTTCTTAGCTACCTGCTGAAGGAGGCAGCTGGATGCTGAGGATGATCTCTCTGGGAATTTACAGCTGTTCTGCTGTTTCAGTGCCCTCCCTAGTCAAAGGAGACACTTTATCCCCAAGCACTGAGGAGACACTTTTCCCCAGGCAAGTGGGGAATTACGTTGGCCCATTTTTGGAAAGAAGGAGCAGAGGCCAGGTATCCCTCTGCTATCTCTGCATTAAGGAGAATCCCAACAGTGACTGATGAATGCCCCAGCCAGTTACCAGACCTTGGACCTCTGGCTTATGGAGAGTATCAGGTGCTCTTGCAGCTCTTCCCAGAGCAGGCAATGCTAGGGCAATGAGATGCCCTCACCTTTATGTCCTGCTTGCCCTGGTCCTGGCACAATGCTATATGTCTGTGAGTGAAATGCCTGTTGTCATTTTGAGAAGCTCAGCCTGCAAGTGAATGTATTCAATCCATAAAATCATCAAGGCTTTCAAATGGGCAGTTTTCAGTGGCACAGCTGCCCAGTGTCATAAGACCATCTTGGCAAGTTGTCTTGGAGTCTCCCCATTGTCCATGGAGCATTAATTTTGAGGGTAAAGTCCCCACAGCTACAAGCATGCTCTCACAAAGGCAGCAAATTTCCTGTTTGTAAATATTATTTACTTTTTTGTTACTTGAGGGTATTTTTAGCAATAAATTGAACACAAAGACTACTGTTAGGATCTTTCAATCCACCCAGCTGTCCTCATTGAGCAAATAATATTTGAGTGATTTATAAGTTCCTGAGTACCTCCTTTCATTTGATGACTTCACACTTGCCGGCGAACAAAAAAAGCTGCAGGTTGGGAGCTCAGAAGGGAAGAAAAAGCTGGTTGTTCTAAGGAGTCCAAGACCACAGTTAGTATTTGTGGTACAGCCAGGGGACAGAGTTACCAACTGTTTGTACTGGGAGACCTTGAAGGATCTAGAGATTACTCACGGTGTGTTGGTTAGCCAGCCAGCCTTCATTTACCTGCGCAAGTGGTTGTGAGACGCTGTACCCATGGTCCACCCAGTTCACATGACTCTGGGGAGAAATCACTCGGGCCTTGGCTGCACTGCCTGTGAGTCAGTGCCTGTGGTGCGTGGGTACCTTGCTAATGGGAGGGCGTCCCGCTGCAGCATCGTGCCTCGTCTTGCCTGCCTGCTCGCTGTCCTGGATGCTTGCTCGGTTCAGCTGCTGCTCCTACAGGGCGACCAAGCGGCTCTGGAAGAGACCCTCAGCTGGTGATGGCATCTTGGTTTAGTAACAGCACCCAGTGTCTTGCTTCAGAGTGCATAGATTTTGTGGATTGCAGCCAAAAGGTTTGCCTCAAGCTGGAAGTGATGCTGCTGGTGTAACCCAGGCTGGTCAGCCTTTATGCCAGAGGCATTTCTAATGGCTGACAAGTTCCTTCTGGACTTTTTATGACATCAGTGTTAACCCTGATGTTCCCTAGGCAGCTGAGCTGAGGTATGCTGCTAGTCTCTCCCATGTCTCTAACAAATATTTGTCCAAAAGCTGCAGAGTGGCACAGCTGCAGTGAGCTCCAGCACACACTTGAGCTGCTGCAGTGCTGCCCCTGCCAGCGTGCCTGCATGCCAGGCACTGCAGCTCCCCTAACACACAGCCCTCACTGGAAGTTTACAGCTCAAGTCTAAAACCTGGTTTGCTCCAAGAGCAGCAGCAGTGGCACCAGTCTGAATTGCTACTAATTGCAGACTTTGTTCAGCCCTTTGCATTTAGGCTGCAAGCACAGCCTGCAGAAGTACTGCTGTCCATTTATCCAGGGTAGGGTCCTGAAAATGTGCTGGCAATTTAATCTTCTGCATCTGCACTAAGCAGGGCAAGTGGTGGATTTACATGGGGGAGGCTGTGTCAGGTGTTAGCCAGGCCAGGGCAAGCTCCTCACAGACGAATCAAGGGGAACAGCTGCGTGCCCTGAAGAGGGATCCCCTCAGCAAGAGCAACTCTGCAGAGACTTGGGGTAAAACTTCTACTGATTTGGGATATTTCTGATGATCATGAGTCTTTCTAGTGGTAGGGCTGTTCTGTTCAATGGGTGGATAGCAATGCTAATGATTTATAAAGTTGACCTACAAGGCAGAAGCTGGGCTTATGCTTGAATATTGAATTTTATCAGAGTAATTAGTCCTGGATGTCTGCTTAGAATTTTTGAGTTAAAAGGCCGTTGCTAAAGATTAATGGAAAATTAGAATTTAGACACTTACTGAAATACAAAAGGTAATTTTTATTTTAGGTCACATTTTATTTCCTTGTGCTACCATGCCATCACTCTGAGGGTCTGTGCAGTGCCTGCTGGACCTGCTCAAAACAAAATCCTGTGTGCACAGAGCAGAAGGAAGTGCAGGGCAAGGTGTGCAGAGAGGACAGGGCACCTTTCCTGAAATGGAGCTGAAGTTGACTGAACTCTTCCCAAAAGATTTTCCCTACTAGTACTAAAGAGTGGGGACAATCCTGATCCATGGATCAATCACATCAGTGCTGCCTTATATTTGTACATTTCTTGGCATGGTTTAGCCTGGGTCTTCCTAGACATCTTCTGGGGATGGCTTAGAAGTTAGCAAGGTCTGTCATGTTTGGAGGCAAAGCAGGTTTAAAAGGGCAGGGGTTGTTCCATGCCAGTTGGACTTGGCAGAGAGGACAGACGTAAGCCAGGCTCATGTACTGATACAGGTGCATCAGTACACTAATGTTCTTTTTGGTCACTGATGATGGTGCAGCCTCCAAGAGGCCATTCATCCATCTGGCCTTAACAAACTGGCATCAGATGAGCGATTATCTGACAGGACTGCAGACTTTTTTGTGTCTGTGGGGAATGCCTGAATATTTTGTAGTGAATGCATAGCCCTAAGCAGACTACATTTTGGGTACACAGGTACCACACACAGGCTGGTTGCCTGTCTGTCCTTTCATTTCTGTCCAAAGCAGAACATGGATGGATTGGGAGCTGCAGCAGTCCAGGAGAGGCAGTAGTTATGGCAGCTCCTCAAGCTGTTCCTGTCGCAGCTGTAAGGGAGCTGAAAAACTTTCCTTTTAGCACTTACAAACTTAATTGAATGAATTCTTCCAGGGAGAAAGTCACAGGAGTGGCCAGTTGTCTGTGCTATAGAGTTTGTGAGCTTGTTTTTCTGGGAGGACCTTTGGGTCAATCCCAGTTTTCTGCAGGGTTTGTAGGGATCTGCATGGAAACCTCTGAGTTGCTGAGCCAATCTTTTAGCCAGAACAACTCACAGCAATCAAAGGAGTGTTCCTGCAAAGCTGACTCAGATGTCCTTCTACTCTGTTAGGAGAATGGAATGTGCCCTGTGTCAGCCAGGATGCAGAGAAACACACGATACTCTAATTTTCATGCCAACAGGGATATGTTTGTAGCCATGTGGCTCTTGGGTATAGTGTTAGGAAGAATGTGAAGGTTAGAGCTGCCTACGCCTAATGAGCAAAATGATTTAGAGATGGTTATGAGTTCTTAAAGTTAATCTTATTAAGTGTATTGTACCAGGCAGGCCTTTCCCAACTCTGTAGATGTTACTGGATGAAAGATTGCGTGGGTTTGTGCTTTTGGGTGTGTAGCCAACTGGCAGTGTGGCACTTGTCAGATGCGCAGTGTTAGTCCTGTTTCACCTGGACAAGTGTTTGTGACAGGACAATAAAGGAGCCCAAGAAGATAATAGGAGCTCTACTGTTTGAGACCAATGGCTGGAAATAGATGTCTAGGAAGGAGGGAGAGCAATGGGGGAAGTGTGCAGATCAAAGGATTCTTCCAACCTGCAACTTCTGTCTCAAGTGGCCTTGCTGAACTAGGAGTGGATCCCTTATAGGGATGACCTTGAGGGATTTTTCTTCCATGAATGTATCTAATTGCTGCCTTATGAACCTGTGAGGACTTCTAGCTTCCATAACATGGTGCAGCAAGAAGTTCCCTAGGGCACCACTATGTACAAGCAGAAGTAGGGCACTGAACAGAATGAGCCCAACCAGAGACAAGCAGAAGGTAACAGGGTGGGACAAGGGAGTAAAAACACCAGCAGGAGCCGGGATTGATGTTACTGGCCCAGCCTTCAGCACAAGCAAGACAGAAGAGGGTGAAGGGAATAGCATTGTGCTTGAAAGGTAAGATTTGTGGTGGCCAGATGAAGAGGATAGAAGAGCAAGTTCAGGAGTCAAGCTTATTAAAGTGACAATGTGGAAGATAAGTCGGAGAAGAGCTTTTACTGTATGCTAAATATCTGGGAATAATGGAAGTTTGAGAAGCACAAAAGATGCAGTGATGCAGGAGAGAAGAAAAGGAACAGAGGAGAAGGCACTGTAGGTCCAGTTGAGGTGCCTGTCTCCTCAGCATCCTAGCTGTACAGGCAGCCCAAACCAGATGTTGGGGAGGAATATGAAAATAATGAATGTGTATTTCCCTATTGTCTGCTTCCAGGGTTGTCCTGAGTCATAGAACTTTGGGTTCTTCACATTCAATAATCTTTGACGTGTTATTTCATTCATTTTTCTAACAATTTTCTGGATCTTGCTTGCTCTGAATCTCCCTTCAATCTTTTCAGTTAGTCTGGAGCTTTCAGCTAGCCCATGGGTGGCTCAGCTACCTTCATGCTAGCACATATTTTGGGGCTGAGGTGATGGTGAGAGCCATGGCCCCTGAAGTCCTTTCAAAGCTGAGCTTGATGGATCTAAGAGGGGAGGGATGGAGAGTGAAGGAGGTGGGAGACCTCTGTGTCCAGTAATTATTACAAAAGCACCACTGAGCTGGGGCTGCTTTTCCCATGCCATCAGCAGGATGCTGCCAAGTTTGTGACTCGCTGAAGAGATGCCTGCATAGTGTTTGTGAAATCAAATGTGACAGTAAAATCTGCTTCTGAGGACAGTACAAGTGGCAGCATGGGAAGAAATAAAACATCTTTCTCGGCATTGATTCCAGTGCAGGATGGCACATATAAGTAGCATGCTGAGGGCCTTTGAAAATACCAATCCATTTCTGATCAAGAGCTCCAGAGTATGGGTAACATCTTCCTTGCCATGGGGCTCCCAGAGCAAGGATGCCACTAGCAGCCCTCTCTTTGGGACTTGTGCAGGTTAACACTGTTCTCTGTTGCTGAAAGGAAGATGCTGCACCTGGTCAGCAAATGCTCAGACCTGCTTTCAGTGAGCCCTTCCAGTGTGAGTCAAGCAGTGATTTCAAGGGGGAGCCAGAGGAGAGTGGCTTTGTAGAGGAAAGCAAAATCTCTGCTGTGCACAGTAAAGCACAACTGCTCAAACCCCAGTGAGCATCTTCTGTGAACAGTTGTGTGTGGCTTTGTGCTCTGCTGCTTTTGCATTGGCCCTGCCAGCTCCATGTAGGGAAACTTATTTTATATTGCAAGGAGAAGAGCAATGCTGAGGAGTTCACTGGGTGATTGGAGTGTTGACGTAGGGTCAGTGTGACTCAGTGATGTGCAAGATCCTCTCTGGCATCTGCAGAGCCTGCTGCAGTGTCTCACACTTCTGTGGATGCTTTTTGGTGTCATAATTTGAGTTTCCTTGAAGGTTGTGGTTGCTGTGGTTATTTTTGACTGCTGTCTCATTATTTCACATCTCTAGTTTCATATTGTATTGGTCAATAGTCAATCCTCTTTGAATCCAGAAGACTCTAGAGCTAAGCAAAGTGAGATGCATCAGTCTTAGGGGTGTAAATATACAGTCTGGTACCATGTACAAAATAATGTCATCCCTATGTTGTACTTCTATTCAGTACTTCCTCTGGTCCAGCCAAGAGGAGCTGTCCCTGAGCTGCAGGAGTGCATCAGCTGCTGCTGTGACCATTGAGCCTTTTCAGTGTGTCCAGGAATATGGCCTGCCAGAGTCATTCATCTGACTTTACTGCTGACTCAGATGGCCCTGCTAAACTGAACTCTCCCTATTACATATTTCATTGCCACAGTTTACTTGCTGTTTATGAAAGTTATCATCCTCTTTTCTTCCTGTGTTTATTTTTTGTTTCAGTTTGGGTTTTCATTTGTTTGTTTCTGGGTGCGTGAGTTTTTGTTTGGTTTTTTTTTTTTGGTGGTTTTTTTGTTTGTGTGTGGTTTTTTTGTGGTTTGGTTTTTGGTGGTTTTTTGTTTGGTTTGTTTGTTTGCTTGTGTTTTTTTGGGTTTTATTTTGGTTTTTTGTTGGTTTGGGTATTTTTGTTTTTCCAAAAATTGTAAGATAGAGGTAGGCTGAGAACTGCTCACTTTTCCAGAAGAGAGAGAAAGAGAGAAAAATATGAAGTCCCTACATCCATATCAGATTGTTCAGTACATTTACAAGCTTTATGAGATTTATTTAACAGCTCCTGTTTAAATATCCACCAACAATATTAATTAGCATGAATGATAGTCCCAGTGTTTGAATCCTGTGCCATTTGTTGTGATACTTTGATATCTTTGACAGACTGGAGAAGAGCAGTCACAAACAGTCAGAGTAGTTTAGGCTGGAAGTCCCCTTGAGTTCTCTGGTCCAAGCCTGAACTCAAATCATGATTTCAAAGCAGTCACTACCTAAGATAATATTTTATATTGGCCAATTCCTTTCAATCTTATAAATGTGCACTTTATTTGTAATACTAATTTGGTCTGGTCCTGCCTCCAAGCACTGAGGTTACTTCTGGCTATGCCAGGAAGTTAAAAGGCCTCTAGCTAGGAGACTTGTAGATCTTTTCTCCTCTTGTTTGTAGATCCTTTCTCTTATTGTTTGTAGATGTTGCTTTACGTCTCCTTCTCCTTATTCAACTAATTAGATGAGCCTCTTTCCTCTCTGGCAGTAAATCATGTCAGCTGGGGAGGTGCTGGGAAGTTCCAGAGCCATTTCTGGTACAGCTCTGAATTGGGGTCCCACAGCCTGTCTGGAGCCTGTGGCAGTGTTAGGGCTATGCCACATCCAACACCAGCCACAAGCCCTGTGCAGGTCTGCCTCCATCATGCTCTGCCTGTCTGGGGAAGAGGCTGCTCTCACTTCCCAGCAGTAACTGGTGCTGAGTTAACCATTAACTCCCAGCTCCATGGCCTGATGAGGACAGGCTTTTGTTTTCAGAGCACTGTGAATCTGCTCACTGTGGCCTTTCTTGTGCATGTCCAGTGACATTTCTCGTGGTCTGCTGGGGTCTGAACAGCCTTTCCTGCCTGCAGGCAGCTGCAGTGGCCTCAACGGTGTGTGGACAGTATGAGGGAAGGTGGTTCAGGAGCAGGACATGGCCATGGTGCTAAGTGGGGGGACAGGCACGTGGCCAAGGCTGGGTGCACAGCTGCACACAGGATGCCAAAGTTCCTCTCCAGGTACTGTTTGCAGTGTTCATTTCGGGGGCTGGAAGAGCCTGAGACCAAACACAAAGGATGGTGATTCCCTTCCAGTGAGGGCGGTCCTTCAGGAGACAGGTCACAGGGTGCCCAGTGTGCACCAGGATTGTCTCTGTGGCGTGCATGGCAGGTACCTGTCCACAGCCCAGGGCCCTGCCTGCCTGGAAATGGATCACCTCCAGCCCAAGGGTGTGTGTCAGGGTGCTGCTGCCTCCCTTACTGGCACTGTCTCCTCCCCACTTTCTGCTCTTCCCTTCTTGACACTATGCAATAGGAAGCTTCTGCATGTTTCCCCTGCAGAGAGGTCCACAAAAATTCGGGAGGTCAAGTCCTGTTCCGAGACAGACTGCCTGAGCAAGGGTGCAGATCAAAGAGCTGCAGTCACCCTTCCTCCACTCAGGTTTGCAGTAGCCCTTGCATGCTTTGGGCCATGCCTCAGGCCCAGGACAGGATGGTGCTGATGCTGAGAGCCAGAGGGGCACTTCAGATCCTCCCAGGGGCCATTCTGGTCTGCCCAGGGGACCCTTCCTGCTCCTCCCTCAAAGCACAGAGGGGCTGTTTAAAAAACACCCTGCCAGCTCTGAGCTGAGCTGGGAAGAGTTCACATTGAGTGTGTCAGAGTGCAGCGAGTGTTCTAATCGCTGCTCATGCTCAGCAGCAGCAAGGAGGGGCATAAGCAGCTGCTCATCTCCTGGATGGGTGAGTGGGTGGCAGCCGAGGGCAACAACAGCTTTTGAAATGGGACGGAGAAACTTGAAACTCCACTGGTAAAGTGTCCTTGGGATGTGACTACAGCTCAGGTGAAGATTTCTGCTGAGCAGCCTGAGATGCTGGAGAAATACTGGCAGTGTCAAATGGCAGCAGCTCTAAGTCCCCTCCATCTGCAAGGTACCATGCAGGACTTGCCCCATCCTCCGTGCTTACCATATGGCTGGGGTTTGCCTTTTTCTGATTCTGTTTATGGTTCCTCAATCTTCATCACTAAGGTGTCTTCAGGAGAGGTGCTGGAAAGAGAGGTGTCTGCTGCATGGGCGTGTCCATGTACAGGGACCTGAGTCCTGCTCGAATGTGACCCTCTACAGCCTGGGATCTCACACGTGAGCAGCTGCACTGCCTGTGCAGCACTGGGTGAGGATCCACTGGTGGTGCACAAACCACCTGTGCAGACCAGCAGAGGAGGACACTTCCTGCCCTTAGCTATGGGGAACAGGCTGTTTTAGAAAACCCTGTATAACCAAAGTAAATGGACTGTGGCTCTTCTCTGCAATTTCATTTCACCTAATTTAGTACTCAGAGACGTGTTTAATTAAAAAGTTATTTATATAAGCATTTATAGTCTAACTTAAACAGTGAGTATATTTATATTCTGAGCTCCTATATTGATACTGAGCATTTTTTCTTTCAGGGGGAAATTGCCTCCACTCAAAGGAACAATAACAAACCAGAAATACACAAGGTGTATACCATTCATCCAAGGCTAAGAAAAGCTTTGTTCTGAAAGGAATAAAATAATCATGGCAGAATGTACAGGTTACAAGGAAACCTCGAATCGGCACCTACGTTTCAAATTGCAGAGCCTTAGTCGCCGCCTTGATGAACTGGAGGAAGCAACTAAAAATCTGCAGAAGGCAGAGGATGAACTGCTTGACCTCCAGGACAAAGTTATCCAGGCAGAAGGCAGCAACTCCAGCATGCTGGCTGACATTGAAGCCCTTAGGAAAAGAGTGCTGAAGATTGAAGGCAAGGATGAGGAAATTAGGAAGGCTGAAGAGCTTTGCAGATTAATGAAAGAAAAACTTGAAGAGGAGGAGAGCCTCACTCGAGATCTGAAGTCAGAAATTGAACTCCTTCAGAGGAGAATGGCAGAGCTG
Source organism: Phylloscopus whistleri (assembly GCA_017589585.1). Lineage (NCBI taxonomy): Eukaryota > Metazoa > Chordata > Aves > Passeriformes > Phylloscopidae > Phylloscopus > Phylloscopus whistleri. The sequence continues at coordinate 245,743 of JADMLD010001476.1, read as the reverse complement.
GAGAAGCTGGAGGAGGCCTTCAGCAGGAGCAAGAACGACTGTACACAGCTGTGTCTTAGCCTCAATGAAGAAAAGAACTTGACAAAAAAGATATCTACAGAATTAGAAATACTTAGAGTAAAAGTGAAAGAACTGGAATCATCTGAGGACAGGCTGGATAAAACGGAGCAGACCTTAACGGCTGAGTTAGAAAAGCTGAAATCCTTAGCCCTGAGCTTTATCACAGAAAGAAAACATTTTAACGAAAGAGAAAAGCAAAATGAAAAAATAATCCAGGAGCTAACACAGAAACTAGAACAAAACAATAAACTAAATAGGGCAGATCAAACTAGAAATGCATCCAACTTGCTAGAAAGGTCATCCAACAATCTCCTAGACAGAAATGATATGAGAATTGAAGATGACTTGACTTCTGCACTGCCTTCTAAGGAGACCAGGAGGAAGGGAAGTGTAGATTACCTGAAACACGTAGAAAATGAAACCAGGAATAAATCAGAAAACCAAAAGAATAAAAACCAGGAAGACAACAAAGTGAAAGATCTCACCCAAGAAATTGAGAAACTTAAAACTCAGATCAAACATTTTGAATCTTTAGAAGAAGAACTTAAAAAAGTGAGAGCCAAAAATAATGATCTACAAGACAGTTACTTAAGTGAGCAGAATAAAAACAAACTCTTAACAGGTCAGCTAGAAGAAATAAAAATGCAAATAAAGAAACAGAAAGATCTGGAGAATGGAGAAGTTGAAAATGAAGATACAAGCTTTTCTAGCAGGGGAAAACATGACCGACCTAAGTACAGAGGTGTTGTGACTGATTTGACAGCTGCTAAGCACAAGCCAAGGGAGCTCTCACCGCAGCAGCGCCGGGAAAGAGCACGGAACAGAGACTTCTCTGCCAGTAATGACAGCTACAGCCATAGTGGTAAGCAGGTGCCCAGTCCAAGCTTAATGAACAGAAAAGCAGGGAAAGCTTCTGGTGCATCTGCCCTTTCAGACACTGCTGTCACAGATACAAGAAGACTGGAAGAGAAATCTTTAGTTTCTGCTATTTCTTCTGGTCAGAGGGAAGGCTGCATCATGCAGAATGAGGGGAAGAGATCCAAAGAGCAGCCATCTGTCCTCAGCCGATATCCTCCTGCTGCACAGGAGCAGAAGTCTTGGAAAGCACCTTCCAAACCTGTTGGTGATACAGGTCTGAGATCCAAGGCTGAAAAGCCATCTCAGATGCTCCGTGGCAACTGCCAAAATGGTGCTGACACACGCGATGAAAAGTCAAGCAAAGGAGAATCAATGGGTTCTTTGGCTGAGAAGCTGAAAACAAGTCAGGCTGAAGTCAGTGAGTGCTTGGGGGACACACAGCTCGTGAGGGGCAACCACACCTCTTCCAATGGCACAGCCTCGGCATACAGGTACCACGTGTCCTCCAGTGTGTCAGTCTCAGACTCTGCTGGCTCTAAAGCAGAAGCAGCCAGCACTTTTGCTGCATCACACAGACAGCCCTCAGAAGGGAGGGCTAAAAGGGCCATAATCTCCCAGGAAAAAGAAGCTGCAGACACATCACTTGAAAGTGTGAAGCTTTCAGCACTAACAAAGCGTTCCCATCACTCCAGGAGTCAGGAGGACATTCTGCAGATTCTCACAGGTCTTGATAAAGAAGGCACTGAGCAGTCTTCAAGTCCAGCAACAGATCATGTGAATGTGGGTTTAAAAACTGACTCCAAAACCATCCAGAGTAACCAGGAAAAACTTAATTCAGATGAAGAATCGGGGAGAGGCAAAAAACCAACCACTCAGTCAGATTTTGAGACAAGAAAGAAAGTCAGTTCCAAGCAGTTCTCCAATTCTAGGGGAGTTTTTAGAGCATCACTTTTTGAAAATGACAAAAAAACTGTGAATGATGAAGAATCTACCAAGTGCATAAAACCATCAGATGCCAGCACTGGAGGATTAAAATCCAGAAGGTCCTTCAGTCCTAGAGAAGCTCTGAGATCAAAAGCCATCATTAAACCTGCAATTGTTGAGAAGGATATGAAGGCAATCATGGGAGGGACTGTTTCAGAGGCAGAGTCAGAAAAACAGAAGTCTACTCTTAAAATGGTAACAAATAAAATGACAAGCAGCATCACAATCTTTCCTTCTGAGCCAATAGCTCCAAGGACCACTGTAGATATAGCAGCAAAGGAAAGGCATGTTACCACCAGCAACATCAGAGTTGCTTCAAATGAGCCTTCACCACCAATAACAAGCAATGTCCCTTCACCCTTAGAGATCTCGATTAATAGAAGTGCTCTGAAGTCTTCTGAGACAGGCAGAAGTGGAGAGGCAGCACCAAGAAGTAAAGCTGAAACAGTGGTCTCGAGGAGCAGCATTATGCTAAAGACTTCTGAACTCATGGATAGGAACAGCGAGGCACCTTTGGAGACAATCAGCTGGAAGAGCCATGGCTCGTCAGATGCAGGTTCATCCGAAACAAAGCATGTCACTTTGAGAAGTTCCTGGAGAACAAGACAAGGCCTGCATTCCCTGGAGGACTCTCAAACCAAAGTGGAGAAAAGTGCAACTTTCAGTGCCACAAACCTGTGTAGGTCCTCAGTGGATCTTTTAGAAGGGGAAGGGAATAGTTCAAAAACAGACTTCCTGGAGCAGGCTTCGTCAAGGATGAGTGCCACAGCTAATTCTTGGAGTGCCCCTGAACTGGGGTCCCGAAGGACCAAAAGTAACTTAAGTGCATCTGAACTGCTGACACGCAGGAGTTATGCAAGTGATCCTACAGCAGCTGCTGCTTGGCAGCGGACCACGCTACCTGTAAGTATCCTGTATTCAACACTCTTTCAGTTGATGAGGCTTTCCAAGTTGTCTGTTGTAGGATGCATGATTTGAAATTCTTACAGCGTATTTCCTAAGTGCTGCCTCTCCCAGGGCCTGCTATCTTCCTTCAGTGAATTCACAATTCACAGCGCCCACAACTTTCTCATATGTGAATTACCAGATTTAGCCTTATTGAAATGAGATCCATCTGCTTGGGTCTTGTAATGCCATATGAATAACTACATAGTAGCATCAGAGAAGATGTAGTCACGGCTTAAGTAGGACGTGGTGTGCTTTTCAGAGTGACTTTGTGTGGCATTTTAATTTTGGAGTAGCAATGAAAAAACGATGGAAATGAGCAGATTTGAGTGGGGTTGTGCCTGGGGCAGAGTTGTAGCTCTAATGGCAGCTGAAGAGATAGAGCTCTTTTTGGAAAGAGCTTCATGGTTTTCTCACGTGAAACCAGACTCTAGTCTGGAAATGCTTCCTGGGCATCTCCTAAACAGGTGGATGGTGGCTGGTAACACAAGGCTGCTCCCTCCTTGCTCTGTGTCAATATTCCACTGAAAAGGAGCAAGAGCCACAAGGACAGCTGTGTTCTTTTCCTGTTCCTCTGACTGGTACCAGGGAGGAGAGTCCCTCCCAGCTGGTCTGGTGAGATGTGCTTGCCACTGGAGCTGCAGGCTCTGGCAGATTTCAAGTGAACTCACTGGCAGCATGTACCCTTCTGACCATTAAACCCCACACTGTTTTGTGCTGCAGCTCCTGCCTCTGCTATTCATTTATCACTACTCTGAGCAGCTGCTGCTATTGTCAGTCTGCAGGAGGAACCAAGCTGGATAATCTGACAGGGCTGGTGGCAGAGGGGATAGGTTCATAACTGAACCTACGACTTCAGCATTGACAAAGATGAACTGGTGGAGATAGGCAAGGAGTTTTACATTTTCAAATCTTCTCTTCCACTTCTCTGGCTATGAGAAGCAAAGAAGAATTTGCACTTAGCTTTGCAGCGTCTATTACCTGGTGTTAGGAAGTAGAGGGTGGCCTTCCAGCTACATTTGGAAACTTATATAAATAATAAGTAATAATGTATATAAATAAAAATATAAAAATATATAAAATATATAAAATATTTATTATATAAAAATACAATAAATAATACCTTGTCTCCCTTGTCTCATGGCCAGTCTGTACTGCTCGTTCATGAATCCAAGCAGAGCTGGTATCATTGAAGTTGTCCTTCTGCATAACAACAGTTTGTGTGCTTGGGAAATGAGAGACCCATTCCTAGGGTGTCCTTTATCCCAGGAGCTTCAATCCACTGCGCCCGCAACCTTGACTCTCACAACTGAAGCAGTCTCTGCTCACAACTGAATTCACGTGTGGTTGGTTGCACAGCCCTGAACAGTGGGCACTCAAGGATTTCTTCTCAATTTTCCTCCTGGCAGCCCACCCAGTGCTGAATGTAGCTCTGCAGTGTATTCTCCAGGTGCTCTCCAGATTACTGGCAGATCAAATTTGCCAGCTGTGCAGTGTACCTTCACAGCAGCTCAGGTGTACCTGACAGAGCAACCTGATCTCTGCCTGGTCAACCCAAGTATATCCAGGATTAGCTGGCTTCCAGCCTTGTCTGTGTCAGGAGAGCAACTAGATGGTTAGTTCACACAGAGCTGACCTCGGGATCTCTCTCTGCATCATACTTTGCAATAAAATCACCCTTGGCACCACATACTCACAAACCTGACTTCTTGGTTGTAGATTGTGCACTTTTAGTTTGTAAATGGGGAGTATGAAATTAACCTGAAAGACTGCAGATACTCAGTTGTACTAGATATAGCAAATTGTATGCAACTTAAATTGTTCCATATGCCCTTGGAAAAAAACCCTTTGAGGGGTATCTTCAGGCTTATAATATGCCTCACATCACAGCAGCTTGTTTCTGCTGGGATTTCTCTTTCCGTTAAAGATGTAGCTATTTTCTCTGGGAGAAGGCTGGGCACTGAGCTGTCCTATGAAGGTATCACTGTCACCTCTTCCCAGCTCCACTATTCAGTCTGGCATTGCCTTGAGAATCTTATGTGGGAAATGTGGGATCTGTGCTGTTTCTGCCAAAATCTGTTTTCCTCTCTTCTATTGTAACCTTCCCTTTGTGCGTTGCTGATGTGGGCAGATGTCTCTAATGAAGCTACAGGAGGTATCAAGTCTTTGTAATGCAGCTCTGTGCTGCAGAAGCAGCAGCTGTGTGAACGCTGCTTTGGGAGCCCCAGGGAGCTGCTGATGGATGAGTGGGTGTTGCAGCCTGGGGACCAGCTCCCTCTGCTGCTGGCAGCAAGCCTTCTCTGGCTCCCTAAAGACCTGAGGCAAGACCTGGAGCCTCATTCTGTTAGGGTTCGTGTTTCACAGAGTGGTCTGTATTCCTCTGGTGTGATGTTTGATGAAAATTAGTGCAAATGTGCTGGCAGGCAGGGAGCAGATGAGCAGCAGCAATGTCAGATGAATGCATGGTTTTCTTATGCCTCTGACATTAATATGACTGGAGCTGGGCTGTCTGCTGCATAAATTTGGCAAAATTCTAAAGGTAGGCTTGTCTTCAATGGAAGCCGTCATCACTTCTTCTGCTGGTAGAAGTGCATCTACTCTGTTCCCAGGCAGTGTCCAGGGATGTACTGCCTCTTGCCTTTTCTCTCCTCTGCTTTGGGGACTAATGTACAGGGCATCTGTAGTGGGTTAACCCTGGCTGGATGCCAGGCTCTCACCAAAGCCCCTGTGTAACACTCCCCTCCATAACTGGACAGAAGACAGAAAATAGAATGAAAGGTTTGTGAGTGGAGATAAAGGAAGGGAGAGATCACTCACAGATTACTGTCACCAGCAAGACAGACTTGACTCAGTGAAATTATTTTCGTTTATTACCAGTCAAAATCAGAGCAGGACAAAGAGAAGGAAAACAAATCTTACAAACACCTTCCCCCTAGCCCTCCCTCCTTCCCACTCTCTACCTCTTCATCCCCAGCAGTGCAGGGAGATGGGAATGGGGGTTGTAGTCTGTCATTACATGTTTTTTCTGCTGCTGCTCAGGCAGAGGAGCCCTTCCCCTGCTTTGGCAGGGGGTCCCTCCCACAGGAGACTGTTCTCCACGAACTCCAAGCATGAGTCCTTCCCACAGGCTATGGTTCTTCATGAACTGCTTCAACATGGGTCACTTTTCCATGAGGTGCAGTCCCTCAGGAACAGGCTGCTCCAGTCTGGGTCCCCTGAGGGGTCACAAATCCTTCCAGTAAGCCTGCTCCAGCCTGGGCTTTCTCTTCCATGGGTCTTCAGGTCCCTGCCAGGGGCCTGTGCCAGCATGGGCTTCGCACAGGGTCACAGCTTTCTTTGGGGATCCACTTGATTGTGCGGCTCCTCCACAGGCTGCAGGTGCTTTCAGCACTCCTGTGGACCTCCACAGGCTGCAGGACACAGCCTGCTTCACCATGGGCTTTACCACAGGCTGTAGGGGAATCTCAGCTCTGGCTCCTGCAGCTCTTGCCTCACCTTGGCATCTGCAGAGCTGTTCCTTTCACATATTCTCACTTCTCTCTCGTCCTTGGCCACAATTACTTCTGTGCAATAACTTTTTTACCTTCTTAGTATGTTATCACAGAGATGCTGCTGCCTTCTCTGATGGTCTCAGCCTTGGCCAGTGGCAGGTCCATCTCAAGCCAGCTGGCATTGGCTCTGAGGGACATGGAGGAAGTTTCTAGCAGCTTCTCACAGAAGCCACCCTGGCAGCTCCTCCCATCCCTTGCCAAAACCTTGCCATGCAAACCCAGTTACAGTGTCTATCACCATTTCACTCCTGCTGACTCCACATAGGCTTTTACTTAAGCAGCCAGCCACACCATATTGGTGGTTCCATCTTTCCTTGGACCTCAGCAATTTTGTCCAAGGGATCTTTTCTGTGACTGTGCACCCATAATTTGGGTTGAAAAGTACTGGATGGTTCTTGAGAAAAAAATCTTTGTGAAATAGCAGATAAACGAGGCCATGCCAGAGCTGGCCTGGTCGTTTAAATCCCTCCTTGCTAAAGGGACACATCTTACACTGCAAAGCTGGGACTAGGACCACAGTGCTGTTCCAGACCCTTCATAGATCTGGGTCCCAACCCTTTTTATTTTCCTTTGCACAGGATGACAGCAAGGATTTTGTGTCCAGTTCCAGAAGGAAGCAGTACGGCTCTTCTGAGTACCTCCTGCAGGCCGACACTCTGGGGAAAAAGACAGCCACCATGGTGGAGCTGCAGGACCCTGAATCCACCTCCCCTGCACCACCAGGGCTGCAAGGAGAGGAGCAGGTATGTCAGGGAAGGTAGTTACAAGGCAAGAAGCCAAAATCTGAACTGACCTCCCAGTAACCTTAGAGAAGTTGTCCAAAACGTCTCCACTCTGGTAGGAGAAATCAAGTCTGAAGTTAGCACTTCCCAGAGGTGGAGTGGCTGCTGTATTTTCTGTTATAAACTTGTTCCAGCAAGCTTTATGGCTAAGAATATTCTCCAAGAACTAAGTGACACTGTATCTAGTCATCCTCTGGTACATGAATCAATCAGAGATGGAAAAAAACATGTGGAGAGACAGAAGCAGAGTCCCTGCCTCAGCTGGCAGCTGTACTGCCAGAGTGTTTCTCTGCTGCTACACCCCTGCTGCTCTGCCACCTAAAACACATCTTTATGGACACACAAAGGAGTGGAAAATGGCCTACTTTATGACTTACTGCTTGAAATATGAAAAAAAAATGTATTTCAGCCTCTTCACAGGGCGCTTCCTTCTGACAATACAGGGGGTCAGGCAGATTTCTCAGGTGTACAGTCATGCTTAGGTCTGTACAAAATACTTCCTTTTTCTCCTGGAATTCCCTCTTGGGCTATTTAGCTGCCCAAAGCAAAATGCATCTTTCCATTTATGGATCATCTATAGCAGGAAATATCTAAGACCCCAAACCTGTTGCCAGTATATTTCACTGGACATAGCTGAATCTTGCTGTGAGAGCAGCAGGACTGCAGAGAGGCAGCTGAGTGCCCTGCAGCTCATGGTGAGTGGCACAGAATTAAGATCGCAGAGGGCCATGGTCCCAGCTGAGATTTGCAGACTGCCATTTAAAGAAAGGTAGTGTTTGCAGCAGAGAGTAGTAGACACTGTCCTTGTTGGTAGCTGAGGAAAGAGGCAACCCAGCAATACTCTTTGTGGTCATCAAAAGCTCTAACCCACAGTGATATTCATCTGGCCAGGTGCAGATTCCTGTATCTGAGGCTGTACTGAACTTCCTTTGCACAGACTGGGTCAACAGCAAATAAAGACTTGGGTAAAATCATCCCCGTAACGTGGGATGTCACATCATCTGGGTCTTCTGTCTTGCCCAGACCTCCACCGACTGTAGCGGGAGCCCGAACGTGACACAGGGTGTGCTCCAGACCCTGTTGTCAGGTGTTCTGCATTTCACTTCCAGGACCCACATGCTGGGTGTGGAAATGGGTACATTACAGCATGAAAAAAGCTCATCGCCTACATGAGGCAGGGCCAAGTCCCTCTGCTTTGGGCTTACTCCCAGCTGACAGAGCCTCTGTCTTCCAAACTCATCCTATCACTGCTCTCCCCACCACCACCATGGGACTGTGATCCTGGTGAGATTTGGGATGGTTGCCAAGGTAATTGCAATCTGGTCTGCAGAGCAGGAATGCTCCAGGGGCAGCTGCAGGTTGTGGGCAGTCTGTGATCTTGCGGGTTTGTCTCTTCCAGGGCGCGTCCCGGGCTTGCCGTACATCTCGGAGATGAGCTGCATTCCCCTCTTCTCAGTGACCATGGTGAAGCAAGAGGCAGGACAGTACCAAGCTCACAGGCATCACACCTGTTTGCAGCCTCTCCAGAGGCTTCAACTAGCCTGAAACCAGTTTTGTAATGCGATTTGAAAGGTACAGGAGCTTTACCAGTGAATTTTTTTTCTTCGTTGCTGAAGAGGCAGCTGCAGAGACTTTGCTCAGGGGACTTCCACTTTTCATCTCTGTACCTGCAATCTTAATCTTCCCTGTAGGATGATAGCTCTGTCTCCATATGGAAACTCTGACTACCTAGCCTCTCTGAACAATGGTACTCCTTGCACAAGAGAGAACTTCTTTTTATTCAGTGTTCACACAAGATCCCAGCAGTGTCCCTGTGATTACATCCACCAGCCCATGACAGCTGTCCACCACAATTGAAAGCTTTCAGTTCATATGGAGTGTTTGCATTCCCTTGCTGGCTGGGGTAGTGGTCACCTCAGTACCTGTGTTTCCAGCGCCCTTTGTCTCTAGGCAAGAGGAGACAGTTCCCCAGTGGTTACTTTACAAATTGAGAGGGAAGGAGAGCAGAAAATGTTGTTTAGAAGGAGTTGGTTCCCTATCACCATCAGTCTCTGCCATAAGCTCTGCATGATCTACTCATCACCACTTGAGATGCTGCACCAAGAAGTCATCCACTGAGCCAAACCAGCACAGCAGTGACACGTTCTCCTGCCTGGGACCAGGGTGCCATTTATCTGAAGCTTTATGTGTTACACTCTGCAGGCAACAACTCTGTGGCTTGTGCAAGGCAGTTGAGCCCTAAGAGAAAAAGAAACAAGTGCTTTTCCTCACAGACAAGCAGAATGTCCTTGTTCCTTCCCAAAACAGGGTGGAGACAGCTGGATTGGACCCTAAGCTGATCTACAGTAGCTTTGGTCTGTGCCTTGCCTGGGACCCAGGTATGGTCAGAGAGTGCTTCAAACACAGAGATGTGTGTCCCCAGCAGTGCCCACAGTGCAGCTGGTGTCACTGTGGGGCAGACACGTCCCCACAGCTCCAGGAGGTGCTCACCTGCTGGAGCAGCATCTGTCCTGAGCGAGGTGATTGCACTTGGCTCTTAGAGGCCTTCCTTTCCATCCCATCCCCAGCTGCTGGGCTGGCCCCTACACAAAGACCACTGCCACCCCCAGTGTTGCCTGTCCCTCTCTGCAGCAGGACAAGGATAATGCTCCAGACAGAAAAGGTCCTTGATCTGTTTCAGAGGTGCTGAGGGAAGAGCTGCACCCCAAGTCTTTCCGTGTCTGAGTTGCACCCCACACTTGTTCCCTATCCCACCTCCAGAGGAGCAGGTACCAGAGCCAGCTGATTGTACTGCACCTCCCTGTGCTGCAGCTGCCCCTGGCCTGGGAAATACACACCCCATTTCGGAGAAGAAAATGATCAAAAAAAAAAAAAAAAAAAAAAAGAAGCAAGCTGGTTGCAAAATAGCTATGAAAACATTTGTATAAAAGGGATGTGTTTTAGTGACATGATTATTTTTTTTATAGAGATTGGAGGAAGGGAAAAATTATTTTTGAAAAAAAGAAAGGTTTCTTTTTGGAATTTTAAAGATGTTTTCCCAAGTGTATATTTTTAACCCTTCATTTTATTCTTTTACATATCATGACATATATGTCAACTTCCATAACAAGACAAAAAGATAATGCTTTTAAATTAGTACTGAGTGGCAGCTCTAATAATCTTTAAATTATATTAAAATAAATTTTATCAACTGCTCTCTCTTACCATTGGCATGGTATTGATAGTAGAATGAGATAATGGGACAAAATATCAAACTCCAAACTAAAAATGAAATTCTGAAGCTAAATTCAGACTTCGGAACTGCTTCCCCCTGCCCCGTGTTTATCAGGAAGGATTAGAAATCCTTATGGATTGTGCAGTCTGAAACCACAGTGGATGAAACAGTCCTGTGCAATGGCTGTAATCTTTCCTGAGCACCCTGCTCTGCTCAGCACTCACTGTGTGGCAGGTTCACCAGCCAGAACCAGATGGATTGCCTGAGCAGCAGCAGCTTCCCTTGCCTCTGTGTGCCCTGCTCCCCACCCAGCAGTGCCCAGCTCAGCTCTGCTCTGCCCACCACAGGGTGCCTCTGACTCTACCCCCTTCTTTTCATGTGCCACTCCAGACTACATCTGCTGCCTCAGCAGCACAAATGCCTCACACAGTACCTGCTTGTGTACCCTGGGAGCAGCTGGGAGGCATCTTGGCATGTACCTGCCTCTTCAGCTGTCACAGGGATTCCCTCTCTGCACATTCCCAAGCCTGCTGCTGAGCAGCTCTCCAGCTGGCACCCGTGGGAGAGCCTCTGCTGGGCATTGCATTTCTGCCTCCAGAAACCCAGCACGGTGTGGGGCTGCCCCTGCCCTAGGTCACTGCTGCCCAGGACTTGCAGCTTGTACAAACTGCTGGACAGCAGGTACATACGAGGAGGACAAGGATCATTTTGGGCAGTGACTGAATGGCTTTCCTCAGTCCCAGCCCCATCCTGCTGCAGACATGGGCTCACACATCCCAGGATGTCCCTACACATCCAACAGCTTTCTCCTCGCCTTGTTGGCATGGATGTGGCTTAGCATGGTGCTCCCAAAGAGCCTTCCAAGGGAAGTGGTTTCAGTCGTGGCGAGGAAATCTCAGCACCTGTGATTCAACATGTGGGGTGAACGCAGGCTTCCCTGTGCTTACCCACAAAACACTGACTTACCCATCAGCTTAACCCCAGCGCTCACCCCAAGAACACAGCCCTGTGTCTGAAGTGCAAGGGAAGAACCACCAGCAGCAATAGATGATGGGTTTTCTCCTTCCATCAGCCGGGACCAGGAGGGCTTTACCCTGCTGCTCAGCTGGCTAAGCCCCAGCTATTGCCCCAGCAACACAGCACTGCTGGAACTGTCTTCAGGTGCTTCTCACAGATGATATCTCTCCTTTCTCCAGCTGCCTCAGTTATTTGTTCAATATTTTACAGCAGATATCTTGAACTCCTGCTCTTTCACTGCTTGTAAATACTGGACACAGATGTCACTTGGTAACTGCACACTGGTTGTTTTTACCACAGCTGAGATTAAATTTGAGAAAGAAAACCCTACCTAGTATGGAAAGGGGCCATGCCCTCTAGTCAATGAGTGCAATAGGAGTTGATTGTATTATTAATCTTATAGCAATGACTTCAGGAAACACAATGTGTTTACTCGAATTGCACACTTTTTTTGAACAGCTGTAAAATAGAGTGTATGTGTAAATATTGCCATCACTGAAGAAGTATTTGTAATTTTAGCATATAAATATAACAGGCTTTTCAGTAGGCTTGATGATGCACAAGGCCATGCATCGAGCCCTTGGTAATTCCAAAGTTGTAAATGTATTTGCTGTACAGAGGAAGTGTGTCAGTGCTTGCTGCTCCCAAGGAACCTCAGCTGCTGGTCCCTTTTGGAGAGCCAGTGCTTTCCCCAGAAGGGCTGGCTCCAGTCTGAGGGCCCAGCAGCTCACTGCTTCATGGAATGGCTTCCTTCATGTCTGGAACACCTCTGCAGCCCGCAGAGCTGCCCGTCCAGCTCTCCGCAGGGTGTGGGATGACAGCGTGGCCGCTGGTGCTGTGCAGTGCAGCCCCACAGCCTCCCGTGGGCAGGACCCCAGCAAGGGAAGAGGGCAGGAAGCACACGGCAGAGCCATGTGCCTTGGTGCTTCAAGAGACACTTGACACAAGCAATTTCCTAGCTACAGATTGAAGCAATAGTCACATTGGTGTCATCTCTAACGTAGTAGACCTCACCTCTGCCACCCTTGCACACTTCTGAAGCAATCAGGACACTGCTCCAGGCCAGCCCCCTCCAGGCTGTGCTGTGCAATAGAACACGAAGCCATTGTTTGCAGATGCCTCCGATGGTCAGAACCCAGGGCCCAAAGGATCATCCTGGGCTGCCCCACGTGCAGTGCCAGCTCCTGCTTTGGGGAAGCAGCACTCCAGGCTGCATGGAATGTATTTTTAAGAGAATAAATCTATTTTTTTGTATTTGTGAACATATATTTGGGTGGGGCAGCTTAGTTAGAAGATAAATAAATAAAGCAAGAAATCTTTTCATAATCACAGGTTCATCCAAGTTAAGCAGATTCTCCAGGGTTGCAGTACTGCCTTTCCCCCTAAAATAAACTTTGTGTCCAATAGAGCTATGAGCAGTGTTTACCCTCTTAGAACTTGCCCTGTCTCAGCATGCTGAGTAGAGGAAAGCCAGTGCTTTCCTCCCCAGGCTGCCCATGCAGTGGATACAGATGGTGCTCACCTCCTTCCAGTGACACAGTGCTCTTAGTCTGCATGCCAAATGTAAAACACTTAACCTGCATGTCTCTCCTGACTCAAACACTGTCAGTGCTACAGTATATAATCAATAAACACTCTTCTCTTTTTACGTGGGTGTGATGTGGTGTTTACAGCTGGGCCCTGTTTACAGCAGTGCCCATTGCCTGGGGGTGCTGCTGCCGCTGGGAGAGGCACTGAGGCAGCAGTGTCCTGTCACTGTGTGTCTGTGTGCAGGCAGTTCAGTGCTGCAGCTGAGCACCCTGCACTTCATTTTGTGCCTTGGTTGAGACAGATCTCACGTGCCCATTCCAGGATGCACGTCAAGCAGGGATGGTGCATACACAGCACACCCAGTTGTGCACAGCCACTCTCCACTGAGGCTCCCTGAGCTGGGCATGGCCTTGCTGAGAATGGGGGGAGGAAGGGCATTACTGCAGAGTGAAACGAGTCATCTCTTGGTTAGAGTTCTTTCACACTCTGCCAGCATTGATTGTAATGGAACCAGGATCCACTGGTTAACTCCTGGACAATGGTGGCAGTACAAGTGACAAAGTCTCCGTGGTTTCCAGCTGTTTGAAACGTGCAGGCAGAGTTAGAACTGATACAAGTAGAATTAGCAGCTGTCACATACAGGATGAGCCCACATGACTATAACTTGAAATATATTGAGTTGCAAGGGATGCATCATACTTTACAGAAAAAAACTCTTTCCCTTGTATCTGGTTTATTCTGGTTGCAAAACTGGACATGTTTTCAGAAGCTTTACAAAATAATTATTATGGATGGACACTGCAGCTGCTGCTCCCTGGGTAGAGCTCATTAATGCAAGGTGAAGTCCTACAGAGACAGTGGTTATTAAATATTTGTCGAAGAAAACTGAATTTGGCTTGGCTGAGCCCTTTTGGTCCCAGTTCACACAGGCAGCTACTGAACATCATTCGAGAGGGTGTTGCTTACCTGGAGCTACAAAACATTGCTGTGTGTGGCCTGCTAAGACCAGCAGAGATCTGGAGATGTGCCAGTGCTGGTATTCTCCAAAGCAGCCATGTCTGCCCTAAGTCAGTTCTATGCCTACAGCCCTAGCACACACCAGAGGGGTTCTTTGCCTTGTGGCTCAGGGTCAGGCTCACCACGGCTACATGGGGACAGTGCAGGATGTGCAGTGGAGCAGCCATGAGCTTGGTGGCACAGACACCAGGTGGACAAAGAACAGCACCAGTTCTGCTGCAGGTTAAGACAGAGGGTGACAGCCAGACAGTGTCACTATACCAGGAGTCAGCCCTATTCCAAAACCTTCTGGGCAGAAAGATACAACCATAACAAAGGCATTTTACTGATATCCCTACATCAGACAGCAGCTCCAAAGCAGGGATTTTGAGACTGGGAATGTCCTATCGTTCCTCTCATCCTAACTAGCATTGCCTGTTCTCCTGGTCCCTGTTAAGGTCAAAGGACAAGCACTGGCATTCCAGCTACATGCCCTGGGATGATTGTTTCCGTCTCTTTTGGGATGTTTAATGCACCAGGAAGCCTCCAGTGGTTTCACGTACTGCAACAGGTGGTCAGCAGTATAGCACCAGGCACTACACACAGAGTTCACCTCAGAACATTGGAACACGGCTCAGTACCTTTCCTTTTGTTGGAAGTATTTAATAAAACAGTATGCTTAGCATACTCAGTGATACCAGGTTACTCTACAGCAGGATGCAGATGGTGCAGCAGCCAATGGACCATTTTGAGAGGTGTGATTTGCTGCTACTGGTAGGCGAACAATTGCCCGAAGTTCTTGAATGCCAGACAGGAGTAGAATTGGTCAAAAATATTACTCTTCAAAACAAAGTCATAAAAAAAACCACAAAGAAATTTACATACATTCTACACTAAGCTACTATTTGTAGCAACCAGCTTCTAGAGGCCCTTGTGCAATTACCAAATTGCAAATACACACATAGGTAGAAAAAAAAACCCCAAACACCCTAAAAATCCCTCCAGCTATTTTGATTTCCAAGAAGTATCTGCAGAGTCTAAGTCTCTGACCAGCTTTGCAGTAAAGGATTCTGTTACACTGACTCTTCAAATAGCTCTAAGATTTTGTAAAAGCCTGCCAAGCCAAAGCTCTGGCAAGCTCCTGTAAGGCCATTCTCAGACAAGGCTTGTACAGTAACTCAGGCTCCTCTCAGCAGACACTGCTACAAACTACTCCAGTATCTCCATCCCAGGGTCCACACCAGCAGCACCGTGGGCTTCACGCTCCTCTTCTGACGCCTCCTGGTGCTTCCCTCACATGCTGGCAGCCTGCTGGGGGGGCACTCCGGGCGTGGGCTGCCGGGGCAGGGTGTACATGGCCCCCAGGAACTGGTCAGCGATGCGGCCGGCCTCGCGCAGGCCGCTCAGCAGCGCGCCGTGCACCGTGGCGGGGTAGTTGCGGATGGTGTGCTCGCCCGCGAAGAACAGGCGAGGGATGGGCTGCGGGGCAGAGAACAGCAGCAGGGTTTGCTCATGGCTTTTTCAGATTCTGCAGCAAACGATACTTTAAGAATGTTAAAAGTCCTCTAATCACAGCACAATCTCCATTGATGTGAAGGTGGTGCATATAAGATAGGCCATATTGAGAAGCAGAGGAGGGTCATGTCTCAGCTGTAACTGTAACTCTACAGCCAAACTGTCAAAGGTGTTTAGGAAGAATACTTTCTAATCCCGGAATATGAACTCTAGCAAACCAACAATTCACTTAAATCAGCACTTTCTCTTTAAACTGAGATCTTAAACAACGACCCACAGAACCATAAAAAGTGGGAAAAAAGAAATGTTCATATATTACCTTCTACAGGGAACCATTTTATTCATAGCTGTGTGTATTAATGACTTGTATCATTAGAACAAGAACTCAAAGGCAAAGCCACACAGCCTTTCCTGGCAGTGCTTTCAAGAGTGGCTATTGCTTTCAAACTTAATTCCCTCAACATGATCTGGAGATGACTCCCACCTAAACGGTGTTGGGCCCCCATTTGGAAGAGACTTTTTGATTCCTGTTCTTCTCACTCTGGCCTTCACCCTCTTTCAAATCACTACAACTCAAATATGGTGACAGACAACAAAATTATGGAGTATGAAACACAGATATAATATTAAACACTCTGTTCAGACATAACCAAACCGGCTTTCTGAATAAAAAGGCTCTATTTTTAGCAAACAAATGACACCAAACCTGTGATGACAGAATTCATGAAGGAAAAAATGAATTATTTTACAGGTTTTGATCATTCATCATAAGATGCAAGTTATCTAAACTTGTGTTTAGATATGTATGCAATTTGCTCTGAAAAATTACTCTGTTTTGAGGTTTTTCTAAAAATAATTGGGACATTTCTCACCTGTGGAGCACCTGGAATGGCTGGCCCTGGCGTAATTGGCTGAGCCATCAAATCGTAGTCATTTCCAGAGGACCCAGCAGCCACATACGAGTATGATCCTCGGGCCCAGGGGTCAGCACGCCAGCGGGACACCACAGTCTCTTTAGGCTGAGACAAGACATGAGCTTCAGTTGTTGAGAAAATGCAAATTCTACAGTTTGTGACAAATACAAACAATGCAAATTGCAACAATATAAGGGACAAAGTCCTTGGGCTGACGTCAGTGGTGGAACTCTGTGTTTATATTCTATGATAACACATACTAAAGGTAAATCTTTGATTCCTTAAGTCTTTCCAATATATTACCAGACCCTACTGCATGTAGGTCCCCAGCTGGAACTCAGACATTACAGCTGCACATGACTGCTGTGTGTCTCCTGTTTCTTCTCCCATTATCAACATGATGCCAACACAGCCTTCCCTGTGGGCTACTGACCTGGGGCACAGCGCTGCTGCCAAAGATGCCTTTGAGAATGGCAAGGCACCGACCGACAATGACATCATCACTGATATTCTCCATGATCCCTGCTGCTTCTCCTGCTACCAAGGCCAACAAAATTGGTGCTGTAGGAGAGAGAAAACATTTGAATTATTGAAATCTAACCAGACAAGTTGGACTTGGACAGACACGGATCTGCAATTAAGCCACGAGGTTAGACTAAACAAATCCAACAAAAGTAGTCCTGAACTTTCCACCATCATGTCAATACAACAAAAAGAAAATGAATTTATATATGCCATGGTATTATTTAGAATTATCAAGAGAACTGATGTACTAAAAAGTAAATAAAAACATCAGGAATGATGTTTCAATGTCTCACAATCTATCCACATTAACTGCTACCCAACTATCCATGAGAAATGGTAACTGTTGTTTTTAATTTCAGCCATCTGACTTGTGCTTCAACATGATGTTTTACTACATTTGTGTTTCAGTTCTACCTGCTGTGCCTATCTTCATGAGAAGGAAGGCTTAGAATTCAGCATGTGAAGCTAATTTGTACATAACATGATCTTTCCATCTAAGCCAAAGCCATGACCCTACTTGTTAAATGTATAATAGAAACATCATAAAGCCACAAAGCCACGTGAACAGCCTTGCTATCCAAGGCTCATTACTGGTATTCCTCCAGTAAAATCTTACCAAATGTTTTAATAATCCAATAGCCTAGAAAGGCACTTCCCTTGCACAGCATTTTTTTCCAGTTAAGAGAGAAACCTGGCCTGCTTATGACAGAATGGAAGAAAACCCACTGGTCATCTGCAAAACAAGTAATTTATTTAATAATGGTCCTTATATACACTACTGCTTTTAGTCTGGTCAATGGCAGTAAAAAAATACCAGTACACTTATGGCAGAGATCTCCTGACAATCTATTGCGGCAGCACCAGCTACAGATAAACCAAAACTACTAATAGCAAAGTCCTGCTGTAGTAGTAAAGCAATTTAACAGGCTTAGCCTTGAACTTTTTTCCTAACATTAGTAAACTCACACTTACCTGTGCTGCCCTAGCCTACTACAGAACTGTGCAATCAGTGCTGTTCTCCACTTCCATTTGTCTTCCTAAAAATACTATCTTCTTATATACCCATATCTGAACACTAACAGCATTTTAAAAAGTGTTCTTTTCTAGATCTGAAACTATACAAATAAGACACTGGCAAAAGCAGACATGCACCATAGCTACCTTTGTACAGGTTCCAAAAGAGGAAAAGTTCTCCTCTGCTTGCAGTAGTGCTCCCAACATGGCCGAACAAATTGACACTTGGATCCCAGAAGACACGATCAAAACACAACACAACCTAGAAGAAATAGTATCAACAGTTAGGAAGAGTGCAGGAAAAAAATAAAAATAAAGAAAATTACACTATTGATGTTCACCACTGGACAGATCATGAAAAGGAAATTTGGTGAATATATAGTGCATACACACAATACATAGAGGCATATGCCTACAACTGCCTTCCCATAGGTTAGAGTGCTCTCAGAGTTTACCAATTTTCTGGTTAACAAGTTCCACCAGATCTACTTCTGCAATTTAATTCTCTTAAGCCTGTGTGGGAAATAGACAAGAGGCCCTTACAGTTCCTCAGACAATTTTCATCATCAAACCCTAGCAAAACAGCCGTGGAAAAAGCAGTCTTCCTCTTCCCCACCAGACAGATTCCACCCACATTTCAGATTCCATCTATGACAACCTCTGGCCTGCTGCAGTTCCCCAGTGTACCTTGTTCAGGTTGCCAAATCCCATCCGCTGCACTGCAGAAGTTTTCCACTCAGGAAGAGGTGGCACGAACTGAACTGCTGGAGGCTGCTGTTTCAGCACTCCCAGGGGCAGAGTGCACAGCACAGCATCACACTTATAAATGAAGGTCTGGCTAGTAGATCGGGTATTTACGGCTATCACCTCACAGCCTGGAAAAGGGAGAGAAAAACAGTTTAATAGGCCATGAGGCAAGAGCACTGAATTAAAAATTAGAGAGATTACCATAATCCCATCAGAAAGTATTTTGTTTATGGAGACAGCTTTACACTAACAGTACTTAACTTGTAGGCAAGTTGTTACTGGCCATTTAGCTCTATTCCAGGAAACACAATTAAAGTAGCATCTGAAAATGGCCTTACTGAGATAAGTCTAAAAGTTCATACAGGTCAGTAAATATTATTTAAATATATCCATAAATAAACACAAGTAGAGAGTAAGCCTCTCATGACATTGCTCTCTCTCCTAGCTGAAAATTTCCCAAGCCCAATGTTTTCAAGAACAACAAAAAGATACATTCCTTCTACTACATTCATTTATACTTCTAATACCAGGTCCTGTGGCACCAAGCCTTAAGCAGTCCCAGACCTCTTACTCCAAATGCTTCAATCAATGAAGCAAATAGATAAGAACAATCAGTAAATACAACTGAAAAGGACTGTGTCAAATGAGTCACAAAAATAACTGAAAAACCATTCAAGATTAATAAATCTCTAGTAACTACTTACACAATCCCAGTAAGAAACGTGGCTGTTTATCTAACCCTAAACATGTAATGGGAGGGGTTTTACAATATCAGTCTTCACACCCACTTCCAGAAGCACTAAAATCTTCTCTGTGCTCATACTCCCTCAAAGCAGTTTCCTGGTGGTTTCATGTACCTGATGCTGTGTAGCGAACCTGTCGAACTGCCGTGTTTAATTTAATATCCAACCCTTCTGCTAAGGCTACTGGCACACAGGAATATCCATTCCTCACAGTCAAGTGACTGCCTGTGAATTCAAAGTCATCATCCTAAAATGAAGAGGCAGAAAAAGCATGCATTCACAATGAAGTCCCCTAAGTCAATAGAAAATAATCAGCAACTCTACACAATGGCAAAAAATATTTCAAAAGCTTTATTAAAGCGTCAAATAAATGTGAGATTCTTTCTGATTATTCGTCAAGTAGTAAGTATGGAAACATTCTGCAGACAGTACTGTTAGAGATTCTTTTGGCACTAACAAAAAGCTGTCTAGAATTTCATCATCAAAAAATAATCACGCAAGAATTCAGGAGCTGCACAAAAGCAGACACAGAGCAGAGTTAGAAATTCTTAATAGCAACAAACTTCCATGAGAACGAAATAAACATAGTTCAAGTTTTTAGTGCATTTCTGAGTACTGACTACCTACCTGGTCCCAGTGCTTCAGTGAAAGTGTAGAAAGGGGTGTAGCATTAGCAAATTCTAGGTTTGCAAAATGCCAGTCAAGTATTTGCCTGTCTCTTGATGACAAATAAACATCACTAGAAAAACAAATATGACACAAAGACATTTAGCTTGTTAGAACAGGATATTGTAAATACATTGCTTCTGAAAATTTCTTCACAAGTCATTTTTGAGTCTCTCCTTAGCCCCCAGAAATAAAAACATTAACAAACAACACAGATTCTGTTTCAAACATCTAGACCTCACTCATGAAAGCTGAGTATCAAACCCCAGCAAATTCAGGTTTTTAGAGCAGAGTTCATGTAAAATACTCAAAGGGAAGCTAAAAGCTTCAGAAATAAAAATGGTTACATAAATAATGGCTTAAGCAGCATGAGTAAGGACAACAACAAAAAACTTAGTAAAATTGCACAGAATAATAATATTCCAACAGTATAAGTAGGAGTGTATGCTATCATGACTGACAGGTATTCAAAACCTCAAATGCCTTTTGAGATCAGGCACTGATTACTGCCAGGATTTCTACAGAATCACCTTAGCTCAGAACCACCTTTTCTGTTTGAGTCACCCCTAAAAATGAGGAAGGTGAGTTCTAAAGCTGAGGGAACTTAAACTCTGTGTCTGTACCTTTGTAACCCCTTGAGTTCCCATAATAAAAGCATACCACAGCATTTTTGAAACTCAGGGGAAAAAGTAGTAAAAGAACTGCTTTCCTAAGCATTTATCCTTTTAGTTTGTATTTTTACCTTGGTGGATTGGCTTCAAGCTCTTGTAATTTCTCTTCCAGCTTTCCTTGTGTTTCTGCCAGTTCATCATACTCCTATTAAGTTTAAAAGTTAAATTAAAACCAGTGTACATGTAAAAGGACTTGAAGACATCATGTAGCATCAGACTGGACCGAGTCTCAAGAGAAATCACTAGAAAAAAATCACTTCATGGATTTCGTGGAAGCTAAATCAAGTTTGTGGGGTTTTTTTAACATTTAATCCAGCATATTTTGCTCTTCTGCTCTTTGTACATCCAGAGCTCTGTGTCACACTGCAGAAAAGATTCGTTTGGTGATATTTCAGGAATTTAAACACTCAGAACTGAAGAACATGAAGGTGCATTATACTCCTGATATTTTAAGGGTTCCTGTGGTTCTGAGAGCTTCATATTCCACAGACTATTTCTCCTATTCTTCTCTCTCAAAGTTTATATCTTATATTGAACATGGAGATGTCCAAAGCAGAATCAATCAAATCTAAAAACCAAAGACATTATCTAATTCAAGCTTCTTCCTGATTTTAAAAACTCTGAGTAAAACTGTCAACAACCATCTTCCTTCAAAGCACAGTAATTTGGAGTGTCAAATAAAAGCAACAGGAGCACAAAGCTGTTCACTGGTGACAAAATAAAAGAGCCACTACTCTTATGTATACACAAACACACTGAGAGCTTCCAAATAAAGGTATATATCCTCTGTTTAGCAAGTAGCTGAAAAATGATCCTTGGTTCTACCTGACCTAGGTTAGCATCCAGGCCTGTCACCATCATAGATAAAACAGCTTTTACAGTTTCCTTTTTAAGGCACATCTCTACAGCAAGATATTCCCAGAGAGGGGAAGTAACTCCACTTGTCAAGACAGAGCTCTGTACATGATAATCTTTGGACAGCAAGAAGTCTTTTAGTCAGGAAAACACCTCTATCTTAGAGACAAGGTATCTCTCTTCAAATGCAGATTTTATTTCCAGACTATTGTGAAATCCAGCTGCATTAAAGACCAAATCTGACATAAAAATTCATCTTCAAAACATTACATGCTGTCTGACACGAGCCAGCACAGACTTATCTAAAACTGAGCACTAATATTCCCCAGCTAAAGGTACTCAATGCAGACCTGTTAGTGTTACAACCCAGAGTTACTGTCAATCACACTCTCTTGAAAGCACTAAATCACAGCGAGAGATGTGGAAACATTTTTATAGGCTATCTGTTGAAAAATTTGGCTAATTGGCTAACTTTTGGCTGCTGAAGTCCTGAGAAAACAGACTGACACACTGTATGTATGTGATCTCTCACCTTGCAAAGCGCAGTCAGATCTCTATGCTTGCTTTTCACAAGGAACTCTGCTGTAATATCCCGAGGTGGCTTCACTTCTGATGCTTCCTTATACTGCTGATGAAGTTCTTTAATCTTCTCCTTTAAATTCACCATCTTTTAAGAGAGAAGAAAAGGAACGAACAAAGGTGGAAAAAATGACGAAAGGCAGACTTCAAGAAGTTACTGTAGAAACTGGATATTCACCTCAAACTATGCCCTTATATACCAAAGAGATTTCCTGGGTTTGGCAGGTATCACTTATTTATGCAATTCTACCTCCAAGAAACCACAGTAAATACCACCAACCCTAAACAACATGGCTGAAACCCAACATCACTGATTTCTTACTATGGTGCAAGTAATTGAAGAGCAGTCCATAAGTGTTTCTAATTTGAGAAACCTCCATAGAAAAGTAAAGATGTTATTTACCATGAGCAAAAATAATGGAAATATTCCTAAACCACTGTTTCTGTAATACAAATCAGATGTGTAGTGAAGACAGTAAACATTTTTAAATAGCTCCCAAAAGACTCAGCCAGTATCAGCATCTCTAAAGGAAGCTATGAAACATCACTGCTTCTCATGTCTGTCCTCTTCTTTTCTTTTCCCATATTATGTTTTATGGTTTTCCCCTCCTCAAGCAGGAGACACCTTTGTCCTAACAGGGCTTCTAAGTAGGTCTTAAGCAGAGAGATATTTTAAGAACAGCAACTTTCTGATATTTTTCTTTGGACATTTTTGTACATTTTGCCACTTTCTGAGGAACACAATGGTTATCATCTCGTTCTAAATGTCATCATCTGACCTTGTTAAGAAGATCTTTCAATTCTTCCTGTGTTTTCACAATTTTTTTCCAGTGCTCAATCTGCTCATCCTTCACATGCTTCTCCTGCAATCTGGAAAAGGTGAGAAGTGAGAGTCAGCTCAACATAAAATCTTTGTGTTAATGAAAAAATGTCTTATCACAATCTATTAGTGGAAAGCAATAAAACCACGTTATAGGATATTTTAGCAAATACTTGTATGGCAATTGGAAAATTAATGCAAGTTTCTGTAAGTAAGGGATACATGACTAGCAAAATGTGGGTGTGAAGTTACCTTCTGCTATTAAGGGCCATTACAATTGCCATTAACTTTCAAGTAGTGTTAGTGCACTGTATGGACACCAATCACACTGAGTCACTGCAGCAATGATTTTCAGGAAACTTTCAAGAAGAGAGGTTTTCTCCTTTAACCACCTGTGAGATCAAGCAGCTGTATTAAGAGTGTAATTCTTACATCTAGGGGCACCACAATTGTTTCAGGTATCTTTTGGAAATTAATCCACAAAACAGGAAAGTCTAAGAAAAAGAGAGAAGTCACTTACTGTATGACAACCTCCAGAGCCTGACCTAGGGAGACAGGCTTATTATTGAGAACATTAAAATCCAGCTGATGACTGAGATAGGATGTGGCTTCCAGCAGACGATTAAATTCTTGCTCCACCATTTCATCTTTCTCTTTGGGAACCTAAGAGACAAAAGAACAAGCATTGTTCTTAACCCATTCATCAATAATACAGTTGCTGAAAATTGACCTTGGAGAAAAAACTTTAATACCCTCAGCTCTCTCAAATGGTCAGACATCAAGGTCTGTACAGCACAATTGTCACACTTTGCCAGGATGGGTACAAGAAGAGCTGTCAAACCACGATGACAGCAGACTTCCCTTGCAAGAGAAAACTCAACTGCCTTATGGGCTCATAAGATTTCCTTACTGGAAAGGAACGTGTGTTCATCAAAGCTACAGAAGCTTGCCAAAAGACTCTGATGGTAGGATGGCTCTACACAATCACAAGGCTTTGGAAGACTTGGCACAGCTCAGTGAAGTAGACAGACAGTAATTTGTCTTCTGGAATGGTCACTGTGAGCAAGAACTACCAATCCAGCTTTTCTAGGATGGTGGTGGAAACACTGCAGGACACGTATGGAATGGTGAGATTTAACTGTACTGATGATACTCAGTTAAAGAGTGAGTACTGCCAGTGTGAAAATACCTGCTACATGATGAGAGCTCAAGTGCTGGGAAGAGCAAAGCTCTCATCTGTAAAACCGCGCAGGCGGTAAACAAAGGTGTGAGAACTTGGCTTCTGCAAAACCTCTGAAATGCAAAGGCAAAAACTCTTGTGGAAAGAGCAGGTTTTAGAAGAATATGTGTAGGTATGCTACAATATTACTAAAATGCCTAAAAAGGGACACACTTCCTTCTTCCCTCTCTCTGGAAGCCATCTCATGCTAGACCAACAGCCTGTAATAAACATACTTGAGATATTACTTCTTTTTTAAAAGTTTCATGGAAACAGTATCAGACTTACAGCTTGTCCATTTGCTTCATAAAGTGGACATTTTTGCTTGATCTTTGCCAATTCCATATTCACTTGTTTGCTGACCACAGCCATGGGATTTCCTCCTGAGAAAGATTTTATATCATTAACAGAGATTCCTGTAAAATTTGTCTATAATTAAAACTCTACAGTTAAAGCAATTTCAGAGACTAAAACACCAACTCCAGTGTATGCATTCCAGTGACCTAGTGTAACACTGCCAAAGATCTGCACTTCACAGTGATTCCTGCAATGACGACATGGAAAACAACTTGCCTACCAAATACCTACTTCCAGTATCTGAAGGGTTCCTACATGGAAGCCAGAGAGGGACTCCTCATCAGAAACAGTATTGATATGACAAGGGGTAATGGGTACAAACTGAATGAGGGGAAATTTAGGCTGGATTACTAGGAAGAAGTACTTTCCTGTGAGGGTGGTGAGATACTGAGAAACTGAGAACAGTTTGCTCAAGGAGGTCGTGGATGCCCCAACCCTGGCAGTGTTCAAGGCCAGGCTGAACAAGGCTTTGAGCAACCTGGTCTAGTGTAAGATGTCCCTGTCCCTTGACTGGGACTAGATGATGTTTAAGGTCCCTTCCAACCCTTAAGAGCCCATGATTCTATGAATTAAGCATTAAAATATTACAGTCTTTCAATAGGCAAGCTGAGATCTGTTTTGCCATGACTGTGCAAGTTCAGTTCTTTGTCTGGAACCAGTTTCTGTACTCAGTAAGATTAATCATGAGACAGACACCAAATTTAGGCTCTCAGTAAAAATGGGGGTTTATTACAGGTTTTACAGTATTTTATAATTTCACTACATTGCTGAAGGATATTCCACAATAAACACTTGCCCATCTTCTTTGCAGAGTAACCATGTCAGTAACTGATGCCATCCCATAAAACAGTAATAAATAGGAAGAAATTTGGCTTGTTTGCCATTATTTTACAACTATTTTTGAAATTACATGGGATAAGTTCTTTTGGGATTTAAACTCTGAAGACGGGCTTTCTCTTTAGAATGGCTCTGCATTTCCCCTCCTCCCTTGTTTTCCCATGTAAATTGAAGGAATATATTCTGTCTTTTTAGGGTCTCTCCCATCATACAGCTTTGCTATTTATGGAAACTACTAACTGCCAAAAAGGCTGAAGGAGAACACACACTTTCTTAAGAGTTAAAAATACCCAATTATTTTGGCCATGAAAGTAAATAGCATTAAGGTTTCACATTTCCAGCATCTTGCCCCCCAGTTTTCCTCTCCAGTCCTTTTGATTTTGAAAAACTCACCAAGTCCTGTTACCACCATGGCTCCAAGATCAGCGACGTAATTCCCCTTGCGAAAGGTGGCAACTCTTCCTCCTACTCGGTCCTTTTAAAAGCATAAGATATTAAACCTCCAGTTACATTCAGTAAGACATCTCCCTAAAATATAATCACTGAAACATCTACAAAACATGGTGCAAATATTCTCTTAACTGAAGGTTCAATAAACAGAACATACACTTTTCCAAAAACCTCTGCAAATGAACTCAATCACAATTAATTTACCTAAGTTAAGGAATAAAATGCTTAAGTAGCATTTTAAAAAGGAGAAGAAAAAAAGGAAAGAAATAGAAAAAAAAGATGCCTAATCTGATTTGGGCAGATTTCACTATTTCTACAGTGGGATCTGTTGTAATAAGTTAGCTGAGACTCCATTATTTTCATGTGGGAAAAGCCAATTCTTTATTCACATAACTTATTTTATACAGTTTTCACAGACCTTGTGTGCAATACCTATTGACTAGTAGTTTTCTTACTACTTCATTTATTGGTCAGAAGGTGATTTGTGTGTATGTGCTAAGATTCATGTTGTTTACATCTTTCCTTTATGGGTTCTCATGGAATGGAACCTGTTTACACAGAAGCACTTATTTTTCAACCCAAGATTTGGTTGTTGTGCTAATGAGTTCTCATACCAAGATTATTTTTACATGGGAACCTGCAAATTATTTAGAAGAAGTGACAGACTTACTCGGCAATTTAGCAGTGCAGGCCTGATTTTATGAGGCCTTTCTTCTATAATTCTTTTACCTGTCATGACAGGATCCACTGTGATTCCAAAGCAAATCCCTTCACCATGCACAAATTTAGTTATGTACTAGATCTTCTCCTCCCCGATGCCTAAAGATTTTTAACTTTTTATATATTTTTCATATATTTGTAACTTTGTAGACTGTCAATACACAGTAATTTCTAGTACTTTTCCTGCCCTCTCTGACAGTTTAAGAAACTCTTAATAATACACTCTAGAAATTCTGTTTAGTCTTCCCTTTAGTCTAGCATTCTGGACTTGCATTCTGCTCTCTGATGAAAAACCAATTTCTAATAATGAAAAAAGGTTGTGCTAAGCTGTTACTGGTATAAGCACACAACACTTAACACCTGACCATCCAGTCCAGCTCTGAGAAAGCATCAGACAGCTGCCAGCAAGAACAGATCCACTCAGTTCCTTGTGAGACAGGTTCAGTATCAGCAATTCATCGTGACTGCCTGGAACACCACACATGCTCACCCACCCTGAGCATGCTGCTGGGACACCAGCCTGTTCTAGTACTGAACAGGGTTACTGGTTAAGTTGCCATATAGAAGTAAAGTAGCACAGAAATTCATACTCTGGCTTCCAGAACTGTGACATCCATTCCAAAACTCTGCAACTGGCGAGCTGCTGCCAACCCAGAGACTCCGGAACCAATAATGATTACCTTTCCTGTCTTCTTGGCTAAAGAAAGAGAAAAATCAGCTACAGTATTCTTTTATATGAGCAGTACTAAATTGCAAACAGTCATATAAAACTTGCATTTAAGAGACACCAAGAACAAAAAGCTTTTTTTCTCATGAGTAGTTCTGACAGAACAAACTCTTTAACAAAAAGTAAACTGAAGTAATTCTGAACATAATGCTGAGACAGGTACAAGGAAAATACACTAGCAGTACCTCTGGAACAAGGAAGAAAAAAGTAGAAAAAATGTTTCCAGACAACTGTCTGAAGAAGAAAGCAATCCACACTAATTACTGAGGACAAAGTATCATTGTTTTATTTCTTTCTGCCTCAGAAGAATAAAACTTAAAAAAGGGCAAAGAAATTCATTTGCAAGATTCACATAAGCATGTAACAGATCTAAGTACAATATTATGTTTCTGACTTTAAAAGAGGAACCAAGATAACTCATTAAGGAGTGACAGTCATCAAATTATCTACAGAAGATATGCCAAGATTTTTTCTCTCAAAATGATTTATGTAACTACATGGCTTCTCTATGCCAAAATAAAACACATTAACATCAATGCCAGATGGCTTTCCAGCCTTTTTTTTTATTTTCTTAGCACTGCAATTCCAGAAAAGAGCACTCAAAAAACTGTCCTAAGAAATCATGGAACAATAAAACAAAACTTCAAATAGAAACAATGTTCAAGTTTCTTACTTGGAAGGGGCTTCACTCTTTTGTAGATCCCAAAGTTAATCAGCCCATGACGCTCCAGGTAGCTGTGAACCCTGTGAACGAGCACTGTGTCACCTAAAAGAATGAAGTTTCAAAATTATTCTGCATGTTCAGCAGCATATATGTACTGAGGACATACTCACAGCAGCCATCTGGTCAAGTCCCACTAAACACACCCTGCCCTACAGCTCTGCTGCCTTCTGACCCACTCATCTTCCTGAGGAGGCCTGAGGCTACTTTTCTGAAAAACACCCATGCTGTACTGCAGTTTTGAATCCTGTCTGAAAAGCTGTACAGGACATTAGGTGCTTCTTTTAATCTAGTGCAGAAGAACACCTCTTCTGAAACTGACTGCAAAATCCCAAGATCATGACACAGAACTGTGATGTGATTTGCTGGTATTATGCCAATACTTACTGCAGCACCGAATTCTCCTTTTTATTTTTAAAAACACAATAATTCACTATTTTGCAATCCTTGACAGTATATTTGCATTCATTTCTGCACTATTTTCCTCTTCAATTATTTTTTTAATGGCTACCCTCCAACTTTTTCAAGTTTACTGGGATCTTGTCTGAGAAGTGTGGAATGGTCTCCATTGTAAGAAGTAACTCCTCACTCTTTTACTGCCTTCTTGCATCACACACAGTCCGTTTAAGTCTTAAAAAAACCTCCCAAAAAGCCTATGATTAATAATGTTTTGCAGCTGAAAACCACCAAGAAGCTGGAGCAAACCTTAAAAGCTGCACATAAATTAACCCTATTCTAACCATTCATATTTTTAGCAGCTTTTATGAATCTTGTGGTATTTCTTTAGCAGACAATGAACTCTACCAAATCTGAACCATGAGTATAATGCAAAATCCCAGTCTGAACACAACCACTCACGGAGCCCCACTCACAAAGGACTGAAGCATCTCAAGCAGCTTTTCCTCAAACAAAAATGAAAGTTAACAGCAATGATACATACAGTACAATTTTGGCAACGAAAAGCTTGACTTACTATTATAAGGTGCTTCTAATTGTTGGATAGTTGCTTCAAATGTCAGCTGAATCTTTGGGTTATCCAACCAGAGCTGCAGCTGTATTTAAACAAACAATACAACACGTCATACTAAGCAATACAGAAGAGGTGTTTTCCAGGTGTGTGTTTGCTACTAAACACTGTCAGGAGATGAAACCCCCTAATGAATTAAACTTTGGCAGGACTACTCAAACCACACTGAACTTCACCTTCCAGTGTTCCTTCAGATGCAATACAGTCTGTTTGGCATTCTCAACACCATTTCAAATAAGTGAAAACACACTTTTGTGTAGGCATACACAATAAGGCAGCACAAAGATGTGTGCAGCTGGCAATGTCAGCCAGCACTGTCTTTTTGGCATCAGATTTCATGTTTTTGTAAAAGCTACAGCAGTACTTATCATGTTGTAAGGTTTATCTCCAACATTTAATGATCCAATCCATCTTCACCAATATAAGACACAACCATGGACTACACTGGCCACATATACACAGAAGAGCATATTTACAGAACATTTACAGTTCAAACATCGAGCAGGAAGAATTGTCTGTGATACGTTAGTATGTCAATTCATACTAGAAAAGAATGGTTTTCCCAACAGAACTCCTACTTTGTAGCACAGAGGCAGGAGTTAAATAATTTTACTGTTCCATGCCTAGATCTAGGTCATACATAGCATTCCCACTTCTTCATTTTGCATTCCATAATTAGTCATCACTGAGCCTCACAGTTCCTCACAGATATCAAATTAAAGTGGAAATCCTACAATTATAATGAATAGGAATGATTAAGAAATAATTTCCTTATAATTTGGGAGGCTATTTGAAGCAAATGACTTATAGAGAAGGCTGCACACTGCTGTCTGCAGTTCTGCTGAGCACTGGGCTCATATCAGCTGTTCCACAGTCTCTGCTATTCTCGCTGGAGGAGTTCCTCTCACAAGCCTTCCTCAAACAGGGTTCCTGTTCAGGAACTTCTCTGAGCTCCACTGTAGTGAATAAAGCCAACAGACCTGCAGTGCTGCTTCTCCTCGCAAATCTCTCTCTCCAGTAATTTCTTAGTTTCAGTGGAAGGCATTTCTACTTCCAACACATTGTAAAAGGATTACTCTATTCATTTCGTGCAAATTGCTCTCCAAACTCTTTGGCATGCTCTGGTCTGTTTTTACACATCTCATGACTTCCTAGAAGTTACAACTTGAGTTAGAGGAAAATTTTACAGGAATAGTAGAAGTCATGCTCTTAGCATGAAGATGTCCACTACACATAAATTTTAGATAACTTCAAGTTATTAAGCACTGGGTGTTACCATGGTCAATACCCTGTGATGTTTCTTGATCATCTTTAGTCTGTGAAAAAATTGAGTGGTGCATAAAGTGTTTTGTCTCTTAACTATGGTACCACAGCAATTTTCAAAATATTTCTTGCTTTCCTACTGTAATTATTCTAACACAACTTCAGTTTTCCAAAACAGTTTTTTCAAAATATAGGAGAAAGCCTTGATCCCTGTTTTGGATGTTGTAAATACACTACAGATTCCTTATGCTGCTCACAGGCACTACTTTGATCAAGAACTGGATAGCACGCTTCTCAACAACTTAAGAGCATGACAGGATGCCAGAAATGAAATCCCACTGTTTCAAAACCAAAAATTCCATCAACATAGTAACTGCCAGAAAGTCTTAGCAAGGTACACAAATTTCCTACCCTTTTTTCACCAATACTTTTATAACAAACTTACGGTGCGGTTCCTGATGTACAGAAACACCTTCTGAGTCTGCTGTGGCCCACTGATTATATCAGGGAAGCAGGCAGCTTCTTGAGATGTCATACGGTCATGAGGAAGTCTACTCTGGAAAGCTGCACCCTCCACACCTACAATAAAAACACAAGTAGTCTACAGGCACTGCAAAGGAACACTACCCTTCCTAGCCAGTGTGTTCAGCCGTGAGATGATACGGAGGCCAATTTCATGGGATGTTTTCATTTAGTTCTTTTATGTACTTCTGCAAGATGTACAGGTTTCCAAGTCAACAGTTCTTTGAATTGTGGGTATCTGGAGATAATGAAAAAGCTACACCACAGGGGAGATAAACAAATAAGCAACAAACCCCCCCAAAAAACAAAGCCTGACAAATAAGTCGGCAGGGGCACATA
Source organism: Phylloscopus whistleri (assembly GCA_017589585.1). NCBI lineage: Eukaryota > Metazoa > Chordata > Aves > Passeriformes > Phylloscopidae > Phylloscopus > Phylloscopus whistleri. The sequence goes on along the minus strand of JADMLD010001476.1, from coordinate 214,575 downwards.
TCTATACATTATACATAGCACAAACACACACACACATACATATATGTATTAACAGTAAAACATAACTATTTTAGATGCTGTCCTTAATTTGTGGGCTTTCCAGATTCTAACAGAACTGGAAAACCGCTTAAGTACCTGTGCAAAGCCAAAATATCTGTAATATACAAGCACAGCATCTACCATCCCCTCTCACCTGCTTCTCAAAGTTTAATTTGCACTGACCTTCTCCAGCTAGAGGAACCCACCTTAAACTCTCATTTTGCATATCTGATATATTTACAGCAGACAGGGCAATGAAATACAATTATACTTATACATTTCCTGTGCTCCCTCCCCAGATGTTGCCTACAAACTGATTTCCTACTTTTCTTTTTAAACGCTCCACATGCAAAAGACTGATGCTGAACCCATACAGGAGAGGTTTTCTCTATGGAAAGCCTTCATTCATATAGGAACCTGCACTTCTACCAATTCACACACTGGCAGTGATGAAACTACATTTCTGTACCCTGCTTTCCTCAGTCTCTGTTACGTTGTACTATAGAAAAAGTGACAAATTAAGACACAGCTATATCAAGTGCTACAGCACAAGTGCAGAAAACAAATTCTGCAGGCACAACAAGCAAAACAAAGTACTGAGATGTGAAATACAGCAAGAAAAATATCAATCTCCCATGTCCTAGAAGTGACTTTGATCAGGACAGAGGACAAGGCATTCAATCTAGAAAGATAGAAGCCAATACATTCCAGGGGCAAAAAACCCCACAAGTAACACAGTATGATTAGGATCACTTGCTGAAACTGGAATTGCTCCAAAGATTACAATAAACAGCAAAGTAAATACAAGCTTGCAGTGTGTTACACTAACCAAGACAACTGTTTAAGAGTTTGAAGTTCATGTACAGCATGTCACTGTAGCAGGGTAGAGGGGTTCCCTGCTTTTAATTCTGGTGCCACCACACACCCCTTTAACTTCCAAGCATTTTTATTTCCCAAAGGTGCTGAAAAAAAATCAAGGAAACGGTTGTGAAACTAACAAAAAAAACCCCAAACCAAAACCAAAACGCCCAAAACAAACCAACCAAAAACAACCACACAAAAAATCCAACCAAACAAAAAAAAAACCACAACAAGAAAAAAATCACCCCAAAACCCCAAATCAAACAAACAACAAAAACCCAACCAATCAAAAAAACCCCTACAACCAAAAAGTCATTCACAAGTAACGATCAAAAGATCTGTGTGATAACTCAAGGTAAAGAAGATTATCTGTAATCATTTACACAAATTTTACTAATAAACTAGTAACAGAATCCACAGAGCATTGCAAGTAAAATAAAATTAACCACAGGAGAAGCTGACACACCCACAATGTTTCCTGCACTAATACTCAGCTATGGAATAGAAACCCACAGCTCTACTACAACTTCAGTTTCTCCAGCAACAGCCACCCCCAGCCCTTCTGCTGTCCTTCCATCTAACACTGGCCCAAGTGTGCCAACATCTGCGTAGGAATGCACGTGCTCAATTCTGATTTCTGTAAAACTGGCCATGGAAACCAAACCAGTTACCAATTCTCTGATACTTTACTAATGCTAACAATCTTACTTAAGGTTCTAGATCCTCAAGTGCTAGCAAAAAGCTCAGAAGCATAACTTTCAGAGAATGGCTAGTTAAGGACCTGAAATACTGAACCTGACTCCCTCTTACAGGTTTGTGCTAAAAGAAGTGTATTTCTCCAGGTACCTGCTAAAAAGCCATTCAGTCTTCAAACACCAGCAAACTCTCAGATGTGTGGATTTAAGGCAACTTGGCAGTTTCTTGAAAAGCTGTGGGATTTATTTCTTCAAATTGAGCAGCCAGAGAACATGGTGCTGCTAACAGTTTTGAAAAGAACTCCCAAGGTGGGTTGAGTTGGGGGTGCTTTTAAGGCAACGTATCTTTCATGGCAATACCCAAACTTTAAAACTAGAGTAACAGAGTAGCTCCAGATGAGCACAGGTGTTCAGGGGAAAAAAAAAAAAAGCTAATAGAACAACCCACAAGAGTGTTCCATACAAGAATTTAGAAAAAGCATAGCTATTAATAGCAAAGATAGCATTTTTATTTGGCCAACCACTGGAAGATCTTAAAAGAACAAAATGTCCTTGAATAGTCTTCTACAACTACACAGCTCAAATCTAAATGGATTTGGATTTCAGGCTGACTAAATCCCATTTCACACCCTTACTGCTTGTATTTCATGGAAGCCACACATTACAGGGATTACCAGTTCAAAATTACATGTTTCTCCTTGGGAAGGTTCTGCCTAGACTGGATTATCAGCTCCTCTTTGCACACATTTGCGCACACACACCTCCCCATTTCCTGACACTCAGCAACCGATTGGCTGAAGTTTTGAGTATTGAGCTTCTTCTCCACAGAAGAAACCCTGAGGAATGCTGCTCATTTAAAGACTTACTAAAACATTTGCAGATGAACACACTGAATGAAAGGATTTTTGGCTGTCGAATTAGACAGTTAGAGCATACTCTCAGCATATAATGCAAAATATGCAAAATTTTCAATCAGCCAATGCCTACCTAAAAATGAAATAAGCAATGCATCCTTAAGCCCACAAGCCATAATAGCCAGCAGTTCCATGCAAGTGGTAACATCCACAGTATTTGGCTCCCTTACTTAAACAGCAAAGGACACACTCTTAGACAAGTATCTTGAAGTTCTATTTGCTTCAAAAAGAACAACTTGGAGGTACAGAATAGGTTCTGGAGCCTTTGACTCTTGTTTAAAACCCTAATCCTGAAGTGAGAGCAAAAGCAGCAGAGTTGGAGGAAGATTTTAAGTAGCACTCCAAATACTTAAGAGTAAAGACACCAATCCTGTGAATGAAGCAGTGAGTGAGTACTGCCAGCAGCAGTACCAAGGCCAAATGGCGAATGCAATTCACAATCCAGTCCAGTGAGCAGCAGACTATGAATCTGCCCAGCACACAATCTCCTGGGCTAAGTGCTGGCACACAGGTCAAACAGAAACCCTTTCAAAAGACAAAAAGAAAGGAGCAAAAAGGTACTCCGTGCTATGTTTCTTCAGCAGATTAGAAAAAAGGGTCTACTGTTCTAAATCTCTCTGTGTTGACCTAGGTGGTATACACTGGCTAGGTAAGAAACAGCTTTCTGTACATTTAGACTCCTCTGAACATGGAGAGGAGTGGAGGGATGAGAGATCGGCCTGAGGCATTTCAACACAGGTTAGCTAGTGCCCTTTTCCACAGCTGTTATAGACCTCCACTGAACTCTGAGTACCCACACTTTTTAAACAGGTGGGTACACAACTCCTGCATCCCTTGCTAAATTCGGGACAACCACACCCATGCGCACTTGCAAGCATCAATCCCTAACTTGGCGGCTCTTGCTACTCAGTGGCAAGCATCAAACGCCACCCTCACCTGATGCTTGGCCGTCTCCATACCCTCCAGAACTGTCGTCTTGAAGTCCTCCTGCTTGCCCTGTGGAAGGAAAGAGGAGAACTCAGGGACCTTACTCCATAAGTTAAACCATACTGGACATAAAGGCCCGGCAGTTGGCGTTTGAGGTATTAAATTTCACCAACTAACTAAACCCATTTTCTGAGAATCCCATCTTCTGGAAGCTAGGTTCAGGGCACCAAAAATTATGTTCTAAAGTGTTATCCAGGTTACTGGAACGCTTTACATCAGATTTTATGGGAAATAAAGAGGTACACCATATGTAGCATTCCTGGTGGGTAAATACTTATGATCTGGCAGATGGATACCATCAGATACTGTGGATCTCAATCCCTAAGAATTTGATGATCTTGCTTTTGGTGCTCCCAAGTCTCCCCATATCCCAAGGAGATAGTTTAACGCATTTTGAAAAGCCTCTTATGTTTAGGAGACCCTATTTTTTCCCCCATAAACCCTTCCTTTAATATTGATGCTAGAATAATTCTTGAAAGGCTCAGACCACTTACTTTGGCTTCAGGACCCTTGATACACCATCAGTGTTCTAACACGTTAAGATTGTCTTTGAAGCCAAATACATGTCATACCACTGATCAGTGATGTGATCAACACCCTACACTGAAAGACATCAGTCTTTCAACACTCCCAGCAATGGAAACATGAGGAAAGGCTAAGCATTCATCTGAAAGATGTGAAGAAGTCTCAGAATTACCTTAGCCTGCATCTAAGTCCTAAACAGGACTGCAACACAAGCAGGAACAGAGCACATTGAAAAGAGAGATGAGTACAGCTGCAGTGTCTGCAGGAACAAAGCCACTACACACCTCACACACTGCTCACTTCACAGGAGACTCTAGCTCTGAATTGAGCTAATGAGAAATATTCTTCCACCATCAGACATTTGCCTGAAATCCCATCACTTGCAGAGCTCAGGAAGCCATGGCACACTCCAGAGATGGGCCAGTGCTGTTCAGATGGCTCCTGCTGTACCAAGGCTCCTTCAAACCACACACTTCAACAGTCAGCAAGTCCAAACCAACAGGCACTGAAACACTGCAATGGTCACTGGAATGGAACAGCTGCTTCCCAGAGCACAACTCTTCAGGTGTAATCTCCAAACATATAAGAGCAAGGTCTAACCTGAGGCTAAACACACCACTGTTAATACTCTTTAGAGTCTGGGTGGACAATTTGGCCAGAATGTAATTTTAAGGCTCTTAGTGGACACACTAACTGAGAAGAAATTCATCTGAACTACAGATTTAACCCCTAAAGCAAGACACAGAAGGTTAAACAAATGTTTCCATACTGTGCTAAAGTGGATTAATCTAGAATGTCACAACATTAAACATCTACAGATAAAACAAAATAGGACCTGAAATAAGACAGATATTTTCCCTCAGTACAGAAGAGGAGCCATAATTAGTACTTGACAGAATCAGTCTGCCAGTAGTGAAATAAAAAAAACTCAGAGACTGTGACAAATAATTGTATTTTGACAGGCCTCACAAGACCTAAGTTAAGATTCTGTGAATAAACATATCTGCAACAACAAGATATAATTCTTTACTTAATCCACATTGCAAGTAGTTTGTTTTGCAGGGAACATTTCAAGACTTGCTTCCATTCTGGGAGAGACTAACACAATTGAAACATGAATATTTACAATCAAGCATAGGCCATTAATTTGCAGTAAGAGTTTCACTTGTGTCTTCTGTAAGTTAGAAATTAAATAGATTCTGACTTCAGCCTATGGCATTCATAATCCCTGAATTAACACTGAGCAGAGGGGAAAAACTTGCTCTCGGCTTACTTACAGAAAAAAATCAGAATTTTCCTCTTCTCATCACTATTACTGATTGCTTGGACACAATTCTAAATGCGACTCAGTCTGAGCAGAGCAGTGTGGAAACAAGACCTGCTAGTGAAGATTGCCTCTCCTTCCCTGGAAGAAAGGTTCTAGCTGTAAAGGAACTAGCAGCAAGTAAACTGCTGATCCCTGTTAACATCAAACTATTGCAGCTCAAGAACATGTGCGAGAGCAGAATCTGCTCAAAGTCTCAAGGTGACAGAATGACAGACCATGAGCTGAAGAGGAGTGAGGAAGAAGGTCCACAAAGGAATCTACTTCATGTAATTATCCACTGTTTCAAAATTAAGAATAGCTGCACACGAGTATCATGGAGTACTGAATTTATTTAGGAAAATAGACAAGTCAGATAAAACAAAGAGACAAAGCACCACTAAATTTGACCATTCCCTTGATCTTAATCTTGATCATATTCAGTTCCTTGGAAAACAGCACCTAAATATATAAGATTACCAGAAAGTAATACTGACAACACTAAAAGGCCAAGAGCTAGTAAAGAAAATCTTCTGTAGTTCTAAAAATGAAAATTCAATTTGGTGAGGAAAACAACAAAAAAAAAGATTCTTAGAGAGGAAAAACCGCCCCTGCCCCCCCACCCCCCCAAAAAAAACCCAAAAAAACAAACCCACCACAACAACAAAAGAAGCAAGCTCCTTGATTCCAAAAGGGATACTGGCAAAAAGAACACAAACATCATCAGTCAGCACTGAAAGGGAGTTTGGAAGCTTTCTGCTATTAGACAGTATTCCTCAAGTAAAGAGAGAAGAGATATTCTAATTAAATTATCTTAACCATGAAATACTGTCACACCTTTTAAAACTGCTCTGCAGTAGCATGCAGTGTGTCTTCCAAATCCAGACTGTAACAGCCAAAACACCTGGAATTCCCCACAGCTGAACACATGAATGGAACCTACTCAAGGAAGACCAGGTACTGTCACCTGTAGTGTGACACTAAATAATCCTCTTCACCGTGAGCTGTCTGTGGAGACAGGCTAATCAAATACCAGACACTGGCACCAGGACATTTTTAAGTTGCACAATCAGGCTTTTCAGCTCAAAAGCTGCAATGTGACAACTTTATGCCTACCTACTGCATTACCTGCATTTTTACAGGCTTTAAACACAGAAATGAAATTTTTAAGGTCTGCAATGAGAATAAATTAACAGCTATACCCAGGCTAACTAAAATTTTCCTAGATTTTCAGTATGCAAACCTACTCTAGTATTACTGTCCAATTTAGTATTTCTTATTGAACACTTCCAATTTTTCCTTCAAACTGACAGAGAGAGAGAAAACCTCAATTATAAACACTGCTTTTATATACAGCAGACTCCATGCTGCCTCCTCCTTCTAAAGGGTGGCTGAATTAGAAGTTTCAATGCACTTTTGACAGCCAGCATAAGATGACCTGATGTTCTTGACACCTATATTAATAAAGACAAAAATGGAGAGATCCACAACATATATAGTCTCAGAAATCTTTAAAATTGCAGTAAGACTAGCTACAAAATGACTGCTTGAAATCTGTCTTTTTTTTACTTTATTGCTTCATGCATATTCACAGATTCTAGGAATAGACAAATGATATGATGACCTGAAATCTACTCATTTCTTGATACAGCCTGTTTGAAAATTGATTGTGCTTAGACAGCTAAATACAGCGCTTACAAAATAACTGACTAACATGCTGTTGTGTGTACAGAACAGCATGACCCATCACTGCTGATCTTCCATGTTTCTTCCCTCATGGGACAAAACCTGTTCCACTGTGCTTCACTGATAATGCCTCAAACTGCTATCAATAATCATTCTTAGAGGCACAAAATGGAATCCGAGAGAAATGAAGTGTATTAATGTTAGATCTCAAGGATTAAATACAATGTCTAAGCGAAATGAAATAGTAAGCTTATAATACTTGCTTAATTACACCTATTAAAATTCCATTTTCGCTACATCAGCTACAACTGGGGTGGCAAGCTTTTTATCACTGCAAGTGTTTCAGTCAAGCATGAGCTATAGTATTCCTGTATCAAGACAGGAGCCAATAGCTGCAACGAGGAGAGGTTACAATGGCAAATCGTAAGAGATAAAACACACTCACAGCTTCTAATATCTTTTTTGCAACTGAAGGTAGGTACCCCCAAAGCTAACATCAGTCCTATGTTCTCAAACCTGCCACCCAAAAAGAAAATTAGGATAACAGTGAGTCACTAACAGTGACTCACATCAGTGATCAATCTGCAAAGGTTCAACTACTAGATTTCAGCTCTTGTCTAACACCAACTAGTATACACGTTATCTCATGAAATCTCTTGACTCTGAACCTTGCAAAAGCATGACCTTCTAGGCAGCTGAGTGATACCCCACCAACAGACCTCACTAATGGTGGCAGCTGTAAACACAATGGAGGTAAAGAATAGGGTACTGCTACTGCCACAAACTGCAAAAGCTGCCTCCTGAACAAGACTGACCAAAAAACTCAGTATAAGGTGAAACTCTGTCTAAGTTAATAAGGAAAGCACTGAAACTTAAGCAAACAGTATTCAACCAGAACTTAAGATTAGAGTCATTGTTTAAAACCACAGGAATCACAGTAGTTTAAATCTGTTCTTCTGCATAACAACCCCCCAAAAACCCAACCTCTTTTCTCTCCGAGGAAAAAGTGAATGTTTGTACACAAGCAGGTATGGCAGCAAAGAGCCAGAGAGGCTATTCTGGTCAACAAGCTTCCAAAGACAAGTCAATAAGGACCATGAGAATCTAGAATAAGAGGTTTGGCTTCATTTGGAATTATATTAATGCATATTCCTGTCTTTATCAGGCTGTTCTGCATTTCTCCCCTCCTTCCACATTATGGGGCCAGCAAATAAAACACCGTAGAACAATTATTCAAAACCAGATTGAAACCAGACATGGGATTCATGATGCCACACCCAGCCCTACCTAATTTCTGTTAACAAACCAGGTAAATAGTTTCAGAGGAGAAGGTCTCTGTCTACTCACCAGATGGCTCCTCTGGCTCACTTTCATTCTCTTCTTCTGCAGGAGCTGGTGGAGGTGGTGGGGGCAGTTTTTTCTCTTTCTCAGCTTTTGCATTTCTCTCTTCTTCCGAGTAATACTCATCTTCTGACAGGTTTGCAAGACTCTCATCCATCTCTCTATACTCGACCTGGGAAAAGCACAATGGAACATAAACACACCGAAGATGCCTGTAAGTCAGGCTACTAATGTTAATGTTGCAAGTAACAAAACTGCTTAAAGTTTAAAGAAAAAGCTTGAGTTACCTTATGCAGACTCTTATTGCAGATGCCATGCTATAAAATGCAACAAAGCTTAACAAGTTCCAAATGTTTTTGCCTCCACCTAAAAAAAGAAATCTTCAGCACCCTACAGTAGGAGCTTTCTACTTACATCAAGCCCAGTTTATGTGTGTTATATTATCATTTAACCTCTCTGGTTTTCTTCCCTTCCTTCACATTCCTGCCAAGGGATAAAAAGCAGCCTCTGTGTCCACGCCATGTGTCAGACTTGAATTTCATCTGCTAAGCACAGATGACGAGAAGAATTCACAAGATTTCCTGCAGAAATCCCACCTGTGCCCTGTATAGTCTCCTGCTTACTCAAAATCTTGTCTTGGTAGAGCCTCACACCTGCTTCCTCTCCAGAACAGTCACACTAGTGGCTCAACACAAGAAACATCCCTTCCCCTCATACCCCCAAAACTTTATTGCCATATACGTCTTGTTCTGTTATTGTTCTCCAGTAAAGAGAAATAAAATTACCAGCCAAAAAGACTCACTCCAACTTGAACATGGAAACCCCAAGTATGAGCCTGGAAGGGCTGCATCTCGTACTGCTTAGTCAATCAAGCTTTAATCCAAAGTAAGAAAGTTCTGTATACTGTTATTGAATTTCCCTGCTGATTGGAAAGGAAAAAAACCACTTCTCAATATGCAGCCATGGGAAAAATAAAAAGAAAGCAGCCAGTGATCCTCCAACATGCAACAGGTCAGCTTCCACCAGAATGTGACAAAAACAACTCTGGATTTCTCACAAAAAGAAAAAATCTTTCATAGTCCAAGTTCAGTCACTAAAAAAGAGCAACAATGGGCACAATTCAAAGTAGCTTTGGGAAGCCTGTGTACAGGAAACCCTGCGTTCTCTGCGATACTAACATACCCCCGATCTGCTATTTTTTAGTATTTACATTCCACAGTGTCCAGCATATTCAGTTTTCCACACTGTTGCACCTCCAGGACCTCCTGTGAACTCCCACTCTGAAGCAAGAGGCAGTGACCCCTCAGCACATGCATACCTTACCAGGGTATTTGAAGCCACACACAACTACTTCTGTCCAAAGGCCCTTTGAAGTCTCCCATTCCCTCTGAGCTTCCACAACTTTTAAAGAAGCATCAAGTTCAGTAAAAAACCCTAAGCTTTTCCCTAGATTTCTGTTTAACCTAGATACTCTCCCAAACTAAGTTCACACCACAAACATTCATGGGAAGGTGACCTCGTGCTGGCCTGAGAGCTCAAGGGCACAGATGGTGCTGCAAGAGACAAGCACCCTTTGCAGATGGGCACTGTCAGTGCAAAGAAACATCACCAGCACACAACCCACACAGAGCACTAATTCCTACTAGTTAACAGACCACTATAAAGAAGGAACGCTGCCTCTGAAGATCACAGAATGGTTTGGTTTGGAAGGGACATTCAAACCCATCTCATTCCACCCATCCTGCCATGGGGCAGGGACACCTTTCACTAGACCAGGGTGCTTCAAGCCCTGTCCAATGTGTCCATGAATACTTCCAGGGGTGAGGCAGCCACAGCCTCTCTGAGCAACATGTGCCAGGGCCTCATTATAAAATATGCCTTCCTTATGTCCAGTCTACACCTACCTTACTTTGATTTAAAAGATGCACCAGACTGACCTACCCAACAGCTCCTATGTGCGAAGGATCAGTCCAGTTATCGCATCACATAACGGCTCTGAAAAGCCACATTCAATGCCACAGGACAGAACAGTTCCAAAAAGTAATTTCAGCTTCCATGTCAAACGCCCCAACCTCGGGCACAGTCAAAATCTTCAAAATCTTCTGAAACAAGGTTTCCAAGAAAAGGTTTCACAAAAAAAAAAAAAAAAAAAAAAAGGCAATGTTCTCATATATTCAGAACAATAGATGAGAATTACATACTACAGACCCAAACTATTGGAGACCTTTCAGCTGTTAGATTTCATTGCTAAATCTGACCCTTACACAGCCTCGACTCAGATCTCCAAGACCAATGGAGGGAAGGTGAGGAATAGTGGACTGAGCATGGCCATCACTTTCACAACCCTGCAAAACCAGCATCATCCCATGCACAAGAGCCTCGAGAGGCTGCATCCATATACCACAGTAACCGAAGAATTTGCTGATAAAATGTAAACTCACGAGCGCGCCAATGCACTCCCATGGATTTGGGGTGTTTTCACTGCTCGGTTATCGGTCAGAAACCGCAAAACGTTCCTGAACAGCTGCAGAAAGCTCTCCTTTATGACGGGGCACGAGTCCTCCCCAGAGCCCACGAAGGTGAGCTACAACAACAGGGGATCTTGATCTTAATCTTAAGCCAGTGTGGCTTCCTGAGCGGCCCCGTGTTTGTCCTTCACACTCACGACATCGGAGCCCTCGGTCCCCGACATGCTACCCGCTCCCTTCGGCAGGGCCCAGTCTCGTGCAGAGCCCCGCAGCAGGGCCGGGGCCCGGCACTCCCTGAGGACGGGCTGGCCGAGCAGGGCCCCCGGGACTCCCTGAGGACGGGCTGGCCGAGCAGGGCCCCCGGGACTCCCTGAGGACGGGCTGGCCGAGCAGGGCCCCCGGCACTCCCTGAGGAAGGGCTGGCCGAGCAGGGCCCCCGGCACTCCCTGAGGAAGGGCTGGCCGAGCAGGGCCCCCGGCACTCCCTGAGGACGGGCTGGCCGAGCAGGGCCCCCGGCACTCCCTGAGGACGGGCTGGCCGAGCAGGGCCCCCGGCACTCCCTGAGGACGGGCTGGCCGAGCAGGGCCCCCGGCACTCCCTGAGGAAGGGCTGGCCGAGCAGGGCCCCCGGCACTCCCTGAGGAAGGGCTGGCCGAGCAGGGCCCCCGGCACTCCCTGAGGAAGGGCTGGCCGAGCAGGGCCCCCGGCACTCCCTGAGGACGGGCTGGCCGAGCAGGACCGGGGCCCGCCGGCCCGAGCGCGTCGCGCACGAGGCGCCGGCGGGGCCCGCAACCGGACCGCCCCACACCTACTTTGGCTCGCTTGCGACGGCTGGTCCGGCGGCCCTCGGGGGTCTCGGCGATGCCGGTGGTTTCGGCGCCGGGCGCAGGGGTGGCCCCGACGGCCGACGGCTCGGACACACCGCCCGGAGGCGAGGCCCGCGGCGGCTCCTTCTTGCGGGGCGTGCGCTCCGAAGCCCCGCCACTATCCGAAGAGGAGCCCAGGGCCGCGGCGGGCGGGGGCACCGGCGCCTCCGGCCCGGCCTCACCGCCCGCCGCCGCCTCCGCGCCCTTCTTGCCGCCCGCCAGCATCGCCCCCGCCGCACAAAGGAGCCGCGCGGGGCTGCGGCCCCAGCTACGTCACATCCGGGCCGCCGCGCGCGCGCACCGAGGCGACCCCGCGGGCAGCAGGGGGCGCTGCAGCCCCGCGGGCGGGTCCTGCGCAGCAGCGCCCCCTGCAGCTCGCAGAGCGTCCTCGCAGCCGTGCCCGGCCCCGCACACGCAGCCCGCACGGCCAGCGTGCCCAGCGTGCCCAGCGTGCCCAGCGCCCCAGCGCGCACAGCTGAGCCCCTGCACTGCAGCAGGACCTGCTGGCCACCCAGAGCAGCAAGGAGCCCTGTGGCCCTAACAGTCCTGCATGAACAAATGGAGGCTCTTGAAACACTTTGAAAGGGAGACGTTTACGCCTGTTTCATCACAGAACCACAAAATGGTTTGGATTGGAAGGGATCTTAAAGCTCATCTTAAAACATAGACAAGGACATCTTCCACTAGACCAGGTTGCTCCAAGCCCTGCCCAATCCGGACACTTTCAGGGATGGGCAGCCACAGCTTCTCTGGGCAACCTGTGCCAGTTGTCCCTCAGTAAAGAATTTCTTCATAACATCTGATCTAAATCTACCTTCCTTCAGCTTCAAGCCATCCGTACCTGTCCTGTCACTCTAGGCTCTTGTCCAAAGTCCCTCTCAGCTCCCTTGCAGCCCCTTTAGGTCCTGGAAGGGGCTCTAAGGTCTCCCTGGCACCTTCTCCAGGTAAACCATCCCAGCTCTGGACCCAGTCTGGCTCCAGAGCAGAGGGGCTAAAGCATGTCTGTGGCCTCCTCTGGACTCATTCCAACAGGCCCTTCTTCTGTTGGGGATGCCAGAGCTGGAGGCAGTGGGGTCTCACCCTAGTGGAGCAGAGGGGCAGAGTCCTCTCCCTTGTTCTGCCCACCTCTGTTGGGGATCAGCCCAGGGCACTCGGGTCTCTGGGCTGACAGCACACATTACCAAGACACATCAAGCTTCACATTCACAAAGGATTCAATTCTAGTCCTCCTGTCACCTTTCAATGTCTGGCACTTTTCCTCAGCATGCCTTCTCTCAGGTTTTTACTTAAACCAGCAGAAAAAGCTGGTAAGGCAGAAAACAGAAGTTGAAGCTCCAGCCTTTGCACAGGGCTCTGCTGATGAATGCCCAGCAGTCCCACAGATGCCAGAGATGTTCTACTCTGGGTTCCCTTGAGTATCTGAAGAGTATTTGCTAAAGGTAACAGAAAACGAAGTGCACACTTCCTAATTTTCTTCCCTCTTTCCTTAAAACTGGTCATTCCCTGGAAGGGAGGGTGGCTGGTCTAAGCAGACCTACTTTGTCATGAAGCTGGTGCTGTCTTATCACACGGCTGTACAGACACTGTGGGAGCATTTGGGTACCTGGGAAGGCAGAAGTTACACAGGAAGATTCAGATGTAATTTTGACCATTCTCAGGGAGATAGGAAGCAATTTGAGGCTGTGGAAGGTCTGCAAGATGTAGCTGATGCACTCCAGATGCCCAGTAGAAATGTGGGCAGGTAGAAGCAGCACAGACTGACAACTGCAGTGCTGAGAAGCAACTGGAACCTACTCTGAAACCTTGTTCAGTACTTATATATGAAATCCAGCTAGAAGAACCTCAGAGATAACGAAACACTGACAGGAGATAAAAGGAAGTAAAAGGCAATTGCTGTAAGAACACTATCTTCACCTTCACTAGCTAGGTATTTTAAGTATTTCATTATTTCATAGGAACTGGCATTTCCTTCATCTGCACACTTGAATCTCCTTTTGTTTGCATTCATGCAAATTTCTGAAATAGCCAGAAAATTCAATTTTGCATACATTTTTTACCTAATGGATGAGACAAATTATTTTCTCAAAGCACACTTAACATGTTTTCCATAGCTTTACACCAGCCAACATCTCATTCAAAACTTGACAGTTATTTATTCTTCTGAATTGACAGATTCAAGTTAATGCTTTTATTTTTGAGGGCCTTTTATTAAATACAGTTAACATGACAAACATAGGCTCTCCAGATTTGTAAAACTGCCTCCTAAATCCGTATCTATAGTTTAGCTCTATATTTGCTGGGGTATAAACACAATTAGAATAAGGCATACAAAGGGCTTTCAGCAACATCTTGTTTCACCCAAGACATCATTGTGCCCATCATCTTATAAGGCATTTTTCCCTATGATCAGAACAACAAATGTAAGCTAACAACAAAATATATGTGAATATTCTGACAGGTGAAACAATGACAATTTGCTTTGATGACTTCTCTCTTTGTACAGAGCTGAGCAGAACTCTTTAATTTACTGCAGATAGAAAATCTGATTTTTATATGGAGTATGTATATTCAGGCTGGTTAAAACATTTGTATGCACATGCAAACTTATATTTTACTTTTATTTTTACTTCAATAAAAGTAAATATAATCCTATTTTTCATCAGAAAAGTCTGAGAGAATCAATGCCGAAGCCATTTCCACATTTACCCACTCTGTTCTTCAGTAACTGATGTGGGCAAACCATTTCCCGCGCTTTTTATATGTAAAAATTTTTATATATAAGAACAATGACAAAGAACAAGTATGCCAACACTACTATTTCAGCTGGATTCATGTTAACAAAACCCTCAATGGAATGGAGGATAAGCCCCTTCAGAATGAAGGTGTGGCTCTGATACACTGGCTGATTAACTGGACACTTCCATATACACAAAAAATCTAGGCAAAGTACAACAGAAATGGAGGAACTGAGATGTGGAAAAAGGGAAAACAAGAGAGAATTAGCAATTTTCTCAAACGTGTGATTCTCTGTAACATCCCTCCATACCCCCAGCAGCACTGTGGGCAATAGGAACAGCCTAATCCCACAATAATGCTACTAACCACCACCTAGTGCTCATTTTCAAGGAAGACATGGTACATTTCCTCAGCTATAATTCATCCTTCTTCCCACACTTCAGAGAAAGAAGGTTTTATTAAGTAGCATTTTTCATCATGACAGACACGAATGCAGGAGAAAAGCCTGCAGCTGCATTCAGCCTTTTTAAAACACACTGGCAAGCACAAGTATCACTGTACAGGAAATCAAGTCAGCCAAAGCCTCTTCACTGTGAAGAGGGTGAGACTGGAAGGTTCACACAATGCTGAGAATAGAAAAAGGATCAAAAGCAATGTTCAAGGCATACACAAACTGAAGAAAAAGGTGCTTTGAAGTCTACACTTGTGTTCCTTCCTTTAAAAGTCTATACTATGATATGGAAATAAAAGCCAGTGTGGCGGGTGGGGGGAAGGTCTTCACCCAGCACTTTTTCTAAATTAAGTTCCACAGTTTTGTTTTTGTTAAAAATAAGTCATTTATAATTTAATACCTGTTTCAGGATACTCAGGTCTGTGGTGCTGTTAACAGCGCACTTAATTCGCATTATCCATTTAAAAAAAATTAAAAAGCAGCTCTGAACTTTGCTTCTGAGATGGAAGCACTGTCTCTGGACCAGCAACCACTGCTGTCACTCTTGCTTTGCATCTTTCAAGGCCTGAAGTCTTTCTAAAAGGGGTGGGTGGGAGTAATGCCACATTGAAAAGATCCAGTCAGAAACAGGGAATCCTAAATTATCTTTGTTTAGCTTGATCAAAGCAGAATATAGGTCTTTAGCCTTCCCAAGTTCCTTGGCAAATGCATCTGCTTGAAACTCAAATCGTCGGCTTAATACAGTCAAACAAAATGAGAGAACCTGTGGAGAGAAATGCATTAAAAATATTTTAAAATTCAGCTACCTGCAAATTTCTTCAGTGCCAGTAAATACTACCACATCTAGCTTCCCACATCCCACACATCGCTGTGGCTGCAGACTAATCTTACTAAGCTTTATCCAATAAAAATATTTTTTATTGAATTTGAATTTATTGTATTTTATTTATTATTACTGAAACTGGGAGTGCTACCCAACATGCAGCGCTAAGCCTGATTATCAAAATGAGACACCAAATAAATCCCCTAGAAACTTCAAACTTCCCCCGACAAACAGAATTATTATTTAAATAGGATAATACTTCAGTGTCTATGTCTCGAAAACAATTTACCTCATTGTAAGGTGAAAAGATGAATTGGAAAATAATCATCAAGCCTATCAGGGTAGGCTGGGTGTCATAGAAACCAAATGCAGCAAAGAGTTCTTTTTGACCAATTAGCACAGCAAACAAGAAGAAGCAAAGGAAGGAATTCATCTGGAGAAAAGAAAAAAGATTCTTGATTAAGGTAAGTCATTCCATAACATCACATTATAGAGTTACACATGGATGCCACTGTAAAAAAAAACCACAAGTAGATTACTTTTGGACTAATATACAGAGAAGAACGAACAGTTTGTCTTTACCTGCTTTCTGAAAATGCAACAGTTAGAAGAACCACTATTTTCTGTCAGTGAGCAAAAAAACAAGTAATGAAGGGAGATGAAAAAGCAAGAAGAGAAGTGAGGAGGAACTACAGGATAGAACCCATCTCCTTGGAAATAAAGCATAGGTTCTGAAAAGCTTAAAGCCAAACAAAATGTGTCTGTGCTGTGTTGTACTTCTGTTCCTGGAAACAATCTGTGCTTCCATCTAAGCTGTGCAGCATCGTGTACGAGCACTGTGCTTGCCTGGCTTTTCAAAGCCAAGAGGCAGGACCATGCCTTACCAAGTTCTCTGGAGGGGGTGATTAGCTATCCAACTGGTTGGTTGGTCTTTTTAGAGTAAAATGGAAGGTGCCAGAATATTGTTTGTTATTGAAACACATGGAACAGGAAAGAAGAATGGCTGTGATCCAGACCAACTTTCTGTCACACAGCGTTAAGTATATCAGGTGAATGTACACTAACAAATCTGGAAGAGGGCATTTGGAAACAGCCATAATTACAGATGCTCTAGGAAAAAAAAAAAAAAAAAAAAAGTTTAAAATAACTTACCTGGCTGATGATTATATTCTTGACAGTATGACCTAGTTTCCAGTGACCCAGTTCATGACCGAGTACAGCCAGAACTTCTTCATTTTTACATCCTTGTTTCTTATTCTGTGGGATAACAAAGCAGAAGTATTATCAGGTATGTTGAACACAAATAAATTTCTTCCTCATTTGTTTTTTCTTTGATCACTTAAGTGTCCCAGATCAGGCCATTCCCTTTTAGTACCAGAAACACACATATAATTTTTTGCTGAGCCTTTTTCATGGAGATACTTAGAGAAATAAAACCTTTCAAGGTTAAGAAGATTTCTACTATAAGGTAGTGTTCTCTTATTTCTATGTATGCAAACTGAAAGAACACTGGGAGATCTGCCTTCCAAACACTCTCCTATCCCTCTCATCCTGTTTCTTTACTCAGGCAAAGCATTACACTGGAAACAGGTATTCAGACTTTCAGAAGAGAATGAGAGCAAAGCCCTGTTCCTACTTTCCTCCAACACTCAACATGTAGCCTTCCTCCCAAGGCAGCACTGTTCCTTTTAAAAGGAACTGTCCTCTTCTAAAAGCCCTATGTGTCTTAAAGCTATAATTAAGAAGGACATCTGCACCTTCAGAGACCCATTATCAAGTCAGAAGCAAACACAAAGGCTGAAGAACCTGTTGAAATGGAACACAGACTCTCATTATGACTAGATCAGGTGAGCTCAACATCCCCTCTTCTCACTACCCACTTCTGCAGTATTTGCCAAACAAACCCCTGGGCACCACTGACATGACATCAAGGAACAGAGGCTGGACTGAACAACAATCTAGAGACTGGTCTAACCTTAGGTTGCACAAGGTCTGTTTTTCTCAGAATAACTCCTTCTGGTTATTCAGAAAGTATTCTATTAGCTTTAGTCATTACCATACTCTCCTGAGGCCACAACAGCTGTTCCAGCAGACTCGTGATGTGCACCTGCACACCAAAGGAGAGGCCAGTGCCAGGCCACCATCCTGTTCTTGACCAGGGCATGGGAGGATGCACATGTGCACTCTGTCTGTGCCTCCTGCACCAAAAACTCTGCATGCGGTAAAAG
Source organism: Phylloscopus whistleri (assembly GCA_017589585.1). Lineage (NCBI taxonomy): Eukaryota > Metazoa > Chordata > Aves > Passeriformes > Phylloscopidae > Phylloscopus > Phylloscopus whistleri. Next base: position 196,653 of record JADMLD010001476.1, on the reverse strand, counting down.
GCATGCAAATGACACACTAAGAATTAAAAGTATTTCCTTCAGAGGGAAGCTTTGGTATGGCAGTCCCAAGAGAAGATTAGCTAAAATCCTGTACAGGTCCCTTATTTGAAGAATTATAGGAAAGATCCATTTTTCACATGCAGGGAACTAATGTTTTGCTAAATCCTCTGTGAATTTTTACAGTCTCTGGTGCTATCTGCACAACTCACACAGCCCCAGAAATTCCAATTAGCAAGCCAGGCATTCTTTGGTGTTGAAACCATTAGGGTTTGGATTTTAGCAACTTACTCAGGACCTTTAAAATACACTGGAAAACACAAGGGAATATCTCACCGAGAAGTTAATATAAACAACATGAAGAACGACAAACTCACTTTGGTTTTAGACTTTGTTTCTTCACTCTCACCATCTTCTCCTTCTGCTGGTTCTTTGTTCAAAGCAGAATATTCTTCCAGGAGTGTGTCAAAGAGTACTATTCGCTTATTCTTGAAGAATCCATAGAAATAAGCATTGCTATGGGAAGAACGCTTAGAACCTGATGGGGAAAATTTAAAGACCATGATCTGAATAATCCCATGCACTGAAGCCTGTACAGTATGACACAGACCAGATTCTTCCAGAGGAATTCTCCAAGTCCCCAAATGAACAGTAGACAAACTCAAGCAGATCTGTTTGGAAGCTGAAGCATATTCTAAAATCTAAGTAATGATGACTCCAATAGAGAAACGTAGCGTGTAATCACTAAAAGCACTAAAACCATTAGGGCAGTCGTGACTATCTAATGTCCAAGAAGAAAACAAATTCTATTGCAACTTTAGATTTAGAGTGGAAAGAGCATTGACACTGCTCCAGGCAAAGAACTTGTGCCAAATTACGTAGAATTCTTTCAAATGTGCCAGCAAAGAAGCATGGAAACAGATAAATATGAAGACTTTAGAAACAGGTAAAGAGATGGACGACAGATAACACTTCCTCAATACTATTTTTGTTTGCAATAGGCCATTTTTTACAGCTACCTTTACCTCGATCAGGTCAGTATGGACTGTTTCTGCCGTCAATAAATCTAGGGCCAAGAAACTCATCTCTTTCCATGGAATGTGGAGAGTTTCAGCAGCCCTCCACTGCAGCCCCCTGCCACTTAAGCAGACATGCTGCAGAAGCCAGTGCAGGACACTGCACAAGGGCTGCAGAACCAACAACTGGCTCATGTACTTCTACGATTGTTAAAAGCTGGGATACAGCCAGCAATGCATCTGGGGAAATCGTAGCTGTTTGGCAAACCTCTGCACTGACTTTCAAACTTGAAAAGCTTTAGCTCAGCTTGAAAAGAGAAGATACACGTGTCCCAAGTGTATCAGTGGTTCTGAGCAGCACTGAGGCACAACACTGGCAGGACTAGATCAGTCCACAAAGTTTTGAGTCACAGCTTCTAGGCTAGAAAAAGCCTTCGTCACCCTCTCCAACGGCAAACTTCTACCGTTTTAGGTCTTTATGCCATCTCACACTGCTTTCACAAAGTCAATAAAAAACACCTCTGAGCCTCACAGGTGGGACACAAAACCAAAACAAAATTTTGGAAAGCCCCTGAAATCAAGTTCAGACAGGAGCAAAATAAGTAATAGTGGAAATGTCAAACAGTAAAGTACTCCATGAACATGGAATTGAAGTGACATGGCAGCTGGCATGCTCCATGTTATATTCCATGACCTAAGAAAAAAAGATGAGAAATTCAGTATTAGAAAATGAAAAAAATTAGTCTCAAGTAGAAGGTGTGAGACTGTCCAGCTACAGCATAAGAAACCATCCCTGTAAACAATTCAAGAAATAGGTATTTTTAATTCTCAGTACTTTTTCAATTGTTTTACCAAGGACTTCGAGACAATTAAGGCTAAACTGAGACTAGAAAAATTAAAAAGTTATTCCCTTTGTTTCACAGTTCTAAAATGGTAATCTTGACTACTTTCATGCTTCCACTCCTGACTGAGCTGTGTATTTCCACTCCACAGAACCAGGAAAATGCTTCCAACCAAAAGATGAGTTCAGGCTGTGCATTGAGGAAAAAGACCAGGAAAAGGCTACAGACACTGGCAATTATTGCAGAGCAATGCAAGCAACTGCCCTACTACAGCATCCACAATCAATGCTAAAACCTCACAAATTTAAAATTACAAAACCTTTTAGTTTAAAAAAATAACAAAACCTCACCTTCAACAACATACACCTTAGTCAATGGGAAGTCAATGCTCTTTGCCATTGTTTCAATTTGCTGCTTGAGCTCTCCCTCCGGAAGCGGAATGAATTTATCAAACAAAGGTGCAATATAGTCTGCATAGATTGTAACAAGCACCTGCAAACACATGCAGATATTAAGAACAGGGCATGCAAATGTGTTTAGCACTAAAGATGGAGGAAAAAGTTCAAAAAGAGGGCACAATTTCAGAATTGATTACAGAGTCCTGTATGAAGCGGGATCTATAGCCAGGCTCTCTATGGGCTGCTTTGTCTGGTGGCCAGTCCACAGTTCAAACAGTTTGCACAGTTTGTGCAAACTGTGCACAAACCACCTACACACTTGAGAACTGGTGTGAGAACTGGTGTGAGCAGTGCAGAAGACAAGGCCTCTAGGCAGCTGGGAGCAGGGGGCTCATCAGTGACAGGTAGTCACTTCACCAATCCTGGAAAGCTCTGAAGTGTTTCATACTCAGCTGCAGAGATGAAGGAAGCAGGAGATAGAAGAAGTGGGACTAATTCCTGCTAATTTGCAAAACAACTGCCTAAAAAGAGGCAAGAAATTTCATGTCCCCTATTTTCTTTTTTGCCTCCCAACTGTGTGCAGGGCCAAGGCAGTTGTCTGCCTGATGCCTCTTGCTCCACAATGACTAACAACCTTGACCTAAAAATATCACTACAGTGCACCTGCATCTCTTCAAACTGGCAACAGCTGCAGCCCAGTTGAGAAAGCCAGAACTAGAATAATGTGATGGAAAGGAAAGCTGAACTCCCTTTCCTCACACTCTGGATCATCACAAAATTATTTTATTTATTTATTTATTTTAAAAGTTAAAATTCTGGTTAGTGAAAAAGGAATAGGACATGAGAGGCAAATGGACAACTAACATTAACTTCAAAATTATCTTGATACATTTTATTTCACTGAAAACAAATACCTGGACTTTGACAGGGTGTGCACTGTTGAAAAAGTCCAATGAAATCGAAAATCAGAAAAACCGACTTTTGCAAAGTCACAGCAAGTGAGGGAATCAATATGAAACACCACTAAAAATAAGATATTATTGTTACTGTAATTTTTAGGGGCTTAAACCTCTGCAGATATTTTGCAGGAGGTGTAGGAGGTATTTCATAGAACAGAAATCAGCTTTTCAGTCCAGACTATGTTTCAGACCATATAGCATGTGGGGACTAATTTTAAAGTTCTATCTCAGATTTTTGTGTAAAGCCTTGAGAGCAGCAGGCATAACAGACTAGTAGGAGGATGCAACTCTAACTCTGATTACAGAGTTATGGAACTGTAATTTTTCCCTAAACTGGACTCTGAAGGGTAAATCTGATACCTCTTAGGATGATTTTGCATGTCAAAGGCTGTTCAAACACATTAAGGCCTGAAACCCTACTAAGCTGCAGTGAGGTGGCAACACACCTATTGTCTAAGCACGCACTTAACCCTCAGGGGTGGAGGGGACCCAGAGGAGAAGAGTTAGCCAGGAATGCTAAGTGTTCTTTCAATACAGAAGTTTGCAGCTCTGCCAAGATATTTTATTTTCTAGCTTTTATTGTATAAAAGATAGACCAACCCCTGTTATATCAGGTTGTAAAGCATTTTAGCACCTCAGGACAAAATCTATGTGTACAGCTCAACAGGAAGGCGCAGGAAGAGCAAAAATAAAATGCTAGTTTGTGATAGGAAAGTGAGAGAGAGGAATGTGGCTTCAGCTGCAAATGTTCTGGTTCTCACCTCTAGGAGAAAGGAAAACCAATCACCACATAGTGCTGTATTTCCAGTACCTATTCTAAAGCTTTATCAGTGCTTCTCTTTCAGTTGATGAAGACACTCCAGTATTAAATATATTAGATATCTATGACATTAATGTGGACAACTAATATCAGCTATTATTCCTGAACAAGTACATTGAGAGCAAGACACTCTGTTGAAGTTTGTAGACACTAAAATTCACAGGAGATTTAGATTTTTCTTCATTTCCTATCAGCTATGTTCAGCATGCTGAGCCATGCCAGTAAGCTGGAGTCTGGAAGAAACACAAACATCTTCTCGTACTCACCAAGGAAACAACTAACGTGAAGAGCCAGGCATAGATAAAAAAGTAGTCTCCCCCTATTTTAATAATGTAAAGCAGAAGGGATGTCACTGGCAACAGAATACACTGAGTCACAACAAACTTCTTGATAGCATCCTTAAAAAAAAATCCCAGCGTCTGCAAAGAAAGGATAAATTATATCAGTGATATGCCAATGTATATATTAATATGCCGTTCTGGTTAGTGAACTGATCCCTTCAGTTAAGACAAATGGCAAAGCAGCAATGCCAGTGTCATCAGAAAATCAGTCAGTTAAAAAGGAGCTCTCCTAGTAGCTCCTTACATCAAGCCCATTCAGATGCACTCTTCTTTAGTAAGGCCTGACCCAAACCATTATTTTGTGTTGCACATTCATTAAAGGACCAGTCTATCTAACCAATCTGAATCAATTTGGTCAGTACAAGTGCTCTCTGCAATACCTGTTGGTTGAAGCCATGTTTCTCTTCTATGACAAACGTATTATACAAACTCCATGGGAGACCAGTCACTGCACTGAAGAGTGTTGCAAGCAGCAGAAATACCAATGACTGAACAATCTGAAAAAAAAAATAAAACCACCTAATATTTACTGACCCATACTAACAAATATTCTGTGTGTTAAAATGGCTTTTAGACTGAAACCAGTGAGAAGATGATGCTAGAAAAATTCAAGGAATTAACTTGTTCATGATGACTAATTACTGCTCAGTGTAACAGCTTACTAAGGATTTGGAACACAAATCTGGATACAAAGGTAACATAAGTGGTACTCAACTTTCTTATCTTTTTAGCATGCAGGTAGATCAATTCTAAGATTAGTAAAAGGAAAACACCCAAATAAAGAGCTCCCAAAAACCCAGCCCACCACCTCATTTGACTCAAGCAGATACCAGACTTTGCTTTTAACATATAAGGCTATTTTAAGTAGTAATCTGATTTAAAAGCAAGCTAATTTACTGTTACCAATTCTCAGAATCACGGTCATTGTGTGCAACAGAAAATATCTGTTATTTTTACTGTATTACAGGTTAGCTATATCTCACTTTTAACAAAATACCAATTTAAAAATAAAAAGTATTGCAGTAGGGACCAAATACTTTCACAGAAATGTAAAGCCTACTTACCTCATATTCTGGTCCAAACCCAGCACGACCAGAGATCTGACCAGACAGTTTCCATAGAAAAGGAATTCCTCCACAGAGGAGAATCATCTTAAAAACAAAACCACATACCACAGATGCAGTATGAAACACACTGTCATCTTAGCCTACTAAAATTTCAGCATGATAAGAACCTTTAAAGGGTGAATAAGACAAGTTTTATAATTAGCTTTTTGCCACCCCTCTGATCTTAACAGTGATAAAACAGGCCTGGAATATCTGGCAATAATTCATTTTTACTTTACAGAAGTAGCGAGGAATATAACAGATTGCCCTGACAAAACATCCTTCTTACAAGTTCCTATAAAAGGAAATGAAGTACAGGTCAAGCAGCACAAAGGAGATCAGGAAATGTGAAAGTTACGAGGTATCACAAATCTCTTGAGTACTGGGTTTGCATCATTGTTCTAAAGTTACATGACTGACTCTATTTTACAATCCTATTTTCATTATCTTTTATAATGGACATTTATGCTTTCTTAGGTTCATCATCAAGTAGGATCGTACTTCAATTTTACTTTGCAATGCCAAGCACTTCAGGATTCCTTTTAGTGCTACTGATGAGCAATGCATTTCAGCAGTGAGTTAAAAGAGGTTTCTCTTCTCCTAAGAGTGTAAGTCATACACATAAATATTCAGTTCTAACTTAATGGTTCAGTTTTTTCATATATGTGAATGTTATTTGCCCAGTGTAACTCTTCTTATACTTCAGAAGTATCCATTAATACACTCCCTGTTCTCACAGGCTGCTCTTTTTACCCTCTACTTAAATTTTATCAAAAAATGAAAGTAGTTGCATTCCTCCAAACACAGGGAAAGATCTGTATTTTAACAATTTAAAATAACTCTCACGCTGCTTAATTATTTTGCAACAGACACTATTATAGAATATAATTAAAATGTAAGCTAACACTGTAGTTGTGCAGTATGACTCAGCACTGCAGAAAGAATTACATGCTTTCTGAATAATAGCTTCTTTTTGTGTAGCAAATACAGCCACAAACAAAACCAGAATATAAATGTCAGTGTTCACTGCATAACCCCAGAATGCCAATGGTGCAGTTGCATGGGATCACTAGGAACCAAAGTACTTCACAGTTTGAGTACATGAAAAATATCATATGAAAGGTACTTACAGTGCCCTCGACCTCTGAATAGAGGCCTGACCAAAAGCTGAAAGTACTTTTGTCCAGCTGATAGAGACGAGATTTTTCAAATGTTTCTGAGTCCATGATCTGTCCCAGTTCTTGTGGTACATGTGTTGTTGTTCTATACACCCGCCTCTGAAAAATTGAAGACAAAACTTAACGTCTACACCTAATATTCTAAATGAGATAAATAAGACTGAAAAGTAACACATAAAATGATCCCACGGGCCACCACACAAAGTATTAAAAACAAAAAGAAAAAACAATACACAAATGAATGAATATGCCTAAATTACAGTTTTCTACCAAGTTCTAAATATAAAACTGAAGCATAATTATTACGTTGTAACCAGGAACTGAATTACTGGCTTAATAACTTATTTAGAAGAGTTCAAATACAGATCACACAAAGTGATTTTTCCACAGGATGTTACTGCATCACAGTTAACGACTAAGCTGATTTTGAAACCAAACACCAGATCCTCCCGTGCAAACCATGCGACTTCACCAGAATACAGACCTACGGAGTGGCTGCACAAACGAGCTGCTATTTCATTTTCAGTAAAGAACTTGCCACTTGAAAATTTTTTAAGACTAGAAGTCTTTTCCCTCAGCTTTCTCATTTCAGTATACTTACCCGTTCTCTAAGGAAAAGCCTCTACCCTTTGTCACTTTAAAACACATTCTCCCCTGTTCAGGGCATCAGGCTGCTCTGTCCCCGATCCCAGGGCACAAACACCCCTGCGTGTGGCTGCTGCTGAACCTGCCAGGTCGGCAGGCTGGGGGTGGAGATGTGGCTGGCAGGCGACAGCCGGGACCTGACCAAAGGGACACTCCGTCCCCTGTGTCGTATTCTGCGTTAAGAAGCGGGATGTGCCTTTCAGGGTGGCTGTCGCTCGGAGGCTGCCCAGGCATCGCCATTGGGGTGGTACTGAACGACGGCCTCTGCGGCGCTTGCGGAGCTGGCTTCCTCTCTCCTTCAGCGGTTAAACTGTCGCTATTTCAACTCACGTTTTCCTCATTTTTGCTGACACCGCTCTCTCTCAGCTGTTCCGCGGAGGAGGACCGAGCCGCTGGGGGTGCTGAGCCGCCGGTGACCCTACCGCGCTCATCCAACTCGCCGCTGTGAGCGTTCCCACCATCCGCTAAAGCGCGCTAAGGCCGCGCCCCGGGACAGGGCCGAGCTCTCCACAGGCGGCTGCCAGCCCCGCGTCTGTACTCCGGCTTCAGTTCCGGCCCCGGCTCCGGCCCCGGTCCCAGATACCCTCCACGTGAGGCCGGGCCGCGCCCGGCACAACCCCAACCCGCCAGCGACTGTTCCCGCCAGCGACCGTCCCCGCCAGAGCCCCACAGACCTGCCGGTGCGCCAGGAAAGCCTCCCAGAGGTAGACGGCCCACGAGAAGACCAGGACGGAGCAGAAGATGCGGCGTTCAGCCGGCAGATCTGCCCACAGGTCGCCGGACAGCGCCATGGCCGCTCCACCCGCCGCACGCTGCGACGCCGCCTGTCGGCCGGAGGAATCATGGGCGGGGCGGGCGCCGTGAGGGGCGGCCGCCGTGGGGGGCGGCCGCGGCGGGCGCCGTGAGGGGCGGCCGCGGCGGGCGCCGTGAGGGGCGGCCGCGGCGGGCGCCGTGAGGGGCGGCCGCCGTGGGGGGCGGCCGCGGCGGGCGCCGTCGCGTCGTGCGGTGGGCTCGGGCTCAGTTCTGCCCGGCACGGCTCTGCCCGGCACGGCTCGGCCACCCCAGTCAAGCTCTGTGGGTGGGTGGCATGGCGAGGATCTGGGCAGATGTTTGAATTAGTCTTCTTCAGTAGAAGTTACTCAGACTATGCACAAAAATGCGTATAAAGCCTCGTTAGTACTTGTCCAAAACCATTAACAGAAACTCTAAGAGAAGTACAAAAATTAAGACTGACTACTGCAGTACTTGCTGATTTATTTAAAGCCGAAATGCGCACTTCCGATTTGGTCTCTGTAATACTCCGTGCTACCGAAATCCAGAGCTCGCCCGGCACCACTGGGCGGCTGCACCAGCGTGCAGCGCAGAGCACAGGGACTGTGTAATCTGACAAAGATGCAGTAAAAGGGGTGTTAACGCTTAGCCACTTCTAGATATGACATTTTAGTATCAGGTATTTATCTAATTTCCATCAGTCTAAAGTATAACAGAACATGTTTGTGGATTTTTAGTCATTAACTTTTAATAAAATACTGCAAACTTAATGTTCTCATTATCTATCAGTTACCTTTTTTAACTATATAGAAGAATGACCTGTCAAATATATGGAAGCCCAGCGTTTTCTGTAACCTATTATATCCCTGCAGAAGAACACGGGAGATGAGGAAGTGCTGTTGTCTCTGCTGAGAACTCTGCTACAAAGAGAGAAGACCGTCTGGAAGGTCTCTCATTGTAAAGGTATTTACTACCCGCGGGAATGCAGCAGGGCAGCCCACAGCCATGAGGAATTTAGGCATGCACAACAAATTAACACATTTTTGTCCCATAAAATCCATACATTTGAAGACAACAATTTTAAAAATGGAAGCAATATTCCCTATGAATTGTGTTTTCTGAGGTATCTGCTCTTCACATTAAGAATTCTTTTTTTTGGAAAGTCAATGCAATGGTGTTCCTTCACTGCAGAACAAAATGTTTCTTCCATATGCTTGAAAGGAAGAAGCTGGAAATGTTACATCACTGTAAGAAAAATTCTGGTAGCACTTGGGAGGGAAAATGCTGGCCTACCTCATGGCATGAAAACAGAAATAGATGGTAAAAACTCTTCAAACCTTTACCCTCCTTCTCCAATACCCATCTCTACCAGGCAATTCGACTAAAAAGCCCAAGAAGAAATTGGGATAAAGATGTAGATTCAAGCTGTGCAGTTTTGATGGTGTGACACCTATTACCTCATTGAGACAGCAGTGCATTGTGTAGATGATGTAGTTAAAAAGAATGAAACACACTGACAGTCTCTGAAATGGGCAAGATATAATTTTTGTAAGGAGGAAGAAGCTGACCAGTGCTGTACTGGTATCTTTCAACTGAAGAAGTGTGAACACCCTATGAGCCCACATTACTAAAAGTCCTGGCAGTGCACGGAGTGCCACATCACCACAGGAAAATGCCTCCAAGCTGCTTTCATGCAGCCCAAAGTGTCTCAGTAATTTTCTAAATGCAACTCTTGGACTGAGGAATGTTGCAGGACTTGTCTCCATACCTGGCAGACAGAAATGACTTCTGTCTCTGTCTTGTCCTGCGGTATATCCCAGCCTATGGAAAGAGCAGTAACTGAACAGGACTCCACAGGCTCTTTAACACCAGAAGTGCAGTGAGTATCGGTCTGCTGGTGTGCTCTGTGCAGGCTGCACTGTGTGGTTTGCGGGCACACAGAACTCATTTAGTAAAAGCAGAATTGCATCTGAGGAAGTGAGTTTCACATGCAATTCGTTCTGTGGGAAATACAGCTGCTTGACTTGAAACTGAAGTCTCCAAACCTCAAGGAATTTACTATTCATGCTGACCATGAAGGGACAGGTTCCTCTGTGGGATACTCAAACCCTGAGAGGGTAACTGGGTCTCTCTGGCCCAATACCTGAAGCAGTCATCACATGTCTATTAAGTTTCCTGTTAAACTCTCCTCCTGTTTTGAGGTCTTGAAGATTCAAGTATGTTGAAACATGATTCAAATGTGACATTAAAAGGTACTTTGTTATTTTAGAGAGAAATTACTTTGAAACACATTGAGGGCTGTTTGATGCTGTTACGGTATTTAACCTTTTGACACAACTTACTTCAATTTTTAGAACTTTATGAGAAGATTGATTCACCATATTCTTTCATTAAAAGCTTAATAGTTTAGAGAGATGAAGCTCTAAGCTACACTTCTCCTGCTTGGTGTATGATTTTTAACCTAACTTTTAAGGATGCCCAGATAACTTTCTTTTCCTAAATGTAGTAACCAGATGCCATTTCTGCCTAGTTTTGGTCATACCACAGTTCCACAGTTCACTAGGCAGTCTGATAGCTGCCATCATTCCTGCACCTAGCCAATACTCATGCTCTGTTTTAAACATTTTCCAAAGTTTTTTTTCCATTTCCTTTCCACTGCTGCTTTTCAGATCACAGTATAAAAACCCAGAAGCCCCAACAACATCCAAGCCCTCAATCAATAAGAATCTGTGATTGCTGCTTGCTCTTCAGAATCCCCCGAGATTGGGAAATACCCCCTATAGGGGACAGCGATTCTGGGCCTCCTGATGTAGCCACGTGTGGCAAGAAATGCGATACAGAACAAGAAGCAGAGCTTAAAATATTAGCTGGCTCCTCTGGTGAATCTTCCAGCTAGGTTTCATTCACTGACAAAAGGGCTCACTGGGGAACCCTAAATGTATACTGGTACTTTCATGTGACACAACCTGCTTGGAAGTCTGACAACACTCATCACACACTCAGGTGGTGCCAGACAGTCTCAGAAAGCACCCTCTGCCTTTAAAGGAACAAGGACTTGCTCATGCATAAGTGTAGTTAGTAAGCCTGTACTAATTATAGTTCTTTCAAGTCTGAAAAAAGCACAGAGAATGTTGTAAAATAAAATGTAATACTTTACTTTTCTGTATCTATTTTATCAGTTTGATAAATTATCTACAAATGCACAAAACTTAAGCAACACTGTCCAATGCACTCAATGGTCCCAAACTCAATTACAAGTAAAGCACATTAAAGATTTACTGTACAGTAAACAAATGGGTGAAAAACTGTAATTTATTGAAACTCATAAAATATAAGATGCTGTAGTGTACAATATGTTACACAAAGCACCCTGGGGTGCACATTCAAGTCAAGTAATAACTCCATCGCCCCCTAAACCCTGGTACCCCAGTACTTGTTCCATATACAATCATGCACATTTACTCTTCAAGAGGAAGCCTCCAGTATTCCGATGTGTTAAATAGCACCAAAATCAGCATTGTTCATTGAAAAAAATGGGGAGCTAAATTAACTTGGCCATTACTTTTGACAGATATTATACATTCATGGAATCAGTCAAAACTAACCTAAAAAGTGTGTACTGTAACAATTACTGTTCTAATTTGAAGTTCTCCCCGTATAGCAGTAGTGGAGGCTATCTGCTCTAAGCGAAGCTACTTATGTACTTCCTACACACAGCTCATCCGCCTTTTTTGTTGGAAATAAATCTATGAGAGGTGTGGAAAACTTGGATCTTTCAAGAACAACTACTGGTCGTAAGTAATGCAGCTGTTTTAAGGCAAGGTCTCCACAGTCCATTAGGGCCTTGTCCAAGATTGCCCGCAGATTTTCTAATGAAGGGGCAGATGAGGACTCTGACAGCAAGGGCTGGATCTCTGTTAGCTGCCCAGGATTACTTGGGGTTATGATTACATTTTCGTCACTTACAAAGTTGCTTACTGGTGTATTCCCTTGACTGTCTCCCTCTTTTTGCAATGTTTCATCAACTGGCAACTGCTCAGGAGGGTCCCATTCTGCTGCCTCATCACAATCATCATCATCGTCATCATCATCTTTTCCCTCACTTTCCTGAATAAATTTTAAAAATGAAGACTCGAATCCCATTGGCTTATATGTCTTTAAATCAAACGGTTTGGACAGAGGAGGTTTTTGAAATTTGTCTTTAGTAGCACAAAGTACATTTCTTTTTGGATTCTGATTAACCGCACTATGTTGACATCCTTCTGGGTCTTTCTCTCTTGGCAACTCTAATTGTAAACTGGAGAAAGAAGAGCTATTATCTCTTTCATTGCTTTCAGAAAGATCTTCAGTTTTACACACAGTTGTCTCCCTGGTGTCAGGCTCTTCAAAACAGGTGTCCTTTGAACTGTGGTTATATTTTAAAGTACCTGAATACACAAAGGCACTGGCGTCACAATTCACACTACTCGGTGGACATTGGTTTTGGTCTTCATTACTCACATCTGGAGGATTACAGGCAGGGTTTGGAACAAGGGGTTTGTCACTTTCCTGCACAGAATTAGCTGATTTATCCTTGTTAACTTCTACATCTTTTTTATCCAAGTCTGAAGCTGTGTCAGAGCAAGACTGCTTTTCAATCATGATGCCACATTTAACACAGAGAACAAGTTTCTGAAGGCGCTGCTCAATGTACATGTTGGTCATCTGGTGTGTGCGCTTGTAGTGCCTCACTATGCTGCTTTCCAGTTTGACAACAGACAGGCACCCCTGGACCATGCAGGGGTACTGTGTCTGGTTAGACTTCTCTTTGCACATTTGTAGGGCTTCCTCTTTTGTTTTGAAATTCAGCAAATGCTTTTCTCTGCTTTTGCTAATTCTTTTAGCTTTTTCTTTTAATTGCTTCCCATTCTGCTTGCTTGTGTCAAAGCCGTCTTTCAAATAATTTTGCTCATTTTTATCTTTATCTTCATTATCTTCCTCCTCTTTCTGATTTCCAAAAAGACTATCATAATATTCACTGTGTCTAAAATATACATGTTGAGAATAGTGACTGTAATTTGTGAAAATTCGATTGCAGCCATTAAGGTCACAATGGATTTCAAAATCTTTGTTTAATCTTTCTTCATTGGCATGTTCTTCTATTAGGTGCTGTTTAAGCTTATTAAATGTATAAAACACAGCATGGCAGTGGGCTTGGTTACAAGCAAATCTGGCAGACTCAGTTTCAGAAAGCAGTTTTTGATCCTCTAAGATTTCATTGTGGAAGTCCCTACAATGCTTAGCAAGAGCTTTAGAACACAGAAAACGCTTACCACAGTCTTTGTGTTTGCATGCAAATATTTTTTTACATTTGACAAGTTCCCTTTTTGTTCTTGCTTTGTCTTTTTCTAAGCAGAGCTGCTCCTTGTTATACTGGTGAACAGTTCTGTAATGGCGAATCAAACCTTTCTGGTTTGTGAAGGCTGAGTTGCAGCTTTTATGTATACAATGGAACGGTTTGTGGTACTTATGCAATATGTAACATAAGTTCCCTTTAGCAACTGTTCTTTTGCTTCCTCTTCCCTGTCTTGCTTCCAGTTCTTCTCTATGACTGTCCAGAGAAGTTATGTTAGATGTTTTTCTTGTTACGTCATTGTCTGCCTCTTCATTGGACTCCAAATCAGTCTCAGAACTGCAGTCTTCCTTTTTTGGGTGACACATCTGTTCAGAGTCCGAATGTCCGGGGAACCCAACGCTGTTTGCACAGGCAGGCACTGCAGCAGTGCTACTCTTATGCATGTCCTCTGTACATAAACCTACGTGATCAAATTTTTCACTAGGACACACCTTGTGAGCCACTCCCTCACAGCCAATTTGATGTTTGTTTCTGTAGTGAATTCGAAGATGTGTTTTTCTTGTAAATGATCTTTGGCAAATATGACACTTAAATGGTGAATATCGATGCTGGAACATGTTTAGCTGAAGAACCATTTCCTTTGAATAGTTATGCTTTTTAACATAATGCATTAAGAGAGCTTCTCTGGTCACGAACTCACATGTACATCCGTGACATTCACAGAAAAATGGTTTTGCTGCCAGCTGAGTAAGGTACTGGCTGGGTAAGTGATCTTCTTGCTCTTGAAGGTGAAATTTTGAGGTAGTTTCATCAGCTGACTCAGAGTACTTGGCATCCCTAGATGAATAGCCCAGAAAAGATTTCTGTCTTGAAGAATTCTGATTGTTAGCATTTTTTAAGCTTAGATGTTTAAAGCCTAACATTAGTTCCCACATGTTATCTTCAATATCTGCTTCTTTAGAACTGTCATAAAAAGATGTTTCTGGGGAAGAAGGATAAGTTTCTTCCCCCAGGCCACTGCTTCCTTTAGCATCTACAGCACAACACACACTTTCTGGAGAGTCAGCATTTGTATCGGAATTATGACCTAACTCTGGACTCATATCTGTAGGGGATTTACTCTCCTGAGCATCACTCAACAGATCGAGAAAGTATTTAGTTTTCATTTCTATATTTCTTTTACCTTTAAAGTTGTATGGATGGGCCCTTCGAAGGTGTTTTTGCATACTTCTGGAATTTTTGTGGGTGGAACAGCAGCCTTCAAAACCACAGGAAAGGCTTTTTTCATCAAAGCAAACTGCCACATTGGAACACTGTTGTTTCATACTTGCTGGATGGAAGACTCCTTCCTGGGACATGACAAAACCTGGAACTGACTGGTTGTGAGCCACTGTTTGAAGCAGCCGTGGAGATGTCTGACCTTGGCTTACTGCAGCATCTGGCCTGTGCTTCCCACAATGCAGGCTGCAATTACTTTCACTGTTGAGATCTTCACTGTCAGAGAGAGATTCTTCCTTCACCTGTGGAATTTCCTGAGAGCCTGAGTGGTCCAAGTTATCATTCAGACTGGAATTTTCAGACTGTTCAAGCAGCTGAGACTCTGGAAGATAACTGGACTTTTCTTCTGAAACCAACCCTTCAAGGTTCAACCTTTGCTTCTCTTCCCCATTTGACACTTGGATATCATGCGCTGCAAGGTGATTCTGAAATTCAGTTTTTGAATAATAAAACTTTTTGCAACCAAAGTAGTTGCAGGTGTATGAGGCATCTCTGAAGTGCTGCGCCTCATGATGGTAAAGCTGCCCTAAGTCACTGAAAACAATATTACAGCCATTTAGCTCACACTTATACCGAAGATCGTCGTGCGTTTGTTTGTGGTTGAGGAGCTCGTTCACCGAGCCAAACCTGGCGTAGCAGTCCATGGACACACACATGTAGGGCTGGGGCCCGCAGTGTACGCGCTCGTGCTCCCGCAGGTGGAAGGACGTCATGAAGTGCCGGCGGCAGAACGCACACTTCTCTCTCCTGTTCTTCATATCCAAGTAGTGTTTTGCATTCTCATCATTGTTTTGATGTTCAGCTTTCAGATGTACACTTAAGTACTTAAACTGTTTAAATACTCTAGAACAATCTGTCCCAGGACAGGGGTAGATGTCTCTGTCTTGCAGCTGGCAATTTTCCAGTTGGCTGAATGTGACATATTCCTGCGTGTCATCGTCAAAGCTTTCAGGGAGTTGTGCCTGGTGTGACCTTTCTGGAAACGCTGGGGGTGGGCTGCTGGAAGCTGTTGCCTTTTGTGGCGATCTCTCTTTTTTCAGAATAATTTTCTTTTTAGGTCTGTGTGTTCTACTAGGTGGCATTTTAACGTGTTCCATTACATGTGGTACAAAAAATTCCTTTCTCTTGAACTTTTTTGTGCAAACAGGACAAGTATAAATACCATCTTCCATGTGCATCTTAGAATGATGCAATATTCTGGCCTCTATACACTCCCTTTTGCAGAGCACACAAAAAAACTTGTATTGAAGCCATCTCTGGTATCTTTCTGAAGAACCAATTGGTTTTTTTACTCTTGATTTTTCCTTAGGGTGGCTCAACGTGTCTTTCCCATCATAGTATTTGTGTTCTTTTGTCTCATCATAGTCACTAAAGAAAGTTTCTAGCATGTCGGTTTCGTTGAGCGACATATGACAGCCTGCATCATCCTCAGAATCAGAAGCTACCTTCCCTAACAGTTTATGACAATGCCGCTTTAAAGTCTTCCAGTCCCAAAATTCAGGATCAAATGGCCAATATGCTTTCAAAGCTAACAGCAGTTCACAGCGGAGTGAGTTTGGAACCAGTGCATTTTCTTCATCAAATTTTTGGTCTGGCTGCATATAGAGCTCTTCCAACGCATTAAATCCACTCAAAGTTGGCTCGAGTAAGAATTCTGTGAGCTGACAGGCTCTTCTAACTTCAAGATCTTCTGGTAGAAGGCATGCAATTGTTTTACACACTGATGTCTTCATTTCGTCACTTCCGTTGGACCTGATCTGAAGGGCTCTCACACACAATAGCACAGACACAGCAAGTCCTGCTTCCTCTGCCTGTTGAAAGAAAACAGAAGATTTTTATTAGTATGTCATAAGGCACTGAATCAGAAAGTATGAATAATGAAATAAGCTGTATTTTTTTTCAGTTCAGTGGAATTGTTAAGAAAATAATAAATTAATGTAAACTGCTCTAGCTGTGTCCAAAGACTCAGGTCTGTATTGTACTTACTTCAGATTGTATGACTCTTATCAAGAAAAATAGATGCTGTAGTGTCTTGGCAATGATGCCAAACTGACGACATCTCTCCAAAAAGGAGTCTAAGGAAGGATCTATTCTTCTCTGCAGTTTGCTCCAGAAAAGTGTCAGTTCCCTGCAAAGAGTTGAAAGCAGAATGTAAGAACATTGCAGATACACACAATTTGTGCAGTCACAGTGTGTCAGCTCAGAGCTGATGCCAAGAAAAATTCAAGTATTATTCAAGGACATCACACACTTCAATTAGGTCCTGATCTCCAAGTGACACTGAAGAGAACTGTTCCTGTGCCCCACTCCAGCATCAGATCAAACCCCAGTGTATCTCCTGATACTTACTAATAGTCATGGGGCCAAGTATTCCCAAGGGAAGAACAGACTGACAACATACTTTGTGGAACCACAAAGCTGAAGGTTTAATACCAACCCTGAGAGCACTGACCCGCCACTGACAGCTCTGCTGCCCCACAGGAGAGTTAGCATTCGTGCCAATAGTGTGAGTGCTGTTTCAGTTTTAAATTGTTTAAACATTACTTTTGTCTAACTGCTGTATTTGCATAGCAACTTGTGACAAAATAAGTAATTATCTGGAAGTACTGCAGTCTGATGCACTTCTCAAATAAAGGCAAAACCCACCTTCTCTACATAATTTTGTACTATAGTCACTCAATTCTAGCCAGTGAAGAACAGTCAGCAGAAGCAGCTTACACTTACCAAGAGCAGTAGACATTTGCTGTTTGAAGCTGATGGGTAAGATATGTTGTACAAAGAATAAATGCAGTATTTTCTTGTCCCTCAGATTCCAGATTACATATGATGTCTAGTACCTCTTTGCAATCCACCTTTGCAATCTTAAAGGAAAAGAAAATTAAAAAGAAAAGGCACTTTATTTTTAGTATGTTTACAAAAGAAATGCACATTTACTGTATCAAAGTCCCACAAACAAAACATTATGTCTCCCATACCCAGAGATCATGCCACACATTTCAGTTACAAAATGGTACGAGAAATTCACCTGTTGGTTCTGATCCCTTCTCAATATAAGCTTTCTCTGGGACAACCTTCCATTTTGGGCAGCTTAGCTAAATACTTCCATGCAGGCAACCATAAAACTTCCCATTCTGTCTCTTAGCATTTATAGGGATTCTTGGGTTACTTCTGAAAACTAGAACCCAGGCCCAAAAAGATCAAGAGTTGTGAAAAAGCCGGTCTCTTGTTCTCTTCATCCCTAGGTGCTGATTCTGAACAACCACATTTCAAAGCATGATGATAGAAACAAAGGTGTTTAGAGTAGGGTGCTGATTTTGGCTGGGGTAGAGTTAATTTTCTTCCTCGTGGCTGGTATGGGGCTGTGTTTGGGATTTCTGCTGGACACAGGGTTGATAATGTGGAGATGTTTTTGTTATTGCTGAGCAGCTCTTACACAGAGCAAAGGAAGCTGGGAGTACACAGGAGGCTGGAGGGAGACACAGCCAGGACAAGTGACCCCAAGTGACCACAGGGATATTCCAGACCATGACATCATGCTCATCACATACAGTGAGAGGAAGAAGGAGGAAGGGGAGCGTTATTGAGAGTTTGTCTTCTCAAGTCTCTGTTACGCATGATTGTGCCTCGCTCTTCTGGAGCTGCCTGCCCATGGGTAGCAGTGAATTAATTCCTGCTTTTGCTTTGCTTGTGTGCATGGCTCTTGCTTCACCTATTACATTGTCTTTAGCTCTACCTACAAGTTTTCTCACTTTCACCTTTCCACTTCTGTCCCTGGTATCGCTGGTAGGGGAGCTGAGCAAGCAGCTGCCAGGGACCTGGGTCTAGCTAAGGTTAAACCATGACAAGGAGACAAAACCCAAGAAAGTTCTGGAACATCTACTTAAGGCAGTACATATCTGTGTATCAAACCAAGGTGTCAGCTAGGATATATAAGCCACAAACAGGAATATGAAGAGCATTTACTATTACTAGGTTTAAATACATTTTTCCACTGGATCTATTCCACTTTGCAGAGCAGACTGTGTTCTAGCAATATATACCTTAAACAGCTGTTGATACTATAAACATTTCGAACTTCTTGCTCATCATGAATATCAGTAACAGAGAACACACACCAGGAAATTAAACTAATTTTTGCGGACATTTCATTCAGCAGGAAGAGCAGAAGCAGGGATAATAACCCAGTTTCCCATTCAGGCTTGACACTGGAGTTCACTGAGCAATGCCAACATTTTCTAGGGTCCACTGACTTCTGGTGTTCAACTTGAGACCCAGAACTGACCTCTTGCAGCAGACATTTCCAGAGCAATTCACAAGCTGCAAGGCCTTGCAGATGTGTCAGTTTTGTATTTGATAAAGTAAAATACAGCAGATTTTTTTTGGAGGGAGGCATGGAGGGAGGGAGTTGTCAGCGGCTCACCCCTGGCAAGAGAGAAACCTCAGAAAATGATTTAGGTGACAGTGCTTTGCTGTCTAAGGGAACAGACATGATTGCTCCTTGCATGTCAAAGATCAGGTAAGATCACGTTCCACCTGTTACATGTGGCTGGCACTAGTGTCTGGCAGAGAAAACCATCTTACATCACAGAACATTTGGGGCTTCATGCTTTTGGATAGTCAATTACTGTACAGGAGAACTGCTTTAATTAGCATTGATTTGGTTCAATAAATTGGCAAATTCAAGCCAAACATTGGAAGCCTGATCCTCAATTCTCCTGCCTACATTCGCACAGAGCAGCAATGAACAAACAGCTCTGAAGTTTTGTTTCGTGTTACACGTGTGCCTCAGAATCAGTTCAAGGTACCAGGAGGTCCCAGAAAGGGACAACTTCATACCCAGTGTGTTTGTAGACACACAGAGAGTTATACACAGACATAATGGACATGTGTTTACATACCTCCAGAGAAGTATGCACATACAGATACATATATACACTTGTGTGTGTGTATATATGCTACTGCTTCTAGACATAGATAGAAGTAGTTTAATTCATAGGAGCTCAGCAATTTAACTTCCACACCTGACTTTGTCAGCCCAATCACATCCAACTTCTGGAAAGGGATGACCACATATTGTCTAATCTTCCAAAACAAATTCTTTTTCTTCAATCCCTCCCCAAGCCATCTTCATTCCTATTCAAGCTTCTGTAATATTTACTTTCTTAGCCAAGCCCTGTTCCTCTACCTACCCCACCCTACCCTGAGCTTCAAATTTCACTTAACTCTCGTTCATTTTATTACCATTTATTCCCTCTTACCCCAGTGGGGTTTTGGTTATTGCCACCTATCATTCCCCAACAGCTGCCATTCTTTGACCTCTTGAACTTTCATTTTTCACCTTTTCCCATCTCTTTTTCCCACTTCTCATTAGACCCGACAATTTTCTACCTGAGGAAGATAATAGGTAATATGATGATACATTTCTTGCCTCTTAAAACAAAGGTGTAAATGAAAGGTTTTTTAGAAGTCTTGGATTTCAGCAATTCTGTAAGAGTGCCAACTACACAACATCTGTGACAAAGCATGCAGAGAAACCTGCCAAGCAAATCTTCATACTGCCAGTTATTAAAGTTAACTTTCTGCCACTGGAACACCACTGACTTTATACTTCCACAGTTTTGGCCACAGGTTAAGTCAATAAACAGTACTGCTTTAAGACACTGCTTTGATGCTTTGTGGCTTTGTTTTCCCACAAAAAGTTTAATTAAGCAATTAATTTGATTCAATTCATCAATCTGTGTTCCAGCTTTTATACTTGACTGGCAAGAAACGACTGTTCTGAGTATCAAGGTAGAACAGCAACAGCTACACTCCACAACTCTAAAATTAAACTGAAAAGGGAACAGAATTCAATGTGACTTCTCCACCATTCCTCATTATCAGCCAATCCAATCAGAGAACATGCTCTAAGCTACCCATCAACCCCAAAGCCTTCAATGCACAGATCATATCTGCAGTGAGCTCTTAAATACATTCTCTGCTCCTACAGCACACTAAGGGGAATCTGGCTCAAAGTGCAGACTGAAGAGACACCTATCCAAACATTTACTTTTCACAAGAAGTATTTTTAAAGGAAGGGGCTTTGAAAGAGTTTATATGTACGACATGATCACTCTACCACTCATGCAGGAAGCGCAGACATCAGAGTTATTTTTTTTAGGATCTCAAGCTTCCCCCAGTTTCACTGAGGCTAACTCCAAATGTCCAAATCTCACATTTAAAACTATACCAGATGCATGCAAGCGAGACTGATCCCATAACAGGAATGTGACATGAAGAGGCAACAGAGGCAAGAGTCAGTTGTATTACAGCAGCTTTGTGTGAAGGCATCATTGCTATAATTGTTACTGTAACAGGAAGACTGCTAAAAACGAGTTTACAGTTCAGAAAGAACAACTCAAAAGAGTGTTTTGTTTGTGATTTTTTTTTTCTTAAAACTTTTCTTAGGTCAGAACAACTAGATGAAAAGTATTTGATCTGGTACCAGTGTTTGAGTCAGACAAGACAGCTTTCCACTTATATTTTGCTTATTATTGGAACTGAAATTTTAATTTTTAAGCTTTCAAACACATCTGAACAAGCATACATACATATATACTTATCCACAGCAAGAGTTCCTACAAAGGTTCTTTCCTACTGCGGCCTGAAATAGATTATTCCTCTCATGGAACACTGCTGCAACAGTTTCACTCTTCAGCTTCAGTTCTCAGTACTACATAAATAAATTCTAGAGTGCTTCATAAAGGTGTATTAAAAAGGGACTATAGGTTACTAACCTCCTTAATGGAGTCTTCATTAGGCAGCATTGAACACACACATGTGATGTAGGCTTGGCGAAAGGATGAAACATTTGCAATTTCTGGAGAATCTGCACACAATTTTGACAAGAAAGTGGCTTGGGGGATGCAGTTTGACTTCATCAAATGTTTTATTCGCATCTGCAGAAAGGAAGGCCCTTCTCGTGTAATCAATTTATTAGCTAGGAAAAGAAAAAATCCTTTGAGAATAGACCAATTTACAGGTGACACTTAAATGAAATTGTCTCACTGCATTCACACTTCTTTACAAATTTGTGTATGGACAGTGTTCTAAGGAAACTCTGGCATGATTACAAGTAACAGCAATGGATCTCCTCTCCCAAACTCTGCAGGAAGAGAAAGCTGGACTACAGAAAAC
This sequence comes from Phylloscopus whistleri, assembly GCA_017589585.1. Classification (NCBI taxonomy): domain Eukaryota; kingdom Metazoa; phylum Chordata; class Aves; order Passeriformes; family Phylloscopidae; genus Phylloscopus; species Phylloscopus whistleri. The sequence goes on along the minus strand of JADMLD010001476.1, from coordinate 174,791 downwards.
AGATTCCCCACACAGCCACCCCCTGCCCCGCCCTCCCCAAAGACAGCACCATTAAGATGTATGCCACAGCAATGGCTAAAGGACACTTATTACACCAGACAGATACCAGTAGTTTAATTTAAGTTCAGAAACATCACCTTTCAACTGTAGTTTTATATTCCAAAAAATCAACAGACACTACACTAGCTGGCAGAAAACTCACGATGTGCACCTGAACAGAAAACTCATGTCAGGTGCCAGGTACATACCACATGCCTGTAGTGAAATCTACTTGTATTCTGCAGGAGTCAGCTTAGTGGTCCATTAGAGAATCATTTTAAGATTTAAGTCTATGGCAATGATTCCTGTTTTTCACAGGAAAAACCTCTGAGCATTAAGCTCTTGACTCAGCTGACACATTAAAGGAACTTCAATGGATAAAGCAAAAAGAACTCTCTGACCAAGAGGCAGCCTGCAGTAAGATTCCAGTTGCTAGGAAACAAGCCTCCTCTCTTCCTTAAAAATTGCATCTGTATGACACTGTGCTCGAATACTTACAGAGAAATGCTAACAGTGCTCCAATATGGATATCTGATGGAAGAGACTGCTGCCACAACCCCATGGCCAGGAGATCACTGCCACTCCCAGAAAGTTGGCTTAGCCAGTATCAGATCAGTCACCTCTCCAAGGGGAACTGCTATTCATGGGCCTAGCAGGAATGGGGTTTAATGCCCACAAGCAATCCAAAGCAATTCTCTAAGTCCCTATTTCTACACCTCTTGGCTCACAGCATACTTCTTTTTTTCAGGTCCATAAGAGGAATAGAAGACATACTAGAAAGAAAGAATACTCCTTTTAGCTCCTCTGAGAATTATTTAAATTCCTCTTGTTTACACAGCTAGACACTTGGCCACTGCTTAAATTAAGTCTTACTAATGTGTCAGAGCCAGCTAGTCAAGACATGGGAGGTATTTTAAGACTACCTGCAGCCAGCCAAATAAAACACTTTCAGTTTAACAGCTACACTTTTATCTTCCAGCACAATTGAGAGAAACTTTGATGGAAGTGGATGCTCTGCCAGTATGCACAAGAGGGTCTCAACTTGCTGCAGCCTTTGAGAGCAGTCAGTAAACACATGCTCCCAGAGGGTGTCAGGTCTGTGCCCTTGGGCCAGTTCTTTCACACCTAAGGGAGTGTGTAGTGAACTTTGCAAAGGAGGCAAATTACAAACCGAGCTCCCCTGCCACGCTCCCAGATGTAAGTGATGGTGGTAGGAGCAAAATTCAGAAATGAGTCACTAGTCAGACATCTATCTTAGCACTTAGCTTTACTCTAAAGTGGAAAGTTTCCTCTTTTCCTGAAAAAGAGACAAAACCTGAGGAATAGATAGCAAAATGAGAAGTTGTTTTCTCTCAGAGAACCTAATTTTGTACTCAGTCCTAAAACGGTTACATTTCCATACATGTCCATGAACAGATTTGTTCCTTCTCTTCTCAGATCTCCTGCTGTTATGTGTTGTCACAGTGTTCTATCAAACATCTCAAGACTAGAACAGCTTGCAGACACATAAAAACCAGTGCAGACACCCTGCAATCCTTCCCTCTTCCAAACCCTTCATTCAAAAGGGCAGTGCAGTTTCCAACTCTACACATATCTTAAGAACGCTCTTAAGCCAGGACGAAAAAGTAACAATAAGAGATTCCTCTCTCACCCAAAACACTTGCAGTGAAAGATAATTTAAGTTACACCACAATATTGTGACTACAACCTTTATAAAGCATGGATGGCACTAGAGCATGAAAAGACTCTGTGGTCACTATGATAAACATTCCAGAGAAACAGCATCTTGGGTGAGCATTTCTGCTGGAAGCCCCGTGGAACAGAACAGGACAATGTGCTGAGGTGCAGTAACATACGTTAAGGACACAACTGACACTGAGGTCTGCATATTACACAGTAGCAGTGTTGGATGGTTATCCCAGCTGCCCTACAAACCAGCTTTCATCAAGACTGACACAGCAAGTTGTTGGTACTCATCTGCTGCACTCAGCAACAAGCTCACCCCAACCTCCTTGGCTCAGGGTATGCTTGGTAAGACAAAAGCTGGGAGGGAAGTCTTGGAATTAGAGTACCCAAAGCAGCTGCCTCAGGCACAGAACTACATGGGATGTCACAACTGTTGAACAGCATCAGTTATGATCCAATCAGAATGCTGGTATTGTTTAGTCACCAAAAAGGCCTAAGTTGAAATGACTTTTTAAAACCCTTTCCTCAAGCGAATATTAATGCACCACCATCCTCAGCCACCTGACAGTAGAAATTAGGAACCACCAGCCTAGCACATGGCAGTGCAATTTATTAACAGCCATAGAAACAGCAGAAAAAACCCAAGCTGCTATGAAACTTTTGCTGGAACATTCGGTGAACTATACTTATTTTTGATGTTAGTTTCTTTTCCAGGACAGTGCATTAAAAAACAAAATTAAAATGAAGAACTTTAAACAAGAAAAGCAGGAACCTGACACACCGTCAGGATTGTTCACTCAAGTAAGCATATGATGGTCATTAACATGAACCACCAGTTCACAAAACACAGCTTCAGCTAGGCACACTGAGCTACTCTCACATCTGGCTTACAGGGGCTCACAGCAGCAAAGACTAGGAATGCTTTCCAGGTACTCACCACAAAAACCCAAAAAGCATTAAATACAAACTATTCAAAGAAACTAAGCTTTAGATGACTGAAAAAGACACTTTGAGTAGCTGCTGTTGTACTGAAGGATAGAATGGCAGTTTGACCAAGACAACTGAAAATCCATTGCACTGGAGCCCCTTCTGCAGCCCTGATGAATTTCTGCATTGGACCAGCATGTTTTTAGCCCCACGAAGATTCATCACACTCTGAGGGTGACCAGCAACCTCCCAGAAATGGTTCAAGAATAATTAGCGAGAGGGCTGATCAGAAAAGGTTTTAATTAAAGAGAAAAAAACAAACTATACAGAACAAAAGAATAAAAGCCGTGCATGGTGCAGAGAGGTCCCTTGCACCTGCTAAGACACCCCGAAAAGCCCTGAGAAACTTTGTGCTCTCTCTCAAGTATTCAATGATCTAGGAGGGTTTTTTTGCTTGCTGCCCGATAGAAAATAGCTCCATTACTTGAGGAACTGCTTGAGGGTCCAACAGGTGCTTTTGTCTGGGCACTGGGCCCATTATGGTGAGAGAAGCACAGAAGTTTCTGGTTCTTCTTCCTTAAAAGTTCAGGGGTGAAGCTGAACCTCTTTTCCTGATATGGAAACACCTGCTCGGTGTGGGGGTGCTTAGCCCCTACTCCCACGTCTAAAAGCAGAACTGCCATCCCCTCTGGGACCTGCACGAGGTACATCCTGATTCCTCCTATTTCTATCAAGTGGAGCCTACTAGCACAGAACATCATACAGATCAAAGAAGTGACACAAGTGAAAGAAGGAAGACAAACCTCGTAACTCATCAGTGACTTACGATCTATTACAGAAATTTATATTTATTTGACATGATTCGGAAGGTAAAAAATGATCATTTAGTAGACATCTAGAGGTAGTTGCTCAATACCAAGTCCAACCATTTCCTACACAAGGCCAAGAGACTAATTCCAGCTGCTCAGACAGTTTCTGCAAGCGAAATAAAATTACAGCAGCATTTGACTGCCTGACACAGAGAAAAGACAGGACTGAACAAAAAAGGAAGTAAAACAAAATCAGAATTTTACTAATAATAACATATGGTATCATACAGCTTCATGGATCAGTCTTTATGTCAGCAGTAACTTCTGTAGTCACTGAATCACATTTGTCTGTTGATATCAGTAAGATAAACCAGTTACATTAGCACTGTATGCTATCTACGAGTCAAAATATTTTCCATGCCATAATAGCATAGAGAGTAGGATTTTTTTTAAGCTTTCATTTTGCCTTGTACCAGAGCGTATGGTAACGAGTCTGGCACATAAATCTTGCCTTCTGAGAAAAAAACAAACTTTACATATGGCCTCAATCTACTTAGAATCATACAACATCTTGAGGTAGAAAGGACTCACAAGGATTATCAGTCCAACTCCCTGCTCCTCACAGGACTACTTCTTTCCCCCTGCATGACTTTAAAGTTTTATGACTCACAATATGCATTATTTTAATTTCTTTGAAATGTTATTGGATATCTGGCAGCAGCTACAGGAGACTGAATTTTATGCCCTTTGTTGTCTTTCAAAGCCTTGTGTTTTTTCCTACAACTCACTGCAAATCTTCAACACTTCTTCGCTACACTTTTTATAAAGTCTTCCAAAAGGCTAACAAAACCAAAAAAAAAACCAAATAAAGCTCCCTCCATCCCCCATAATGTAATGGCACTCAATTGTTTAATTACTGAATAATTACTTTGCAGTATTTATAGCTATTAAATATCACCATTCCCCATCTCCCTATTTTTCAATTTCCACAACGAATGCCACAGAATCTCAGAATTAACTGAGTTGGAAAAGACCTTTGATATCATCAAGTCCAACCTATGACCTAACACCTTCTCATCACCTAAACCACAGCACTGAGTGCCACATCCAGTCTGTTTTTAAACACCTCCAGGGACGATGACTCCACCATCTTCCTGGGCAGACCATCCCAGTGCCCAATCACTCTTCCAGTGAAGATTTTTTTTCCCAACGTCCAGCCTACACTCCCCTGATGCAGCCTAAGACTCTGGCCTCTTGGCCTGCCAAGTGGTTGCCTGGGAGAAGAGAGCAACCCCCACCTGACTACAGCCTCCTCTCAGGCAGCTGTAGAGAGTGAAAAGCTGCCCCGACAGGCTCCTTTTCTCCAGGTGAAACAACCTCAGCTCCATCAGCCACTCCTCCTTCACCAGCCCTGCTGCCCTTCTCTGGACATATCTGAACATCACAATGTCCCTCCAAAGCTGAAGGGCCCAGGTCTGGACACAGCACTGGAGGTGCAGCCCAGCCACTGCCGAGCACAGGGGCAGAAGCATTTCCCTGCTCCTGCTGGCCACACCATTCCTGATCCAGGCCAGGTGCCATTGGCCCTCTTGGCCACATGGACCCGCTGCTGGCTCATGTTCAGCTGCTGTCAGCCAACACCCCCAGGTCCCTTTCTGCCTGGTCACTGTCCCCAGCCACTCTGTCCCCAGCCTGGTGCTGCAGGGGGCTGGTGTGGCCCAAGTGTAGGAGTTTCTCAGAGAGTGTTTTTGAATGTAATCACCTTATTTTATACACTGTTCTTATTGGTACGTAGCTGTCACCGTTTGTTTTCTTATCTCATTGCTGTTTTCAAGGAAATTGTTCTTACTTCAACTCACCAGAGGGAGTGGGGGAAAAGGGAGCAGTTGAGTGAGGCCTAATGTTTCCAGCTGAATTTAAACCACAACAACAGCTCAAAAGCTTCTGCCATGCTATTATTACCTGACATGAAGGCGAGTGAAGACTGCAGTCCAAGCTGGCTGCTTTTTTTTTAGCACAAGGAACAACATATTGTCTCAATAACCATAACATGTTTCTATTTATTTATTAAAAATACTGACATACTGCAACTCAAAGAGAGGCTACCCAGAACCAGCACAAAAGATTCTGCTGTGGAAGAAAACTTAAAATACCTTTTTGTTCTCCTTTAATTTTTAAGACTTTATTTTAAACTCTTCTTCCCTTCTGTATTATTTTTAACTGTAGACTACCAGAGGTAAACTGCAGTCTAGTGCACTGTTAATGAAACAGATAAAACACCTATAAGTACTTAACGGTACCACTAATGGGAAAAAATTCAGAGCAAATGAAGAATTTAATAGAAGACATTACAAAGACTATATTAGATAAAATGGCACTAGCACCTCCTTTTCCTCACCTCTCAGCAGTTTCTGATTCAAGATCTTATTTCCACAGTCTAAACACAAAGCACCTCCCAACCTAGAGCTAATAACGCTCCACACAAATCTTTTATGCCTCTGAAAAGTACGGACATACTCAATTCCTCCCTGTGAAGAGTTCAGGAAAACATTTAAAAGCACAAAGTTACGAGAAACAAACCACCTCAGGAAGAAAAATTTCTGTACTTTTATGATGGAAAAAAAGAATTCTTTTTAAAAATGGAGTTTCAAAATATTCAAACTGATGGATAGTATAGTCCAAGCAGAGATGCATTGGTTATACAGTTGGACACATTATTCAAAATGCCAGTGAGACAGTTTCATAATAAATATTATTTAGCAACATATGAATGCTACTGCACAACACAATTTAAAATGCAAGTATCTTCTGTCTTCAAATCACTGCTTACCCACCAAAACTGCCCCAAGTAATTTCTGAACAACCACACATCATCTCTAAAAACACACTCTTACCTTCCTCAGTTTCTACTGGTTGCTGGGATAGAATTTTAAGAAGAACTGGATTTTTCCATACCCCTTCCCTTGTGATATCCACCAATATTTGGAGGTTGTTATTCCCAAATTCCAGTAAAGCATCATGTGAATCCTATAAAATGTAAAAAAAAAGTCATTAAAAGTCTTAGCTAAAAATTAAGCCAATGTAATTTTACATTATCTATCCTAATATTTCACTATAATCTAATACTTTCACACTATTCCTCTCAGTCATTACTACTTGGACAAGTTTGCATTGGGATTTTAATAGTCCAGTGTCCTTTCACTTCTCTAATCCTACTGCAAAACTCTCCAATTTCAGACAACTGAGTTGACTGAAATGGCTTAAATCAAAAAGTCTATTCTGCAGTTGTAACTCTTCTGCAATTTTTATGGTTCTCCATGTACCTGTGTGTGCACATACATATATAAAAATAACAGGAATTGTATAAAAGACAAAGGATGATTTTGTATCAAAGCACATAATGCTTTTGAAAAACTCAGAAGACTAAAGAGTTTTCAAAGTGAGTAACAAAATTGTAAGAGTCTAAAACTGTACATTTAGTGTTAACACTAAAGATGAGCCAATCAATTCACTCAGAGAATAATGAAAGCCATTGGTCAGTAGTTGAAGAATGCCATGGGAGATTTATTTCATCATTAAGATGAAAAAAATCCTTCTACTGGAAATGAAGATGCAATTTTCTTAGAAACTAATCTATGTGCAGTGCATTTACTCTAAGATCCAGGGATTTCTGATCCTAGCAGATTTGATGCTGTGAAGCCTGACCCACAGACTCTCCACAATCAGCAGGCCCCCAGCTGAAGTTCACCCATGAAACCTCTAGACAGCACATTGCTCAGAGAGATCAGGGCCCTAGTGCTTTGAATTCTGGAAATCTGAGGAGTAAAGGAGGAATTAAAAAAATACATTATACATGGGAAGAATCTAGAGTCTAACACAGAAAAAAAAAGGCAACTTGAAACAAATTCCAGGCATTTCATGTCCCCAGAGTAAAAAAAAAAAAAAAAAAATGTAGGGTGACTTGAACTGAAAGAATTAAAATATCACCTTTCAGAATTTCCTAATGCTGACAAAGTCAACTAACTGTAAGCAATTTGTGGCTACACCTTTAGTATAAAAGTTTCTCACAGCAGATCTTAAGTTCAATACGTGGCAATGCCACCTAGTTCTGCTGAGCTGTGTTTCAAACTGTATTTTTAACACAATCTTTAACCTCAGGCTTGCTTTTGATAGCCTCTGCTGTATCCTTTAGATATACTGGAATCAATTCTATGTTCTGAATTATCAGAATTAAATGGAGCCAGTGCTATGACCACTACAAATATGAGAGTAACCAAAGAACTTTTTATTGTGGGCTATCAAACAGCACCAATGAACTGCTTTGCACAGTGCAGCACACAAGACATGTAAGACCATGAATTACCCCCTACAGTCCAGGCAATCTGCTATGAAAACGACCACAATTTTCCCACTAACCAGCCATAGTAAAGGCAATCTTTGCATTTAATGATTAGACATCTTTTAGTAAGTGAGATATTGATGTTCAATATCCAATATCAGATGTAATTTTAGACCATCTTCACTGTTTGGATACAACAGTATTTCCTTTCTAACACTGCAGCAAACTGTACTGCACAAATCTCTCCATAAGAGAACTTGAATTTTAACTTGGGCAAAGCATCTCCTCACTAAGGAGTGAGGCTTTATTTACAGTAAAAGACTAATGATAGGAAAATTACATTCTTACAGTAAAGGATTCACTTACATTGATCCACAACTTCTCAGGATCTACAGCTGACCCTGTATTTTTAACATGTTTATTGTCTGGGTAATGGGATAAAGCACATTCATTACCTGCCAACCCACAGGTTATAAGAGAACCAAGACAGCAGCAGACTGTTGGGCAGGCAGACATTAGAACATTCAAGAGGCTGCAGAACATCACTGACAGGGACTCAGTGAAGCTTGACACAGGCAAATGAAAGTGCTGCACACGTACAGCCCCAAGTATCAGAACAGGCTGGTGACCAGCTGGCTAGGTTCCAGTTTGGCACCACAGGTCCCTGGGGTCTGTATTTTAGTGTAGGTCAGCAGTGAGCTTTTACTGCAAACAAGGCTAGCTATGCTGGACAGTCTCAAACAGAGCATAACCAAGAGGTTCCTGAAGTGTTTATTCCTGTTTGGCAATTCTGAAATTCCACTGCAATGCAACACCTAGTCTGCAACTGCCCCTTACAATTCATTTGCCATAGTGATGCACATCCAGCAAAGATGCTCAAGTTGTAGCCTCAGGACAGCTTTAAAAACATCACTGGAAAACAACAAAATGATCTAAATTTGCATCCATGAAATACCCAACCACAGTCTTGGGCATGTGCTAACACATATTCTGTGGTGCTTTCCTACTGGATTTGCCTGGAGATCTATCTGCACATCAACACAGTTACACACAGGCTTTAAACCTACAAGACAGCCTACAAGTGACTCCTGCCTAAAGGTCTCTATTGCCTTTCATATGACTTACATAGTCCTTCTGTGGTGACAAGTGGGTTCCTACTGTACTCCAAGGCAGGATACAAGCATTTTCCTTCTCATATTTCTGCCACAGAGGTGGCAGAAAACTTCAAAATCTTATTAGAAACACCTGTTTGTAAAAGTCAACAAACCTCTTCAGCAAGTTTTCAAAGCACCACCATGTTTAATGAGTTCACTATCTGAACTATGGGGAGCATTAGGTGAGTGCTAAACTTGGAAGCTGTAGCTTCAAAAAGTCACTACAAAAGCCAAGTATATATTATTACTCCTGGCAGCAGCACATCTTGAATTTTCCCTTAGTTCTAAAAGCTGACAGGTTCTGCCACCCTTAGTAGAAGCCCAGAAGATAAGGGCTCACGTGTCTGCCTCAAAGACCAATAGTGAGATGCTGAGGACCCAGCCAAGGATTGTTGCTAATAACCAAGGACTGTTGGTAATAACACACTGTGAGAAAGAGCAAAACGTGGCTGGAGAAGGGGCCATGCGGATGTAGGGCAGCACTTTTCTGTGAAAAACATCCCTCTTGTTGTTCCTGGGGATAAGCACAACACAATCCAGCACAACTTCAGGAACAAGGCTGAGAAGTGGGGATGGATGTTAGCAGGGGGATCAAGACCACCCAAGCCCTCTGACCCATTTTCAGAGGGGTCTGAAAAACTGGACTGCACATGACTGTGTAGCTAATTTGCATACAAAGTGAGTAATCTGTCTTCAGGGCAGGAAAATCTATCCATAAAATGGCACCCCAAATAAGTTATGGTACCCCCAATACCACCCTAGGTAGATCCTGGACATCCCATCAGCTGGACCAACGCTGGAACCAAGACTGGTGATCTCTCTTTTTCTCTTCCTTCTTACCTTACCCCTTTATCCACCCCCCCTGCTGTGTGCCTACATGGTAGGTCAAGCACTGACATACCAATTTCCATGCCAAGCATGTAATTTACTAAAACAACTTCCTGAGATTTCGCATGTCCTCTGACTTCCGTAGATTCTTAAGGCCCACAAGCATTTACACATCTTGGGTGCTCTGTCCCTCTTTAGAGTGGGACATCACACCCTACTACCACTGGAATTTAACAGCTCCCTTCCAACATACTAAGCCTAAACAGAGCCACCTCATTGGACTAAAAACCTGCTCACTATTGACAGAAGTATCAAAGTTCGACCACTTGTTTCAAAATCCTAGAAATGCAGATTTGTTACATCATAGAAATTACTAAACTATGCACTCAAAATAAAGGACAGATCCTTGTCACCACTAAGGCCATAGGATTTAAATCGTACCCACTGCATTTCTTTCTATTACCAAATACATGCCACACCCAAGTGTTTCTAGGGTTCCCATGATAATAAATACTCCACGGTATTTCAGGAAACAGGTTTCTCTAGACCTGGAATTACTCAAGCACGGACCATCTCAGTCCCTTCCACTACTAGCAGGACTACAAAGCTCTGCTAGACTGCTTCTCTCAGTTTAAAGTGACAGGTTTATTCACCTTCAGTCTACTGAAAAGTTTTCACACCTCCTGTTTCCTTGACTGCAGGGAAAACAAAAGTAGAAGCTCAGTACTAGCATCAGAGCTAATGCAGCAGTAGCCAAGCTCTCAGGGACTGAGAAAATCCCCAGTCAAAGGGGCAAGGTCTACGTTCACTTCCAACTATCTCCTGCCAAGGGCTTCACTTCAGTAACTTATAACTGAGATTCGCCTCAACTTCATCAGTCACAGTTAAAACCAGAAGAGGCAATAGCAGAAACAGAGCAGTCCCTGGTGCTGGAAGGCCCATCAATACGAATACAGCAATACCACTGCTGTCCTTCAGCTCCATGAGGAACACTAGTTCTTGCAGACACTAGGTACCACCTCCAGACTAAAATACAGAAAACATCTCTTCTTCCTACAGAGTCTACGTTAGCCACCTTGATTTGAGTGTAGGACTGTTGTAGTATGGGCTTATTTCAGCACCACTCATAAAGAAACACTTCTAAGAACCACCTGGACTAAAGACCTGTCCCACCGCTTCCATCCCTCTCAAATCAGGTACAGACACTAACCTGCCACTCAGACTGCCACAAAAGCCCTTTTATCTTCAAAGCAATGCTTCAGAGCTTCTAAATCACTTCATTTAACTCAGTCTGTCTCTCATACAAATCATTTGATCAAGACTTACTAATGTTCTCTTGCTTAAGTTGGCATCAACCGGTGTAGTTACAAATATGCTGTTGAGCCTAAAGACTCCCAATATGGTTGCTGCTGTTAGACTTTTCCTGCTCAGAAATTCTTGCTGCCTAGGTAACAGCAATGCAGGACAAGTGGAATTCAGGGGAAGGGTAGAAGAGAAGGAATACAACTGCAGCCTTTTTTTTCATTATTATTAATATGAAAATTGCAAAAAAGAAATTCAGAACACTTACCTGAATGGATTGATGGAATCCTAACCATACCTCATGTGGCAATTCACTTTCAGGAATTGAAAGCAGTAGCTCAAAACAACTCCTGGAAAAGCAAATGGCAAGTAAACAAGCCACCTGAACACATTCTCTTGTTACATTAAATAACAGTTCTGGTACATACTACTTAGCACTCAGATAAGCAATGACAGGAACACTGAAACATGTTAGATTGTGCAAATCAATTAAAGGCCTGAAACAGCCTGTAAATCAGGCATGATTCATAATATGGAAACAGTGCTCCTTTTTACTACACACACAATCTCTTTAATTTAAGATTGCAGCTACTCTTATCATACAAGATAGTCCATTCAATGTGGCTCAGGAACATTGCATCACAGAATTCTATTCTTTCTTCTCAGAGGAAACCTAATAACCACTCTAAATAAAGCCCACTGGAGCCTGCATGGTCTCTGCCTAGAGCGAGAATGGAAGCCAGCTTCACCTAACTCAACATTTCAGCACTGACATACATAAGAAGAAAAACCTAAAAAGGTTTCTTGACAGAAGACACATGCATCAGCACAAAAATGGATCTGGACAAGATATGTCAAGAGGAGCACCTAGAAACAATCTCAAAATCAGCACCTAGAAACACCTTCTGAGCCTTTGATACCAACTGGGGGAGCATTCCAATAGCTACAGAAAATCTGCAGCCTGCAGGGCAGGACTGCTGCCTGTCTAGTTCTCCAACAGGAGCTATCCAACCTTATACAGAACACATGGATTGCCTAAACCCTACTGAACAATTAGACCTCGTCAAACAAAAACTGTTAACCATGACACTGCCTGGAGAGTCACAAGACTTAAACACAGCAGAAGTGTTTACATAAATCGTGACAATATAAGGAAAGTAAATTAATCTAGGACATCACCTATAAAAAAGCACTGAATCACTGCTATAAGCTACAATCTACACTGTTACATAGTTTCAACTCTTGCTACTTTTTCTGCACAACATCCTCTCTCAAATATTAAATAGAAGAATGACAGGGCAACACATTCAGTCTTATGACAGACAGAAGAACTGAGGGAAGGAGGATTTCAATAGGAAGTAGAGAACTTCTGCTTTGAAACAGCAAGGTTGCTCATTTCACTTCCAATCAAGGTTTTAGTCTGAAAACACAGCGTGCATGACAGCTGTGGGTAACCCAACTGTCTCCCCAAAAATCACAAGTACATGGGAAAAGTATGTTTTCGTGTCCCTAACTATGTAACAGTCTTCCTCCCTCATGGAAACTCAACTTGAATCATTAATTCCCTGCTCTAACTTCTCTCTCACTCCCTTGGAAACTTACGAAAAATAAAAAAGGTGGAAGAGTTAATTTGAGCACGCTGTTTACCTCACCCTATCTTCCACCTCACCTTGTACTTCTCATTCTTTAGATTCCTTTCAAATGTAATCATGATAAGAAAGAGGAGATTCCAGCAGGTCAACTTTTCTATTGTCTTCTAACACAAGGTTTTCTGAATGTACAAGCTACAACAAACTCCTCACACTGAAAGCTGGAAAAACCATATTAGCAAAAGCAGAATATTCTGATATTTCCCAACAAGAGAAAAGCAATTTTGATAAAAAATTGGGATTTACAACCCAACGTATCTAACAGTGGCAAAATATATAGAAAATACTCCAAGTAGAGATGTCCTGCAAAAAGACACTAAAAGACAAACTTTTAAACTTACATAAGTAGGAAACAACAAAATACACAAGCTAATTAACAATAGTATGATGAAGACAATAATACTCTATCCTTAAGGGGACAGTCAGCAAAAGCAATGAAGATATTTTGCCCAAAATGTGTATCCTGTACCAGATAAATGATTTAGCAGTTAAAGTCTTAGGTTTCCATAGTAAAAACCTAAGACGTACTTCTCCTGATTTCACATGTTTTCAAAAAACCCCAAAGCATTCACATGTGTGTTTGAACTCACATGCGAATATGTGAAATAGTTCACATACTTCTCACAATTAAGAAGAAAATAGTTCAAGGCATCATTTGAAGATAATCTGGTTCTGAGCTGTTCATTTATATTGCAAGTCAGTCCATTAGAAAATAAAGCATTTGACCAAGGAGTTCACTGCTGAAGTCCATCTTAAAGGGAATGCCTGAGTTCAGACCACAAAACAGTAAGAGACTGATAACAACAAAACCCACAAAACTGGTTTTTTCAAGGTTCTAGATCTTCACCCTCCCTCCTCAGATGAAACCTCACTAGCAAGGAATGACCAGCACATCACCTTATCATTCTCAGGTTATACTGATTGTACCCCAGTGCACCGGAAAGCCCTCAGGCTTCAATCTTCAATTACAAAAAGCTGCTTTGCACTTAGGCAAACAGACCTTGAGGAACTACAAGTTATCCCAATTCAGCTGATGGACTGTAAAATGGTTCTCTATTCTGCTGCAAGAATTGCTGTGCTTCCAGTCATGTCTAGTCTGCTTTGCAATCCTAGAGCACAACTCAGACTGCCATGAACACAAATCAGCTTGTCCTTTTCAAAGGGGACACATTCAGAATGCCCCTGCACTAAAGGGGACAGGACACACAAAGCTGCAACTGCAGAGCAACGGGTACAGGTTTATTAACCCACGTGTGAAAGCCTAGTATTGAAACTTCTGTTGTGAGTACTACACTAAGCTTCTTCTACAGAAAATAACACTTGCAGAATATTTTAAGAAAGAACAAAACCTTCCTAATACCTACATGATTATCCAAATACAGAAGAACAAAGCCTTAGAACTTGTCCACATTAATTAAATGCTCAAATACATTTTTGTGGTATGAGTAAAAATGTACTAAAGACACTTACTAGATAAATTGCAAATATAGTTGTCAAATTAAGCAATAAACTATTTCAACAGCTTGCCCTTTAATTTATAACGTGTGGTTCTTTTTAAAACAAACAAAAAAAAAATAATATAGCAACTTAAAACTTACAGCACTAGCCTGCCAAGTACCAAAAGAACATCTTCACATTCTGTAGTCAAGTAAGGTCTTGCATTAGCAAAGCTTTGGATGGAGATTCGATACACTTCCAAAAAAGGCAAAATATGTTCCGATGCACCCCGACTGCCAGCATACTGGAGCAGTGTCTGAAACAAAATGAGTTATCATTAGAAGTTCTTATAAAACACTTTCGCTTAAAAACAAATATCAATGCACAATATCAAACTCATACAGTGGAATAATTCTGGAAGTGAAAAATTTTTACTCTGGAGAATTTAAAGTGGCAACTTTTCACCTCAACAAAAATTGTCTCTTTTATTGAAATATATTTTTATTTACTTTATTATTTTGATAAAGTTAACAGAATTTCTACTGGGGAGAAAGCTAGATGCAATCGGCAGAAATGTGAGCTATTTCGTAGAAAATTCAGGCAGAAGTCCTACACTTAGCTCCTTCTGTACAACTACCATGGAGACAGAACTACATATGTAACACTGGAATCTTTATTACCAGTGAGAACGCTGGAAAAATAGGAAGAAACTCAAGATTAAAACCACTACTACAGATGCAGTGTTTTAAAGATGCATGCATTACCCACACAGCAAACATGAAGCCACCAGAAAGGGATACAGACCATTACGTGGGCACTTTTCAAATGCAAAATTACCCTACATTTTACTCCTTGCCCACAGCAATCCCACATCACCTGGGCACAGTACTAAAGCAGAAATATCAAATCTGGCCAGTTTTAACAGAAATCACATCAACACAGGGACAACAGCAGTATGTCCCAAAGTTTTTAAAGCGTACCCACACCACCATGCTGTACTCTGACAGGCTATGAAGTACAATTTGAGAGCAAGTAGGGCACTGAGCTGAGGACATCTTAGCTCCACTGACTGCTCGCTTCACAAGTAACAGCCCTTCCCTGAACGCCCTCTGCACCACCAGAGCTGTGATGCTCGTGTACTTACAGCTCCCTGGCCCCTGCAGTACTCTCCCTACACTAAACAAGGTAATCTTGATTAATGCCAGTGGCAAAGAAAACAAAACCAATGACAGAGGCTGTGCTTTTTGGAATCCTTAGGACCAAGACTGCATGGGGAAAGAAAAAAAAAAAAGTTCAGAGTGCTTCACCCTACCATTCAAAACAACTCAGATTGTCCTGCAAGGATGGTGAGGCCATATCAGTTTTCAAATCACTTAAAGCTGGGACTCTGACACAACAAACTTATTTTAACACTGTAAAAAAACCCACATGATCTTATCAGATGGTGAATGGAAGGAGGACACCATGGAACAAATGCTACTACAAGCTTGCTAAAACCAAATGCAGTCATAATAATGACCAAAAACTTCTAAGACAAAACCTACCCTCCAGCACAGCAAGAAATAAGTGGCCAGCATCCAATGCTCTGTCAGTGATATAGCTATACTATACTAGTCCTAGCCTAAAAACAATGCAGACCAGCAGAATTGTGTGTTACACTTACGAAAGCAAAATCTATAAAAAATACCATCTAAGGATTCGCTGTTTTGTGGATTGTTCTCCAACAATTCATTAGTAGAACTTCTGGCTGAATGGAAGTTACAAACTTTCCCCAAACCCCACATAATATTAATAATTATAAAGACATAAGCAGGGGCCAGGAAATTGGAAGTTTGCAGAAATCATCCTTAAGCTCAGCACAAAGATCATTAGTTGCAGCAGCGAATGGCGAGTAATACCAGTCTTCAAGCTTATTTAACAGATTAATGAAGGATTTGATAATACAACTCAAATCATATATTGCTTTGTAGCATTAAATCACATCCAATGACTGTCAAGCTGCAATTCCCAGAGATTCAGCTGATAACTATCATAAATCAGCAGTTTAGTAAAGCCAGCAGTAATGCTACCATTACAGTGACTACAGAAACAGATCAAACACACCAATCCCCACACTCTTCTAAAAATATATCCATTAAAACCAATCTATTTTAAAAGCCAAATTTAGTACTCAATTATTTTGACAGACACTTGGCTCATAAACCTACCTGGTCTATGTAAACCATAAAACACAGCACAACACTTTCTAAGATTAAATTCATTTTCTAGTTAACATTGCATCCTTGCTTAAGTGTAATCTGAGCACTGGGATCAAAGTCTTAAAGCTCACATTAGGAATTCACTGAGCAACCATTCAGGAGAAACTTCTTGTCAAACACATAAACAATGGTTTCAGTGTAAAAAATAGATTTGAGGTGACAAGTTTATTAATAGCTTAGACTTCAAGGATCTGTACTTTTGAACACTTTGATTTTATTAGTATTAGCATACTGACAAATAAGCCAACATGCAGTAACTGTATTAAAGAAGTTCTTCCAAGCCCTTGTGCTATTTCACAAGGAACAGCTGTTGAGCTGTCCACTACGGATTTCTCCTGGCGGTCTATATAAAAGCTATTATGGAAAAATTATTAACCTGGCAGAATTAGATCATCTACATGTTCAAGGGATTCTCAAGTAACAATTTAGAAGCAACTACTACCTTACACGCAGTGTAATTACCTGAGGAGAGTATTCATGCATTAAAGTCTTGTTAACACACACGCCCACACATCTGATGGGCAAGTGGGGTGAGAAGGGCAGAGGCCACATCCCCCTCCCTTAACACACGGACCAGCCCAAGCCCTCCACACTACACAGATTTTCATGTTCTGCAACGACACAACACCTGCGTAGCTGCACTTCCTCGGAAGCATAATTTTTTTTACTCAGACCCAATTTAAAGACAAAGATCTCAAAGTTTCCTGACCTGTTGTTACAGCTTTGAGACTCTTTAAGAAAAATACTTCTTCGTCTTCTTAACCACATCTGATTGCACTCAACACATCATCTTCAAGAATTTCAGAAAGTCAACAGCTGCTGGTCACTGGCAGATGGGATGCTTTGACGTCCTACAACCACCTCCCTTCACTGGTAACTGTTCTTCCTATTTTCGACAGCACAGCCCCAAACACTCCCCTTAGTTGTTCTATCTGGCTGTCTGGGTACATACTGCTCTCCACAAAAAATGTTTTTCCCAAGGTGAATGTGCAAAGCATTCATGCCTATACAATATAAAGTTGCGGAGTCAACCCATTATTTAGGCTTCAACAGTTTTTTGTTTTGTTATCCTGGACAACACTACTATTTCCCTGCCTGAAAATAGGGATTTTCAAGGAAATTGTGACATTCAGCATTACTCCCCATAAGAGCTGCTGGAAAGCTGCACGGAGCAGCACAAGTTTACAAGTAGTGAAACAGCATTCAGACAGCTCAAAGCATAGGAAATTCATTCATTTGGTTCATAGTTTGCCTAACAGCCATGGTAATTTCCACAGCAAAACAGAGAGCATGTTCCAGGCCCCTGCCTCAGCTGTACTCACAAATGTAAAACATTTCAGCTCTCCTCATGTCAGCTACTTCCCAAACTCAAACGTAAGCCCAGATAAATTCAGCTTCTTTCTAGCCACATCATGCTGTAGCTTAATAACTTTACCACAAGGTATCAGTGGTACCTTCCAAGTAATTAATACAAAATTGAGCTCCCTAAATTTCACTTACGGGCAGACTGTAAGTTATTTAGGTTATCACAAAAATCCTCAGTCAGGAGAAATCCAGACATAAAATTACACCCCACCCACAGTGGTCTGACTGCACAATGACATCAAACTCATCCTTCCTTGAAGCTGCTGCAGTTCCATGTACCCCACTGCATCTCTTGGAGTATGAGCACGACAATCCAAAAAGTCTCAGACTGTTGGCAACTTAAACCAATCTTTTCCATTTTTATCTGTGCTATCACAGTATTTTAAAACCAGTCTACAATCATAGCACAAGGACCTAGAGGGATACATTATTTGTGGGACACATTATTTGTGGTGGGTTTTTGGTGGGGTTTTTTTTGGTTGTTTATTTGCTTTTTTTTTTAGGTAGCAGAACTGTCTTTCACCACACTCCACTGATCAAGTACCTCTAAAGCTTATTCTGAACCAAACTAATCTGGGAAAAGGGACACGTACACACACAGATCATCTTGACAACCACCATTAAGTGTCAGCTGGATATTTGTGTCAATGTTCTGATATAATGTACACCACTGGGAACAATTTCAGCAAAACCCAAGCAGGGACAGAGTCACACCCTGTGGTAGGCTCCGTGTCAATGCAAGGTCAGATCTTCACCATGTACTGAACTTGGGACAAGCACAGCAGTATGCAGCTGCACCCTGCAGTTTGACAGGAAAGAGTTTTGAAACCTAGTAAATATTCTTCTCTTATAAATATGCTTCAGCGAGTGATGATCTAAACATTCTCCCCGAATGGTATGGCAAACCTGTGGATGCAAAATGGAAGGCCACGGAGGGTAACACCACTTATACATAATTTCTGACACACCAGCAAGCTTATTTTATCTGATTTTGCCATTCACCAAATACTATAGCATTATCAGCTGAGGTGTTGTAAACTAGCTTAGAAAACAGATTTTTTATTTCTTATTTTAAAACCCACAATCTCTTCAGACTCAACAGGGACAGCTCTCCAACCCAGCATTGTAACAACAATTTTTCAACCTTAGAGCTCACAGTAAATGATGCTGTGAAGGAAGCAAAAACTAATTAACCATTGGAAGAGTCTATTTAAGAAAAAGTTATCTCCATCACCGTGGCTTTAATCAAGACCAGCTCTTCTTCTAGAACTTAGGGCCTCAATTCAGAAATTGATGATCTTCCTCTGGGTTGCACTAAGCAAGTATTCAGGACAAGATACCCAAACCACAGCTCATGCAGTGACTTAAGGGCACTGTAGGCCCTTACAGGCCAGCAAGCACTCCCTGCACCCCACGGCAAATCTCACTCAGGGCGGAATACGCAGATTTGATCCCGAGACACGTGAAACACAGACAACCAGAGGGTTCGGAACCGAGCCAAGACTGCATCGAGAAAATGCGGTGCGGCCCGCCTGCCCCACCCGAGGGCCACAGGATGTCCCAGTCGGAAGCGATGCCAAAGCCCAAAGGCGAGCAGTCCCCTCGGCCCCGGCTCCGGGCTGGCGGCGCAGAGCGCACGGGGCAGGCTCGGCAGGGCGTGCACAGCCCCGCTCGGCAGCCGGGCACGGTGCCCCGAGCCCTGCGCACCGCCGGATTCGGAAGAGCGAGCGCCCAGAGCGGCAGCCCCGTGCCTGCCCCGGGCGCATCCTCGCTGCCCGCACCCGGCCTGCAGCCCGCGCCGCGGCCCGCCCCGCCCGCCTCCTACCTGGCAGAAGCCCCGGCAGTAGGCTCGGGAAGAGGCCTCCGACACCTCCTGCTCGCGCAGCTCCGCCTGCAGCTGCCAGAGGCGAGCGCGGAGCGCCGACACCACCCGCGGCAGCTCCGGCCGCGCCGCCGCCTCGGCCTCCGCGTCCGCCATCTGCACCCGGCCCCTACTGCGCGTAGGCACCGGTCACGTGACCCGGCGCTGACCTCATCGGCCAGGGACGGCGTCACGTGATGCGCGCACGTGACGCGCAGCGGTACTACCGTGGGCAGTCGGGCGGGGCGCGGGCGCGCCCCCGCGAGCCGCCCCACGTGACGAGGGGGCGGTGCGCGCGGCCCCCAGCCAAGAGGGGGCGGGGCTGCAGCTCCCGCTGGCCCCGCCCCTCCGGCCGTGCGGGCTCCGGCGCTCCGGGAGAAGCGCGGCTCGGCTCGGCGGTCCAGCCCCCGCTGCGATAGATGTGGCTGCCTTGCCTTGCCTTGTATGCCTATTCCCTGCCTTGAGTTGCCTACCCCTTCCTTTCCTGGTTTTGCTTTGCCTTGCCATGCCTACTCCTCCTTATTCTTGCCTTGCCTACCTTTCCCAGGGCTATAAAATAACCCCCCATAGACAGATGTCTATAGAGCAGGTATTTGTTTATTGCAGTGCTGGTGGTGAGGGAGATATCTCCACCTAACTCACTCACCCTTGTCATGTGTTATAGTTTATTTATACAGTACATATTGCTTAATATTGCTATGTCATTATAGCATCATCATATATGTGTTGGAACTAATTTAGATGATGCTATCTTGTAGTTATAAATAGTTCTCCTGTACTGTGCTTGCTCTTCCCCAATTTAGATGGTCTTGGGAGTCTTCTTCGATGAAGGCTCAAGGTCTTCCTCACACCTGAACTTTTCAACTTTGTCTTCAGAGCATGCACAGTTATGGTGTTGTTTGGTCTTTCTGGATGTAACCAGTTTAAAATCTCTGTTTTGTGGCTAAGTGGCTTTACATTAGCCAATTTCTCATTAGTACATCCTGCTCCATCCGATGTAGTTATACTTATTTTTGAGATTATTCACCTGGCGAGATTCTGTTTATTTAAGCATTAAGCAACCAGCTAACCGTATACTGGCTATTAAATTGTATAGAAGGTCAGGATTCGGGTTACATAGGTATAGAAAGTTGTACTGGTATCTCATAACTCAAGCTATGTAAGGATCCTGTGGCCCAAGTGACAGAGGTGTCCCCGGTCTCGTCTCCCTGGCCGCGCGTTCCGTTCCGTGTGCCCGCAGCGCCGCCTGGTGGGCAGCGGGAGCGGCGGCCGTGGGGCAGCGGCCACGCGATGGCGCTGTGCGCTCGGCAGAGATGTCGCTGTCCCTTGGCTTGGTGCCTTTTGGTCATGCCTTCAGCTTTTAGCTTTTCATCTTTTTCAGATCCTGTACTGCGTTAGTGTATAAATCTGAGCTCCATACAGAGTGCTAGTAAGCTGTCTTCGCATTTTGGTCAGACAAAGCGATCCTTCCAGGCCTGAGACCCAAGGACACCCTCTGCCTCAGAGCCCCAAAAGTATAAACAGAAGTGAATCAGCCCAACTGGCTCGTGGTTATCACCCTCTTTCCCCTTGCATTTCCCACCCTTTCTCCCTCATGTTTCCTGTTCTTTTCCCCTCACATTTCCCACCATTTACCCCCTTAATTTAAGTCCTTAAGATAGTGTAAAAGGAGGATTTTTCGATGACTTAAAATAAGACAAAAGGAGGCTTTCTCAATTTGAAGCCCTTTGTTGCTGAACCTCCTCCTTTTTCTGGGGTCACTGGGAGGGACTGAGGAGAGACTGAGAGCACTGGGAAACAACAGACTCAGATTTTAAGAAAGTTTTTATTTAATTCCAGGTTTCCCTCAGTTTTTGGGTTTCCCCTCCAATTTGGCACGCTCCACCCCAACTCCCCCAATTTAGAGGAGACACCCCTCATTAGCAGCCCCCATTAACGAGGCTGAGGGCGAGGGCTCTATGGGGGGGGAAGGGGGAGCTGGACCCCCTCCATACTCCTCCCCCCACCAAACCAATGTGGTTCAGACTAATTTCATAGAAATCTGGGGGCAATTTCATTGAAATCAGGAAAAATTAACATGGCGGGGGGGAAATCCCCCAATATGGGGGTGTCCCCCCATCTGATACGCGGGAGACCCCACCTCTCTGACGTCACTCGGCGGTGTTGGGGAGGCGATGGGACCCCCGGCGGCTCCTCAGGAGGAGGCGGAGCTGTGGGGGAGGGAGGGTTCAGGAAAGTCCCCAAAACACAGGGTTCCACCCCAGAATGTAGGGATGTCACCCAGAGGTCCTGGGACGGGACCCTACGGTTTCAGGGGGGATTGTGAAAATGCGGGGGTAAAGCAGCAAGATTTAGGGGTAAAGCAGCAGGATTTTGGAGTGCAACAGCAGAACTTTTGGGCATAGCAGCAGTGATCTGAGGCAAAACAGTGGCATTTTGGGTTTCCAGGAACAATTCCGGGCATTTCCCCCCATCAGCAGGAAGTTACAGAGTGCAGTGGGCTGCTGGGGATGGTGCTGGGTGTGAGGGTGATCTGGGGGTCTCACCTGGTCTCCGGGGGACCCAGGGGGCAGCAGGCTCTGGGGCAGGTCGTGCTCCAGGTTGCGGGCGCTGGGGTCAGCACCCCAGGCCAGAGCAGCCTCACAAGGGGCTCCTGGCTGGGGGTCCCAGGTAGTGCTGCTGCCATGTGCAGGGGGGTGTTCCCATGGGCCTGTGGGACGTGAGGGGGCTCAGGGTACCCACAAGTCACCCTTCATGCCCCCTACCTCAGAGACCCTTGAGATCTGGTACTGATACCTCCAGCCCCCAACAGACTCTCCACAGACACCCCAAAGCCCCCAGTGCCCTTTTGATCCCTCTGAACCTCCCAGCGCCCCTTCATGCCCTGCAAGCCACTAGAGGGACCATAAAGAGCTCCACAGACCCCTCCAATCAACCGCCAGAGACCCCAAGAGCCCCACAGAGGTCCCACAGCCCCAAGTGCCCCACAAAGCCCTAGGGGGAATCAGAGTCCCCCACAGAGCCCCTTGGAGCTCCCCCCAGCCCCACAAGACCCTCAAACCTTCATGTTGACAAGGCGGGGGGCCATGCCAGGCTGGCGCAGCAGTAGGTGGGCCAGGGCAAGGTTGCCTCCCCGCACGGCCAGGTGCAGTGCTGTCAGGCTGCTTTTGGTGTCCTGGGGGCAAGACAGGGGTCAGGGGGGGCCTCACAGGAGGTCCCACCCCCTACAACATCCTCAGCCTCCCCAAAGGGACCCCAAGAGATCCCAGTGCCTGGGAGCGCAGGTCTATCCGGCCCATGGGGACTCTGCAAGGAGACACAGGGGTCCTTGGGGGGCACACAGGTGTTGTCGGGGTCTCACACCCCTCCCCAACCCTCCCAAGGTACCCCAATGGACCCCAATGGCCAGGAGCTCAGGTGTGCCCAGCACACAGGGACCTTGGGGTGGGACACAGTCATCTTTGAGGGGCACAGAGGTCTGTGCAGGAAACCCAGGGGATCTGAGTGACACCTGGAGAGTCAGGGGTACCTGGGGGTCCTTGAGGGTTCTGTACCTGGCTGCTGCTGTCCGCCCCCATCTGCAGTAGCAGCTCAACACAGTGGAATCGGTCCTGGGGAGTGGGGGACACCCCTCCAGAGCCCCCCGTGGGGGTGTACCCTCCCTGCAGGGAGGCGTTGTGGGCCAGGACTGCGCAGTGCAGAGGGGTCTGTCCTGGGGGAGAACCAAGAGGGGTCAGGAAGGGCCCCTCCCCCAAACAGGCCCCCCTGGGAATTGGGACTCTCAAAGTACAGGCACAGCCCCTGGGGCCCTCCCACCATCAACCAGGACCCCAAACTGGACATCCCCCATCCCCCCAAACAAACAGTGATGCATCCACCAGGAGCTACCAAAAAATGGGGATCCCCAGGGTCCCCTTCAAACTAGGGACCCCCAAGCCCCTTCTGTTTTGAGTACCCCTCAGGTGGGACTCTCCCAAGACACCCTGAAATAGGGACTCATCAGATACCCCAAATCAGGGGCCCCTGGGTCCCCCTCCCCTTCCAGCTGGGGACCCATCAACTGAAGTCTCCCCAGTCCCACCCAAACAAGGACTCCCCAAGAATCACCCTCACCCCAATAACAGGGACCCACCCCAAGCCCCTTCACCACCCTTGTCCCCCCCCTAAATTTGCTGACCCTCAAAATTTCTGGCCTCCATGTTGACAGGAACCCCCGAGGACATCATGGCCTGGGAAGGTGAAGGGAAAGATTTGGGGTCCTCCTGGATACCAGGGACCTCCCTAGGCCGGTTCCCTGGTCTCCCAGGACAACTGCGTCCCTTCTGGACCCATTGTGGGGTCCCCTTTGGGAGGGTTTTGCGGTCCCCGTGGTTGCCCAGTGCTCACGGGGGTTGCGGTTTCACCTGCAGGATTTCAGGGTGCCCGTAGGCTGCAGCCAGGTGCAGCGCCGTGCGGCCCCCGTGGTCAGCGGCGTCAGGATTGGCCCCCAGGACAAGCAGGTCCCGTACAATCTCCGGGGCTGCAGCTGCTGCTGCCACCAGCAGGGGAGTCTGGGGGGATAAAAGGAGAGGCGGGGGGCTTGAGTGGCTTCTGGGGGGAAGTTAGATGTCTAGGGCATAAAGGGGATCTGGGGGCTCTTGCAGGGAAAAAGGAAGGTGGGGTGGTTCGGGAGCACAAAGCACCCCCAAACTCTCAAGTTATCACCCTGCTATTCTGTTACTGCTCTGTCCCCCCTTATCATTCCCTTGTCATCCCCTCATTAATTATTTATTAATTGCTCCTTCATTAGCCCCTTATTGACCTCTAATTACACCATCGCTAATCACCCATTATTACCCCCAGTATTAATTACCCTTTTATCCTCCATCACTCCTCCTGTTATTAGGCTGCAACAGAACCCTGTGATGAATTATCCCAGAATTAACTACCCCACCCCCATTATTAATTATCCTCATAACCCCCGATCCTTTATTGTCTTTTTACCCCCGCCACCCCCTCATTGCCTCAATAAGACCCACTTATTACCCCATAACCCCTTCTTTACACCAAATGCCCTCAACTTTCCCAGGTGTTCTTGCACTTCCCCTCCCCACCCCCCAAACTCGTCTAGCTGCTCTTGCACCTTGATCTCCTCCAGATGCCCCCTCAGGTCCCTCCGGGTGCGTCCCCCCCCTCACCTTGCCCAGGTGCTCCCGCACCTCCAGTCCCCCCAGGTCCCGCAGAGCCTCGGCTGCAGCCCGGGCGAGCGCCCACAGCCTCCCGGCACAGAGCACATGCAGCAGCCTGGGAGTGAAGGGGGGTCAGGGGGGACTCTCTTGCCCCTCTACCTGCCCCCCACATTCCACCCAGAACACAGACCCCCAAAAAGACTTGTCACCCCATAGCCCCTCCCAGTGCCTCACAACTGCTCCTGGGGGCTTCCCAGCACTGCTCTTGCCCCACTGACTCCCCCATTGCCCCCCAGTTGGCCTCCCACTGACCTCCACATTGACTCTCCTATTTATCCCACACTGATCTCGCCCGCGCTGACCCCACTTCATCCCATTGCCCCCCCACTGAACACCCCATTGCCCTCCCGCTGCACCCCTATGGGCCCCACTGACTGTCCTTGACCCCTCAATTGCCCCCCATTGACGCCCCCCGTTTACTCCAATTTAGCCCATTGACACCTCATGGACCCTTTGAATCCCGTACCCCCTTATGGCCCCTGTACCCCCCAGTGCCCTCCCATGGTCCCCCCTGCTTACGTGTCCCCTTCCTCGTCCTGCTGCAGCAGCTCCCGGGGGTCTCGGCCCCCCAGTGCAGCACGGGCAGCTGCCAGTTCCTGGGGTTCAGGATACAGGTCTGGGGTCTCCCTTCCCAGCAGGGGGGCCCCAAATTCCCCCCACGGCACTGGGGGATGGGGCCAGGCAGGGCCAGGGATGGCAGCACCCTTGGGAGGCAGCAGTCAAGGTGGAGGAGGGCTTGGTCCCAGTTATCCCCCATGGATCCCAAGTGTCCCCCCCAAATCCTGCCCCAATGACCCCCCCATTTTTCTCCCCTTGTCCCCCCAGCTGCCACCCCATTGCCCCCATCTACATCATTTCCCCCATTGCTGCCCCCACTGCCTCTCCACTGCCCCCAGCTGCTTCCTTCATTCCCTCCCATTGCCCCCCTTAACCGTCCCACTGCCCCCATTTACCTTCGCATTGCCCCACCATTCCCCTCCCAGTTGTTTGCCCTCCCTTCTCCCCCCATTTCCCCTGTTCCCTCCCTTTGCCCCCAATTCCCCCCATTCTGCCCCCACTGCCCTCTCATTTTCCCCGACTGACCCCCATTTACCACACTGCCCCCCTCCCTTTAACCTCCCAGTTTCACGCCCCATTTCTCCCCTGTCCCCTCCAGCCCCCTCACCTGAAGCCCCCTCAGACCGGAGGCGCTTCCCCCATGGGCCCCCCCCGGGCTGCCATGGGGCGACACTTGTGGGGCCGCACTGAGGCTGGGCATCACGGCGGGGGCGCCGGGCCAGGGGGCACCTGAGGGAAGAGCTGGTGATGGGGGGGACTTGGGGGGGAGGGACATGGAGGGGAATTGAGGGACACAGGGAGGATTAGGGGGACGTAGGGCTGGGGTGAGCCATGGAGAGGATTTACGGGGCACAGGGGGTGTGCGGGGGGATCGGGGAGGAACTGGAGGATCAGAGATCACTCACCATCCGAGGGGCGCGGGGAGGGCAGAGCCAAAACCTGGGGGGCAGAGGGGAGAGCGAGGGGGTCAGCGAGGAGAGCCGGGGTATCCGGGGGGAGGTGACACTGGGAGAGGGGGTCACCCACCGGGGATCTCGCCCCTTCCCTGCTCTTCTGCTGCCGTAGCTCCTGCAGCAGCTGCTTCACCGTCTGGGGCGGAGCGGCGCGGGGGGGACCTGGGGGTGTGCAAGGAGGGTTCGGGGGTCCCCGGGATGCCGGGGAACCCTGGAAACTCCTAGAACCCCGCCAAACGCCCAGGTCTCCCCCAGATCCCCGTGTCTCATCCAGACCCTCAGGGGTCCCCCTGAACTCCTGAGATCCCTCAAACCGCCGTGTCATAACTGGGTCCCTCGGGACCCCCAAACTCCTGGGCCCTCCCCCCGCGAGCGGGAATCCCCCTGTCGTGACATCACGGGGATTCCCATACGTCACCACCCGCCCCCGCTGGCACCGCCCTCCTCCCCGGGGAACCCCCTCCTCCCCCGCGGGGAGAATCCGGCGCGGAGGCCCCGGGAATTCCCCTGCTCCGTGAAGGCCGGCGTACCCCCTCCGTCCCCCAGGCCCCCTAAAGGGTCAGCAGACCCTTCTTGGCTCTCTTAAAGGGACAGTGTCTCCTAAAAGCAGCTCTTAAAGGGCCAGTGTCCCCTAAAAGGGAGACTGAAAAGGCCAGCGCTCGCTCGCAGGTGTTTTCACTCTGTCCCAAAGCTGTTAAAAGGCCAGCGTCCCCTAAGTGCGGGTCTTAAAGGGCCCGCGATACCCACCGCCCTCATCCCCCGTACCTCTCTGGGGCCGCATCCCGCGGGAACCGGGGGCAAATGGGGCCGGGGCGGGCGCGGGGACCGTTTTGGGGGGACTTGGGCGAGGAAGCCCCGCCCCGGAGGGAAACGCCACCGAAACGCCAACGCTGTCACCGTTGCGGCGGGTGACAAGGGGGCGGGGGGCGGAGTTCCGGAGGGGCCCATGGGACCCAAAGGATGAGTGAGGGTGGTGGGGTCACACGCGGGCCGGGGTCCTCTGAGGGGGTACCGGGAAGGGTCACAGGTCCTGGGTTGTTCCCTTGTGACGTCATCAGCGCCGATTTGGGGCGACAATCCAGGGTCCCTCTCACACCCCTCCATGGTTTTGTCTGGGTCTTTGCCCCATTTGGGGGGCTCTCTTCCCCATTCTAGGTGGGGCTCTGTCTCCCCAGTCCCAGAAGATCACGAGACCCACGAAGACCATGAAGACTGTGGAAACCCCAGGGCTGGTGTCTTTATTGGGGGATGGATGATACAACAGGCTGTCCCCTCACCCAGAATTTGCAGGGTGTCACTTCTCCTCTCCACACCCCTCACTTGGGGAGTGTGGGGTGTGTCTTACAGATTTGGGGGGAATCTCTGCCCCATTTGAAGGAGATTTCTGACCCACTTCGGGGGGGCCCACTTAGGACAGGGGGCTCAGCCCAATTTTGCTGGGAGTCTTTGACACATGGGACCCCCAACTCCAGGAAACCATGGGAGCCACCAAGACCATGAAGACCCCTGTGGCAACCAAGGCTGGTGGTTTTATTTTGGGGGATGACATGCAGCAGGGGTTCCCTCCAGGATCCTGACTGGGGGCTGTCACTAGTGTACTTTCTACTGCATAGGCTGCTGAACCTCCACTGGTCCTGAAGCCTTAGTCAGACAGGCAGCTCTACTTCTCTAAATTCCAGAACATACCTGGCCAAAGGGCTGAAGCAGCCGAGGAGCTGCCAGCAGCTGAAGGAACAGCAAAGCACCCTGACGAGAGGTTGTGGTTCATGTACCCCAGCCTCAGGGGCTGCACCTTTTGCTGCCCCAGCCCATCCCTTCCTGCAGCCTATCTTAATCCTCGGCTCAGCCAGTACCAGTGTATATGTATAAATAAAAATTCAAAGCCAAGAGATTAAGAGAGGAAAATAGACAGCATGCTAGATGAAAGCATACAGGAAATACAAATTTTTAAAGCTGAGGAGCTAAGAGAGGAATGAACTAAAAAATATAAACAGTGAACTAAGATAAATATAGACAGAAAATATATTAAAAACCTTAAGTTTTCTGATATAGGCCAGGGCATCTTCAGAAATTTTGCTTGTGAAAGTGAAAACATAAATGTGCACCTACTGATTTGCATGTGTCTCTTAGCAATAAAAAGTGAATCCATAAGGCACCTACTGATTTGCATATGTATCTTAGCAAACAACAGTGAATCTATAAGGCAGCACAGAAAATACACTAATGTGAAGAATATGTGCTTCAGCTTTATATGGTAATCTCTGGTCTGCCTTCAAACACAGTACTGCTGAATTTGGCAATCCCAAAGACAACATTGAGTCGTACAGTTGTCCAAATTTCTCGTTGTTGCTGTTTATCATTCGTGGTCCTCCTTCACTACTGATAGAAAACTATGGGAGTGAGTTCATGTTACCCCAAAAACAGGTAGGAGCATTGCTGATGTTTGTGCCTCTACTTATCTGGCTGTCCATTGTGGGTCAGACAGATAACAGTAGAAAATAAAAATCGATTGTACACATAAAGTGCACATTATTGATGTATAGAAATGAAAAGGCCTTGATCTTCAGAGAATATTGCCATGATTGGAGGATTACTGTGACGTTTGACCCCAAGCTAAGAAAAATCAATATAGTCATAAAAATTTAGAGAATGTTTTGCAGTGAATAAAAAGGTAGCTTCTAGACTTGGAAGAAAAATGAGTAGTCTCTCCATACTTCACTAAATGACTAAATTCTGAGTGTTGCTATAAACTGTTTGTGTAAATAGTCAGAGTTGCAAGCTCTGAACTACAGTTAAAAACAGCATCAGCACTATAAAATTATTGTTGGCACTTGAATTTATTTTCCCTCGTGACCTGTCAAGTTGTCATTTAACTCTAGTCCATTTTAAATGAGATAATGCATCCTGGAACACTGTGTGGATCGTTACATGTTTGTTTTAATATTTAGGTTTTACAGAGCAAGTAATCACCAGCCATTTGTAGTTCAGCCTCACCAAACACTTCAAGTTTTCAAACAAGGCTTCAGCATCTCTGCACGAGCTGGCAGGGGGGTGTGTGTGTTTGTGGACCCCTTCAGCAGACTTAGAGGGTTTTTTATCAGTAACAGAAAAATATTTAGAGATGTAGTTAAGTACTCAATAAAAGACACATGTTTAGAATCCTGGTTTAAGTACTTCATAGAAATGGCTGGCTGGAGACTGCTAGCTTGCCAAAATGATTGAGTACTTTCAGGCAAGCTGTCAAGTGTGAAATGGGACATGACCTATTGACTGATCTTCAGCACCAAAATTAAAAGATAATGATTAGCTTTTTAGAGTTCTCAGCAGAGGAAGTTTATTCATCCTTTATAGGACATTTGAATCAGCACTACACTTTTGTAGAAAGCTGATGAGGATCACCTAGAAGAACATTATAGTGGTAGATATGCTTCTTAACTCATTTTGGTCCTAGCAGTGGGCTTGCACATTAATACCAGGCATGCCTAATGAGGCTGTGCCCTTGGCCATTGCACTGCTAATGCTGGCTCCAGAATTATAATGATTTGTTCCCCAAAAGAAGTACTGAATTATATGGATGGGGAACATATGAGTAAAACCATTGACATTCAGTAGTCTTTTAAAGATGTCAGTATGACAAGTAATATGTCCTGAGAAGAGTAAATGAGAAGTGCAGAATCATAGAATATGAGAGATGCTGTTTGTGAGAAGGGAGTGACTCTGGAGGGGCCAAAAGTACAGTCATTGGTTTGTTTTTACATCAGGGGTGTGGTGCTAAGCTGTTGCAGGAGAACAGATTGTCTGCAGGAATTTACAGCAATAGTGTTTGGGAAGATTTACCTTTTGCACAGGCAAGCTGAATGTTTGCTACTACTGAGATATATAAACCGAACTTAGTCTGAAAATTCTGTTTTATTCTGTTTTCCTGAGGCTGAGAATGTTCTTAAAACTTAGAAGGTGCTATAGAGGCAAAAAAAGAGAGATAATCTCAAAGAACTTAAAGCTGCAGATTTTTTATTTCTAGCTTTTTAAAATGATAATCTTTTACAGTTCATAGTTAAATTATGCTTGAAGCAGTAGTAGACTGAACAATAGATCGATTTTCTCCTCCCTTCAGCCCCAGCAAATATAAATTCCATGTACAAAGCTCACACTCTATCACTTGCTCCTGTTGCAAAATAAACTGCTTATCATGTGTCCATTTACTCACAGAGATGGAAGATGGCAGGGGTTGTAATTTTTTATCGGACGTCGCAGATGTTTAGTTTTACATATTTTTGTAAAGAAAGGTATGTTTTATTTTTAATTTACCATTTATTTTTACTTTGTTTCTCTTTAAAAAATGTCTAACTTGCCTGTTTGTATACTGATTTGCAAAAGTATTTTCATGTTTAGAAGGCTTAACATAAAGATTCCTCTATAGACATCAATGTTGCAATCATGAGATTCCAGCTTCTGTTGACTTGTTAGCACTCCTGTTTAACAGGGTGAAAATTAATCCCATTTGAAGAGAAAAATGCTATGCTAAAGCACCTTTATCCTAAAAAATACCAAAATAAGATACTGTTCTATTGAATTGTGCTGTACATACAATGAAAAGGTAAATCTACATGCATTTTGCTTGTCCCCACACATAAGAAAAATTGTGCTACAATTTTATATGTATACAATAACATAAATATTAAAAAGGAATTTAAAATTTTGTCCAAAATGTATTAATGGAGAAACAAACATATGAAAGAAAGGTGAGATGTACAATTACACACATATATTACCAGTTTATCTGTATTCAGATGACAGTCATGTAGGAAAAGGCTGGTAAAGGACTTTTATGTAAATAATTTATTTTTCATAGACTCATGGCCAAAGATAGTAATGCTTGACACTTAGGCACTCTATTCATTATTACAAATGCAGGTATCATTCACCAGAGGAAGCTAACCAATTACAGCAATTCTATTTATTTATTTATTGTTGACATCCATAAACAAAAAGCAAATGTCTGCACAAAATGATATGCTTAAACATGTCTTGTTAATTAATAATTACATTTTCATGAGATGATTTATTTCCTCTTGAGCTTCTTTATATAACCAGCTTTCTCTGTGAAACAGTAATTGGACTGCCATAATTACAGCTGTGACGTGGGGCTTGGAACATCCAAAAAGAGGACAAGGGAATATTCCTGTACCTCGATAAGTGTCCTAAATATAAACATACTGCTCTCACATTGTTATTGGATGATGGTTCCAATGGATCACATAATGCTCTTAAAATCCTGCTGCAAGTTAGGCACTCTAGTTTGCACTGTTCTGATGCAGACTGAGGGTGTTAAATATCTTGTAGTGATGTGCTTATCAATGTGATGTCAATATAAAGCAGGCACAGGCAGATGATGCAGTTCTCCATCTCGTAGATGAGAGAAAATAATACCTAATTATCAATGAGCAGTTGGTCATGTTCCCATGGTTACAGTGTCAGATATGATATTTTTCCCAGTGTTATTTTTTTTTCATAATACATTAAGGAAGGAATGCAACTTTTACAATGTTTGATACTTTTTTTCTCTCATACATTTTAGTGTTAATATGTCAGAATAACCATGGGAGACTGGAATTTCCTTGGAGGTATTTTAGAGGAGGTCCACATTCATTCCACTATTATTGGAAAGATTTGGCTAACGATCCTCTTCATATTTCGAATGCTTGTCCTTGGAGTGGCAACTGAGAATGTTTGGAATGATGAACAATCAGACTTTATATGCAATACTGAGCAGCCTGGTTGCAGAAATGTGTGCTATGATGAGGCCTTTCCCATCTCTCTCATAAGATACTGGGTCTTGCAAGTTATATTTGTGTCTTCCCCTTCCTTGGTGTATATGGGTCATGCCTTATACAGACTAAGAGCCTTGGAAAAAGAGAGGCAAAAAAAGAAAGCTCAGGTAAGGGTGGAACTTGAAAGCACTGAATTAGAAATGACTGAAAATCGTAGAAGACTGGAGAGAGAACTCCGGCAATTGGATCAAAGAAAGCTCAACAAAGCACCCCTGAGAGGCTCTTTGCTCTGCACTTACGTGATACATATTTTCACAAGATCTGCAGTGGAAGTTGGCTTTATGATTGGGCAGTATCTTCTTTATGGTTTCCACTTAGATCCCCTTTATAAATGTCAGAGAGACCCATGTCCAAACACAGTTGACTGCTTTGTATCTAGACCAACAGAAAAGACAGTGTTTATATTATTCATGCAATCAATAGCAACCGTATCTTTACTTTTAAATATTCTAGAAATTATCCACCTAGGATTCCGGAAAATTAGAATGGGACTCTGTGAGCAGAATAAAAACAAGGAAGACTCTGACAATTTCTACATAAACAAATCTAAGAAATACTCTGTGATACCGCACTCTTCTCTGGGAATATCCACTACCCCTCAGAAAACACTTCCTTGTGCTCTTAGCAGTTATACATTTTTGACGGAAAAACAAACTGACACTATGCTCTACCCAGTTTTAAATTCTCCTCCTATGTTTCAGTCTGTGCAAAATAACCATACAGAAAGCAGCAGCAATTATACCCATTGCAAGCAAGAAAATAAATCTCCAAAGAAGAGGCCAGCTTTAAATGCTTTAGACAATCAGACTCAAAATGCTAGCACAAATAATAACGAAGGCTTTCCCGGCGAGCTTTGGACTGAGACGTATGATGCACAAGAAGAGGCTGAAAAGAAACATTTTCTTGTTGTTACTCAGAATGCAGATACAGCTTCCAATATGTACTTGAGAACCTTTGCTGAGATGCCATCTCAAACTTCATTGCAACCTGATACAACATTTCCTAGTACCAGTTTTAGACGACAGGCAATGGTTGAGAGCACAGGAGCACCAACAAATTCTCTTCCAAAGAACAGTGACAGAAGACAAAGCAGTTTCAGTGTAAACAAAGCCCAAATTCCTTACAATGCTGATGTAAAAAATTCCAGCCGACCAGACACTTCTGATTCTATGGGGATGGTGAGCTCAGAATCTACACAAAGCAGAAACTGGAGTAGTCCTAAGCTTTTGTCTCTGTCTAGGCAACAGTCACTGTCAAGTAATGCCAGCAGCAGGCGTGCCCCCACTGATCTTCAAATATAGTGTGAGTTCACCCATTTGCTGAACTAACCATTGCTGGGTTAATGAAAATGCTTGTTTTGCATTTAATCCCTCCATAATAAAATGCCTCGTATTTAATGTATTCTGTTCCTGCTGTCTAAATAATGGAAAATTAGCATTTAGATGTATGGAATATGACATTTGTATTTTTGTTGTTCAGACAAGTTAAACAAGCATTTTTCTGCTGCTGCAAGAGGAATTTTATTAACTTTTTTTCTGTCTGGACATGAGTTAAACATTCTGATTCATCAGAGCACCTTGCCAAATGAAGAGTAACTACTGAAAAATATAAACATTGCAGAAGAGCTTGGAGAAAAAGTGTGAAAAGTCCCTAACATTATGTGCAAGATCATTTGGTTGGTCTCTCTTTTATATTTCTATAATAAATATTTTGTCAGCGTTTCAGAAAAATAAACAGGTACAACTGCTTCTGTTGTGTTTTGGGTTTGTTTTTTTTTGGGGGGGGGTTGTTGTTTTTTTTTTGGGGGGGGGGTGGTTGGTTGGTTGGTTGTTTTAACAGGCTAA
Organism: Phylloscopus whistleri; assembly: GCA_017589585.1. Taxonomy (NCBI): domain Eukaryota; kingdom Metazoa; phylum Chordata; class Aves; order Passeriformes; family Phylloscopidae; genus Phylloscopus; species Phylloscopus whistleri. Next base: position 140,723 of record JADMLD010001476.1, on the reverse strand, counting down.
GGCAAAAGAGTTTCCTTTCGATGCGAAGATTTCATCACTTTTCCGAGCCTCTTGGGTAGGCACCTCTGCAGCTGCTGCTTGCTGCAACTTTCTCCTGTGATTTCAGTCAGCTGCAGCTACGGAAATTTATTAATCAAACATTTTGAATTTCACAAACCAGAAGGCCTACTATGGAAAACAGAAAAAAACTCCAGCGACCAGCAGGACAGCCCGCCGGTCCGCCCGAACACCGCGGCACCCGCCGCTCAGAGACCCCCGGGCCCCGCTGACGGCCGCGCTCCGGACGATTCCTGCTGCCGCAGCTCGCCTTCCCCGCGGGGAGCTCCGGGGCCGCGTGTGGCGGCGTCCCCCGAACAGCGGGCGGCACAGCCCTCGCAGGCTGAGATGAGCCCCGGGAGAGCAGGGCAGAGCGGGACAAGGGCCAGAGCCGCGCAAGAAAGGGGGCCCCGGCTTCCCCTTGGGCAGCGAGCGGGACGGCGAGGGCGGCCCTGAGGGAGGCGAGGGCGGCCCTGAGGGAGGCGAGGGCAGCCCTGAGGGAGGCGAGGGCGGCTCTGAGCGGGGCGAGGGCGGCCCTGAGGGAGGCGAGGCGGCCCTGAGTGAGACGAGGGCGGCCCTGAGGGAGGCGAGGCGGCCCTGAGCGGGGCGAGGGCGGCCCTGAGGGAGGCGAGGGCGGCTCTGAGCGGGGCGAGGGCGGCCCTGAGGGAGGCGAGGCGCGGGGCGAGTGCGGCGCGCGGGGCGACGCCCGGACGTTGCCGCGGCGCCGTCGCCCCGGTAACCGTGGGGACGCGCTCGCGCCGTTAAAGCGCAGGGCGCAGGCGCAGGGCCGGGGCAGGCGCCGTGCGGGTTAGATGGCGCACTACAAGGTAGGGGGGAGCGCGCCGGCGTGGGCGCGGTGCCGCTCTCTGTGCCGGCTGCACGGAGCGGCGGGCCGCCGACCGACACCGGCTCGGCCCTTCGTGCCGCCTCCGCGGCGGAGAGCGGGACCGGCCTGGGCCAAAGGGCCGCCTCCGCAGTCGAGGCGGGGCGCGCCGCCGATCTGACCGTGTGGGCGTCCTCCCTCAGGCCGCGGACTCCAAGCGGGAGCAGTTCCGCCAGTACTTGGAGAAGTCGGGAGTGCTGGACATGCTCACCAAGGGTAAGTCTCCGGCTCACGTCGTGCCGCCCGAGGGGCCGGCGGGCGCTCTCCGTGGGCGTTGCGGGCGGGTGCCGTTCCTCTCGGGGTGTCCCGCTCCCGCGGAGCAGCTGCCGCCCTGCACGGCAGTGTCGCGGTCGTCCCTGGGGGTGCCTTGCCGCTCTCCATTGGCTTCCCGCCTCGCCTCGCCGATCGCTTTTTCTCCTCAGTCCGGCGAGGCGGCCGGCAGAAGAACTCGCCTGGAAAAGTTGGTGCGGCGTGGCCTGGAAATGGAGTCGGAGGTGCGCGGCGGGGCGGTGCACGCCGGGAGGGCAGCGGGCCCGAGCCGCGCACCGCGCTCCGCCCGCACCGCACCCGGTGGGCTCTGTGAGAGGTGCGTGCGGAACGGGAAGGGTCCTTTCCCCGTGCTGCTGGGTTGGAGACCTCTCTTCTTCGGACAAAGTGCTTCTTTCAATGCCTGCTTTTGGTGAATTTCTTTTCTTTCAATGCATGTTTTTCGTAAGTTCTGGGGACTGTTATTCTGCCAGAGCTCCGCAGAGGAAGTCAGTGCTCCAGGTGAAATAACAGCAAATGTTATCTTAGAAAAACTTTAGTTGTGTAATACCCTTTCTGGGATGGAGCTTAGTGCTTTTTCTAAAATGAATGAAACTAAGTTCTGGAATAATGACTCTCCACATCAAACTGGGGGAAATGATGATGCTAAACTTGACACATGTGACTTGGTATCTTTGAAATCCTTCTAAAATCTTCTAACAGTATGTGGCAAAAATCTGTTAATATTTCAGTTAATGTTGAAAAAAAATAATATTCTGTTAATATTAAAAACATGCTGTTTAAAGAGGGAGCAGCAAATCTAGGATGTCAAACGAATAGCTGCTGCACTAAGACTCTTGGCCTGGTGTGTGAGTATAATTTGATTTTTCAATCCAAATACCATCCTATGGGATGGCAAATCAAGTCTTCCAAGCAGTGAGGCAGCCTAATTTTGCTTTTAACTTAGGAGGTACTTAGCTTAAAACCAGTTTGGCTGTGTAGTTTGGACGTCTGAAACTGGCACGTGGCCCCTGTGGGGAGCACGGAGTGGTTCATGTTTGGGAACTTTCTGGGTATTCATGTGACGGAGTCTCCAGTTATGTTGCTATGTATGTGACTAATTTTATTTAAGTCGTTGGGATGTTGCTGCTTTTGTCTGGCGAATTTGGCCATTAGAACCCCCATCCATAAAGATTATCACCTAGCCATTTAGTAGCTGTTTAGTTTTGTAATTGTAGATGCTCAATGGAGGTTTGCTTTTATGCTGAAAGTTACAAACTGCTGATGTCTTGTGGTTCAGAGAAGTAGCTTAAGTAGAAGTTCAATGAACAATATAGTTAGAATTTCAGTCTCACTGGCAAAAGCCAGTACTAGGGTGCATGTGGCTTATGTAGAAATCTTTCAGGCCACTTTGTGTTCTGTGCTAGAATAGCCAAAGACTTTGTAGGGTTAGGAATCAAGAAAACTCTCTTTAGCTGTTACCAGGTGGAATGCTGTCCCCTCTCATATAGCAGACCCCTTGCTTATGTCAATGTATGCAGGTTGAAGTTCTTGTTAAATGGAAAAATGCAACTTGTTAGCTTTCTGACTGCTGGAATGTGTTTTAAAAACTTAGAGTTGCATGAACTTGCAATTGTTGAATATTTTCTATTTGCAGTGTTGGTAGCCTTATATGAAGAGCCAGAGAAACCAGATAGTGCACTGGAGTATCCTTTTTCTTTGCCGTGACTTATTTGTTAAGACTTCATGCACAGTACTGCTTCTGTCTTATGGGTGAACTTGACAGGCTCGTTTTGAAGCCTTGCATTGAGAACATGACTTTTGTCAATGCACTTTACCTAATAATTGCATTTTCACAAGCTAACAGAGTCTGTCAGGGTGCAAGAGAACTGGATATTTCAGTATGCCAAGTTATAGGCCATTTCAGTGTTGTAGACCTGCAGTATTGGATTTGAGTACCTGCAGTGGCAGTGGGTTCTGAAGTTTGCTTCTTCACACTTCCTTTTTCTGTTGTTGTTTGTTTGTTTTTAAATACACAGAGAAGGGGGGAACTAGCATATTTTGTTTGCCGTTTTTAAACATCCTCTATTTTGGGGTATTGATTTTTTTTGTTGTTGTTACTTGTTTTAATTCTTCAAAACATCTGCAATAAAGAAAAGAAGGGGGTAGTAACACATAAGAATTTGTACTCGTATCTTGTTTGTATTTGTTTGTTTTTAAGGAATATAGCTATGAATTTGAAAAGCTCTCATGTTTTGATAACTTTTTTTCCTGTAGTAATCTCAATGGTTTACTGCAATTTTCGCCATGTGTGCTGCAGTGTTAACTTCAACATGGATGTTAAAACTAAAATGTAGTTATATAACTGAAGAAATACTTAACATCTAAATATCAGTTTTCTGAAGCATCATCTGGGAGCTTCAGCTCCTGAGAATCCAGAAATAGAGGCACTTCGCTTGGAAGTGGCAGAGATGAAAGAAAAATATGAAGCTGTGCTGGAAGAAAATAAAAAACTGAAAACCAAGGTAAAAGTCTACTTGGTGTTACTCCATAGTTCCATATTGTACAACAAGAAAAATATTTTAATTACTTAGAATAGAGCTAACTTTCTTCCATTAGAGTAACTGATAGATGTTGTTGCATTGTTTAGCCTCATGACTGAGAAATGCTGATAGAATTCATTGTAGTAAAGATTATTACTTTTTATGGAACTCTTCTTAGAGAATATAACATAAAATATTGCTAAACTAGGGATTTTATTTATTTAGGAAAAGTGTATTATCATGTCTAATACAGTTGTATTGAGTCTCCTCTGGATGTGTTTAAGTTGTCTGATATTATGTAGATCATGCTTTCAGGACAGTTTTGAAAAACAAGTAAGGTAATGTATCCGTTATAAAGCCTTTCAGAAGGCAAATTGAAGGAGGAATATTATGTATTACTTTGTGTCACTTGGCACAGACTTACACATGGCAGGATCTTACACAGGCGTTCAGAGCCCTGTGGAACAATAATTTGTGCTTTTTACCTGAAATGACCCTGGTATTTATCTGAAACACCAGTGGATCTGAAGTGCTAGCTAGGGCAAGGCCATTTTTTAATGGGTCTGAGAGAGCTCTGAGGTGTGAACAGCTTTCTAGCAACACTGAGGAGGCAAACCTGTGAGATACTGGCTAGTAAGTAGCTTGTGCCACTGCAGGTTTCCATGCATTTGTTGAAAGAGGATGGTGGCTGTCACCTGTGAATACCCCTGAGATTTTTACTGGGAGACAACCACCCCACCTTAGTTCTGTGAGAAAGGATTCTTGGGCATCACCCCTTTATATTTCTTGTCCAGAGGGCCATCCTGCTGTCCCAGTAACTCTCCTTCTTTCCTGTTACCCTTTATGGGTCAACAGTTAGGTCCTTGGTGGAAAAGAAAACTGACTTTGGGTTGTGTACTAGTAATCTGCTGTAGTAAAATCTACAACAATAAAAAAATGTTATTTTAGTGCTTCTTGTTAGCAGCAGAATGACTGCTGCAATTTGCTCTTGCTGGTAGGAAGGAACACATGGATATTTTATTTTTGTGTTTATTATTTTTAATTTTTATTTATGATTTTAAGTTTATTTTAGGTACTTTGTTTATTTTTAACCCACTCTGCAGTTTCTAGAGGCTAGGAATCTTAATTGAGTAAATTGAACCAGCATATTTCAGAGAGATGGCTGTAATTCTTGAACTGGTTTTGAAGCTTGAAGTTATCTTTAGTGCCACTGAGGTCAAATGAACAGCTTCATGTCTTTTTGGTAGTGACTTTACAAGTGGAAGTCATATTTAAGTGTGTAGTTGCCCAGGCGCTCCAGAAAGCTTAATGGAGGCTAGAATGCTTACAAGAAGTGTTAGGTTGGATACTATTGCAATGAGAATGACTGACTGTTTCATTTAATCACCTTTCAGTGAAAGCTTATATTTAAGATGAAAGTACTTAAAGACTGCTAGAATGAGAAACAGCAAAAAGTTAAGGGCAAGACACATGTGCTTCAAAGTGCATTTAAAAATTCACCTTGTGATGGCTGCCTGGTTATACAGTGTGAGAAATGGATGTTTTGGGAGAAGGATTACTGTATTGCCTGACTTGAAAATGGACTTGCGTAAGGATGAGTTAAAATGTATAAAGTAAATGGAACAAGTCCAGACAATACGTTTTCCCTCACTTCTTAATATAGAGTGAAATATACGTGAAATATTGCGACTAACTGAATTCCTTTCTTTAAATCCACAGCTGGCTCAGTATGAACCACCTCAAGATGAGAAGCATGGTGAATAACAGTAGTTTTTCCTTTATTGCCTTGACTTAATAAAGGGCTTCCTGAGAAATGTGGTCTTGTGTGTGTGTGAACTCTGCATTGTCTACTTTGTTACTTCATCATCTTAAAGAATACATTTCCATGAGCCTGCAGATGCCATGGTAACTGCTGAGTTAAGCATACTAGCCAAGGTTCTTGCTTTCTGTGTTCAAGAAAAGATGACAGTTACGATTAACTTCCAGATAACTGTGCTTGCCAACTTCATGTAATTTTCACATCATGGTTGATGGTCCTGTTGAACTGCTGATCTCTTTGTTTTCTTTTAACTGAAAGGGGTGACATGACACTGATGGACCAAATGTAAATAAAGCAGGACCTTCAAATTACATTCTGTTACTCTGCACTGAGGTGAGACTTCTGTTGAAGCTGATAGGCTAACACTCTACCCAGAAGGGCATAAAATCAGCAAGTACAGTTAAGGGATGGATATAGCACAGTGGTGGAGTGCAGTACCTACTGAACTGACACTTGGATTTGCATGAGGAGTACCTCTTCCTGTGCAGTTCGTGTCTCTGCTCCCACCTCAGAAACTGGGCTTTGGAGAGTTGAGCCAGATATTGCCTGTACAGTTCTGAATATAATACAAAATTCTTACTTGTGATGAAAGTCCTGTGTAATTAGAGTGGCACATCTGAGACTACAGTGTGGAGACTTCTGCTTTCTGATTCATCTAACAGGGAAAATAAAATCCAAATGGGGTGGGATGTGGGTGTGACTTTTGTTTATTCACTTTGCCTATGTTTCTTTTCCCCTTTCCCTGAATTGGTTTCATGACTCTTCTGAAATGCACAGTAGACCTTTATTAAAAAAAAAAGGTAATATTTTTAAGAGCTGCATTTGTTTCCTGTCCTAAAACTAGGTACTTTAAAGGCAGCTGATGACAGGAAGAATAAAGGAAGAGGGAAATGAAATGCAGGAGTTGTCTTATGTATTAGATTTATTGGCTGTTAGTCTGCAAAACCCATCCTAAAAATAAGGAAGTTCAACTATCTTGAAAATGTGATAGTGTGTTAGTCATTGTAATCAAGGGCTAATGAATGTAATAATTGCTTACCATACTATTGTATCTATTGACCTGAACAGACCAGAACAGAGGTAAAATGAGGCGAGAATACTGTTTGAGTCCATAAGACATTAATTAGGAAAAAAAATTGCCCTGAAAAAAAAAAAGCCAAACAAGAAAGAAAAAAACCCCAATTCACCAACCTCTGGAACAAAGGAGAGAAGAAAGGTCCGTTGCATGTAAGACAGGACGTTGAGCATGAAGCTGCAGTATGTGGAAGTAGGGAGAGGGTAATGCTGGGGGAAAGGTGTTGTAGAGCTGAACGTGTTCCTGAGGAATGTGACCGGCCTGTCCTGCTAAAGAAGCAGCACGGCCGGTCCAGGGGTTTGGCAAGCCAGCACAGGCTGTGGGCTCCTGCCTTGAGCTGGGGGCCAGGGGAGTAACAAACTGCCTGTTTTCATAACTCTCTTTGCTTCCCTCTGAAAGCACTTGGGTGTCACGAACCTTAATATAGGATTGTGATGAAATAACAAATGTTCGTTAAAGCTTTGGCTCAGTGCCTGCTTGCACCAGGGCTGCTAGAAGAAAATTAATGACACTTGAATGAAGCTTCTTGCCTCGCAAGGTAACGTTTTCCTACGCGGCCGCTTCGGCGAGCGCTCCCCTGCTCCGGCTGGGCTGCGGCGGGAGCGCGCGAGCCGCGGCCTCTCTGCGGAGCGGGGCCGGGGCGCGCCGCGCGCCCCCGAGTGCCGCGCGCCCCCGCCGCCCGGGGCCGCCGCTCCGCCGGGGCCGCGCGCGCCCCGCCCCTCCGCTCACGTGCGGCGGCGCCGTCAGGTGACTCGGGTCGTCTGACCGGAGCCTTCCCACCCCGCTGCCCGGCCGGGCCAATCGGCGGCGCGGAGCCTGACAGCGGCCAATCCGGGCCGGGCTGGGCCGGGCCGGGCCGGGCGAGCAGAAGGAGGCCCCGGGACGGGCGCTGGCGGTGCCGGCGGCGGGCTCGGGCGGACATGGCGCTGCAGTTCGGCGGGGCGGGCGCGCCAGGGGCAGCCGAGGAGCCGGCGCTGGTCGGGGGGAGCTTCGGGGCCGCGGACTCGTTCCCCAAGGACTTCGGCTACGGGGAAGAGGAGGAGGAGGCGGAGCTGGAGGGAGGCCCGGGGCCCGGTGGGCCCGGGGGCGGCGCGGGCGGGCCTGGCGGCGGCGCGGGCGGGACGGACTCCAAGCCGCGGATTCTGCTGATGGGGCTGCGGCGCAGCGGGAAGTCTTCCATCCAGAAGGTGAGGGGCGGCCGGCGCTCCCCGCCTCTGCTGCCGCGCTGCCTCTCCGGCGCCGAGCTGGCTCTCCCCGCTCTGCTGCTGCTCGGGCAGTTTCTACTTTTTGTTGTGGGCCCGTGTGGCGAAGTTGGAGCGACGGGAGCCTCCCGCTTAAAGACGTTTACTTTCCAGAATGGACTCTGATCATCTGCCGTAGAGAGGAAGGTTGTGTAGCATAGGTTGTAGCCCTTCTATTTCTTCACTTTTAAGGCTTCAAAAGTAAGAAGTGAAGATACTGGTGTGGAATTTATCATGAGGTGTTTTCTTACGTGGTGCAGGTGTGTGGTATTTAGCTGTTGTTTCCACTGGGAAGAGGACTTGAGCTGTTGTTCTACCCTTTGGTGCTTTGAAGGAGACTTCTGCTTTTGTGTGAGCAGAAAGACAGCCTCTGGTTTTCTTTAGTTTGCTAGACGGAGTAAACGAGAGTCACTTGTCAAGGAGGAAATACAACAGTTCCGGTGCCTTAGGATTGTTGGTGGCTTTGTGAAGTCACTGGTGTTTCTTAATAAAAATAAGACAAAACTGACTTTTCATTTGCCACGCAGCTGGGTAGAATTGTAGCACTCAGAAGAGTCTTTGTTCCTCAGTGCAAATTTTATGTTTGCAGTCCCCCTTGTGAACTTTTCAGGTGATATTTTATGGGAAGATGTTACTAATGAAATGCGTGAGTCTCAGCTCTAGACTTAAGGGCCTCAAATTTGTTTCAGATGCAAGTGTGAAAACCTACAGAGATTTCTATAAAGGTTTTCTGCAGAGAAGCCTTTTTGGACATTGCAGTGTAGCAGGTATGCATCTGCTTCTTGCAGCAATCTTTCACCGACTGCCTGGCAATCCATAGACTGCAGTAACCAAAGCGTTCTCAGCTGAGTTCAGACTCTTTTAGTGAGAAATCTTTTCCTTTGTGCTGAAATACAGTGGCAGACTGGACTGTTGTTGCTTTATAGCCTGGTCAGTTATTCCCCATTATTTAGGTCAAATGCTCCCACTGTATGAGCAAATGTAGTGCTTTTGCTGAAAACCATTTTCTGACTCTTTTACTCGTGTGAATGGTATTCATTGTAGACTCTTATTAGAGATGTTACTGTATCATCCACTTTTGAAGAAACTGAACCCTAAAAGCTAGAGGAAGACAGGGACTCCAATTTGCAGATAGATTTTAAGACATTTTAAGTCTGTTCATAGATGTAGCTTTTGGACTTTTTTATAGCCAGGGTTGGTAGCCTTCAGTTCTTTGAGGGCCTGTTCCAGTAGTTGTATAGGAAAGGAATAGTGTCATGTTGAATATGCAATAAGAGGATGTAGAATTTATCTTTTGCCAACCAAGTTACCAGTCTTAGTTAGGAAATGGAAGCTGTGATTCTGGTACCTAGGAACTCATTGTGATGCTGCCTGAGCAAACTCTAATATCAAGAAGTTTCTTATTTACAGTGTCCCTGCTCTTAAATCTCTCTAGTTCAAAAATGGTCATAACCAGACCCAGCCCTTCTGGCTTTTGGTCCCCTTGCCAGAAAATAGGGGCATATGCAAGATAAAGACTATTGGGGAAAGCATTGGCTTTGTGATTATCTAGAAATTTCTGTGAAAAACGTGAATTAATACATCATTTAATGCTTCAATTGAGAGCAGTATTGACAAGCGATCTCTCACAAAAGAAAAAAAACATGGTCCTAGAGGAGGACTCTTTTTCCCCTTTGGTCAATTGGGTTTTCCATACTGGTGTAACCTATGAATATTCAGTAGAATTGTAGGTAGATTTTGGGAATGCAGTGATTGATTCAGTTCATAAACAAATTTTTGTGCAGACTTGCATAACTGGACCTACTGTGCTGTACTGATGTAATAGGAAGCTGAAAAGAGTTCAGGTAGAGAACATCAATCTGATGAAATGTGTTATTTTGGGAAAAAAGGAAAAAGGAGGTGACAGTCTTGCTTCCAAGAGACTGAACACCTTTAAACTGAATTTACTAATTCTGTCCTGCTCTTGTGGGAGATGCTGAGTTCCAAAGGAAACATTGATTTCAGAAGACTTTAAAACTATGCTGCAAACCTGGAAGAATGCAGTACAGGTGCTATGTATCTAGAACTGCTTGTACTTCTCCATACAAGTGTCCTGCTGTTTAAAACCTCATTTAGACCCTGGCCTCCTAAGGTGTTTGCCCCAAGGAAATAAATTCTTTCCCTTGGCTTTAAAAATCTAGGCTGAAGTATTACCTTGAACCTCACTAAACTGTACTGGGTGTGGAGCTGTTTGTCTTGCAGCTTTTTTGACAGTTTGTTGCATCAGGTCTCTAATGGATGACTTCTGTAGCTGTATGAAACACTCAAAGAAACAAAAATTACCATGTTTTCAGTCCCTATTGTGAAGTTTTCAGGTTTACCAGGTGCTGTATATGAAACTTCTTTATTCTTTGCAGTCCTAGTGTGCATTATTTGGAGTACATTGCTCGGAGTCACTTTCAGATTGTCTGGTTGGGTTGCATTAGCACAAGGTTCTCTGTTGGCACTGACTGGTTTTGCTACAGGCTGCTTTTGCTGGTTCTGTGCAAGGAAGAGCCAAAATCCCAGTGGGGCTTTCTGAGGTTAGAAATGAGTATGTTTGTCATCCTGCAGCTGAACTGTTTTTACCAACTAGTGTGAAATCCTTCGTCCTTTCTGTAGTGAACTTTGACAGGAAGTTCCAGCTGTGTATAAGGAATTCCTTATTTGCTTATTTGTGGATGCCTGAGCCCTGGAACAGGCTGCCCAGAGAGGGTGTGGAGCTACTCAGGATGCAATCCTGTGTCATGTGCTCTGCTTGAGCAGGGAGGTTGGATCAGATGACCCCACTGTGCTCCCTTACAACCTTACCCATTCTGTGATTCCTGACTCAAAAAAGTTATTAATAGATGGCAAACTATCTAGCTCTTTGGATCTCTGAAACTGAGATGTTATTTTTGTACACTTCTATTGTAGTTTAGGAACCATCTGATTATATTGTGTTTTAACACTTAACACCAGACTAAAAGTGAAGTTTCCTTTAGGAATTTCTAAGACTGGAAAGGAAAGGTTCTTAAAAGCTTGCAGTTATTTAATTAACTGGCTTGATACCATATCTGAATATAACAGAATTTGAAAACACTATGCTAGCCCTGCAGGGAAAGAAAGAGTAACTTCGATGTCTGTGTCTTCAGCCAGTAGTGTCATTTGGACTTGTGAAAACGTTTAACTGTCTTCAGTTGCTTGGTTCTTTTATGGGGTAGGTAATTTCCTTAGCTGATGCAGAGAGCTGTCTGTTTACCAAAGGGAAGCTGTACATTTTAGAATGGATAAACCGATTCATAGAAGTCACAAATATTTCACAAATTTCTTCTAATAAGGGAAAATCTAGACTATTGTTTGTGTTCTTTTAACAGGTGGTGTTTCACAAGATGTCTCCCAATGAGACTCTGTTCTTGGAAAGTACCAACAAGATCTACAAGGATGATATTTCCAACAGTTCATTTGTGAACTTCCAAATATGGGATTTTCCTGGACAGATGGACTTTTTTGATCCAACATTTGATTATGAGATGATCTTCAGAGGAACAGGTGCTCTAATATATGTTATTGATGCCCAGGTAAATACAAATCACAAGGAAGTTTTAGTTTTGCTTTTTGTGTGAAAGGAATGATTTAGAGGCCAGTAATTTATCTTTTTAGATAAGTTCATAAGGCTTCTGCTGTGTATGAAGAGATGCATTGTCAATCTGACTTGTGGTGTGTAGGTTTATTTTGGTGAAGTGACTGGACATGCTGCTGGTGGAGAGAGTAGGAAAGGGCTCATACTCTGAAATTACATGTTCTGCAATAACAGCGGGAACCTGCTTGATAGATGCTCTGAATTATCCCTTTTCTCTGCTCTGGAGTTCACTTAAAACAGCACCCTGTGACCTCAGTTTCTAGTATTGGTACTACTGGGTGTCTGTAGCTTCTAATAAACCTGGGAACTGCACCATGGGAGGTTACCTGGTTTTTAGGACCATCTTGGAGATCAGTGCTCCTTGTGCTGGAGTTGCAGTGTAACCTTGAGAACTTTGTTCTCAAGGCTGGCTTTGTGTAGCTGAGCCTTGTGCAGCTGATGAAACTCAGCTGACATAAGGAATCTAAGGTGCTTGGACTGATGGCACGGCAAGGTGTTCTCTCCTCCCATACTTCTATTTAGTTACAGAAGTGAAGTTCTTGCACTGAAATACTTTGTGCAGAATGGAATAGTTATCAGGCAGAAACTTTGTCATTCATTCCTGCCAAAACTGATTTACAGGATGACTACATGGAAGCTTTAACAAGACTCCACGTTACAGTTTCAAAAGCCTACAAGGTCAACCCAGAAATGAACTTTGAAGTTTTTATTCATAAAGTTGATGGTTTATCAGATGACCATAAAATAGAAACTCAGAGGGATATTCATCAGAGGGCTAATGATGATCTTACAGATGCTGGGCTTGAAAAACTTCACCTTAGGTGAGTTAAAGACTCTGGCATATGTGATTCATACTGTTGCTGATGTGCATACAGATTAAAGGCTTTTAGCTGTAATACTGGAACAGCTGGAGCAAGGTCTGGGTGGTTTCTTAATACTGAACTGACTTATGTGAATAAGATGCACTGCTGAATTTATGGGCAAGCCTCAGTTGTTAGGCTGGCTAGAGATGGGGCAGGCTACTGTATCAGATTCCAGTCAAGAGGTTTGTATCCATGCTGGGTGATAATTGAAAGTCCTTCTCATTCAGGGTAACAGATGTGTTACGGATTTGTACACCTGGGCTGGAGGGGCAGGGAAGAGAGAGGGGAACCTCTCTAGTGCTGGCTTGCACTGACTTTTCCCTGTGATTAGTGTGATTGGTTCTAAAAGCTTAGTCTGTTACTTGAGATTTGGCTCACTTTTAAGGTATTTTCTATCTTCTAACAGACACCTCTAAAACAAGCTATCTTTGGTTTTGTTGTTCTTTTGATTCTTGTGGAGCCAGTATCTCTTGATGTTAATGTGAAAAAGTGGAAGGCTGGGAATGGCACTGGAAGAAATCTAATTAAGCATTTTTATAGCTGTGTGGTAAGCACTCTGTGGGCTCAGTGTGTTCTAACAATGTTCTAATTTTGATCTTTGGTCTCCCATCTCTCAAGTTTGGGGAAAATCTGTTTCATGTGTACTCCAGCTGCTCAGAACTTAGATTCTTTGTGCAACGTCCAGACATGTTTGTGATAAAGGCATCCCAGGCAAAATAGCAGGCCTTAATGTTAGAAAACATGACTTTAACATTTCTATTGCAATTCTGAAATACTCTTGAATCTTCTTTTTCTTTTTTCTTTCTTTGCCCTCTCTCCTCATCTCAGCTTTTATTTGACCAGTATCTATGACCATTCAATATTTGAAGCCTTCAGTAAAGTGGTACAGAAGCTCATTCCACAGCTGCCAACCCTGGAAAATCTGCTTAATATCTTCATATCAGTAAGTGTTCATCTAACAGAACTCTGAGTGAAATATGCATAATGGCAAAGCAAGTCCTACTAAAGGTTGCTGGCTAGATCTGCTCTTGAGAGATTTGGGTGGCACTCATGTCAGTGTCCTCTGGGGGCCTGGTTTTCTATATTAAAAGCTGTTGACCACAGCTGAGTTGTACTGGTGTGTGCTTTGTGGGGTTTCTCTAAATATTGACCAAGTGTAGTTTGGTTATAACAGCTGATGGAGGTTTCCTGCCAGCAGGGTGTACTGATGACTTTGCTAAGGTACTTAGTGGAGCTGTACTGGCAAGAGAATTTTTTTAAGATATGAACTTGGCCTCTGACTGGGCTGTCTATTTTGTATGACCTGTGAGACTTTGGCCCTTATTCTTTTAGTATTTGCATTCTTACGGAATTAGTGTCATAGAAATTTGCTGCTCTACACTTTTGATCAAATAAAATATCACCTTAGAGACAAGATGGTCTCATTTAAGTTGTCTGTGAGGACGACAAAGAAAAGCACATTTCTATCCAGGAGGAGCTGAGCACTTCCACGTCACGCCAGGCTACCACAGAATGCTTGTTTGGTAGAGGGTTGTTTGCAATAACCTGGCCCAGTGGGTAAAGGGCACGTTGACCTTGCTCAGTGTCATGAGGATGTGGAGTGTAATCCTGATGCCAGAAAGATTGTCTGGATGTCCTCAGGACATTGTCCTGGGCATGCAGACCAGCTAGGAAGAAGAGATAAGGAATGCTTCTGGTGTATAAATAGAAAAGAAGCTTTGCCAGTCGTGTGTCTGTGGTAAAGGGAACCCTAGAGGGCTTCTGAACTTTGTGTGAGAACTTTATCAAAGTTCCAAATGCCATTGTGCTTTTCCATTGTTACAATGTGGTATTTTCCATGGATTTTTAACTCCAGAAGCTGACTTGGTTGCTCTGTGTGTTAAACTGCATTGCAAGTGCTTCATGCAGAAACTGAACTGCCAAGACACTACGAGCATAAAATTTAAGAGTCAGCATACTGCTATGACCTATCTCATCTCTGAGCCCAGTCCCTTAAGCGGATGTGAATTATGTTCTTCTGGAGTTAATAGAAACACAGAAAAGCTGAATTGCTGGATATGGATCCTGAAAGCATAGTACAATGTAACCTTAATAATGATCAGTTAAATAATAAACTAAAAAGAATTGTAACAGAGTCCCCAGTTTTATTTTTGTTAGCTATGTGATGTTGAAATTTACTGTGGCAACAAGGGTATTGTATTTATTAAGTACGTGCTCTAAATCTTGAATCTGTCCCAAGCCTCTAAATTGCTTATATTTAAACCATTTTCTGCTACTAAGAATGTGAAAATGTATGAATTCTACTTGAGATTTTAAAAATGCAGTTATTTTAAAAATTCATCCAAATTCTTTCTCTTTCTGAAGAATTCAGGCATTGAAAAAGCTTTTCTCTTCGATGTAGTCAGCAAAATCTACATTGCAACAGACAGTTCCCCTGTGGACATGCAGTCATATGAGCTGTGCTGTGACATGATTGATGTCGTGATAGATGTTTCCTGTATATATGGGTAAGTGATGAATGCTCTTAGGAAAAAAGGTCCTCAGAAGGTGTAGAACAGGTTGCAAACTGTGCAATTGGTGCTCGCTTTGTCACGCAGAAGAATGCTATCAATTGCTCTTTAGAGCACATTGGTTCTGTGAATAACTAAAATAAAACCGAATGGTTTGGCAGCATTTGTACTTGGTTTGTTTCCCTCCACTGGCAGCCAGCTGTCTGACATTTGCAGAAATTGTGTTTCATGTGCAATCTGAGTACTGCTGTCTTGTTTGGCATGGTGGATGCAAGGACATCAACCCCTGCAATGGCTGGGGCCAATAGCATGCCATCAGTGTCACCTGCAGTGACATTGTTTGAGGCTTGCTGGCTCTGAACACAATAACATTTGTGTCTCCTGCTGCCTTTGTGTGAGGGATGCATGCAGTGCTTGTGTCTCACAATTTACAGCAGAATTATTCTTCCCACTGGACATTTGAAGTGGTTCTGAAGCAGTGGTAATTTACCTTAGAACTGTGATTGTAGCCTGGAAAATGCAGTACTACCAAGAAAATACCACAGTATTTAATGGTTTGTCTCCTGATGGGCTGATCCTGGGTTGTGTAACTGTTTGGTTTGGGGTATTTTTCAGGAGTGCTTAGAAGTAACTTGGGATACATCATTTGCTTCTATAGTAATTTAACATTAATAACTTGAAGATAGAAAACAGCATGCTCGTCTTTTCTTGTAAATGCAGGCTGGTTTAGCTTAAGGCCAAAAAGTGTCCTGTCCTGTGTGCATCCTCTGCCCCAGCCTCACTAAGGAAGCCTTTGTATTAATTTACCAAAAGTAATTTCACCGAGATGTCACTCCATTGACATCCAAAGAATGCACACTGGTGGCTTGCTCTTGACTGCTCATCTGTGATAGACAGCATGTCATGTTAGACAGCATGTCATGATAGACAGCATCTCAGAAGCTCATGTTTGATCTGGCTTTCCTGAGAGGCTCAGTGTCTGATAATGATCCTGCTCACTGACACTGAGCTGCACTGCAGCTTCTTCATTTGCTTAGTTCAGGATGAGTAAATTCTTCTAAGTGCATGAAACAGCCATTTCTCTTGGAAGCTACAAATGCATGCCTGTTAGATTATGCCTTGGGTTAACTTGTTCTTTTTTAGGTTAAAAGAAGATGGCACTGGAAGTGCTTATGATAAAGAGTCAATGGCAATTATCAAGCTCAATAACACAACAGTCCTGTACTTAAAGGAAGTAACAAAGTTTTTGGCATTAGTTTGCATTCTTAGAGAAGAGAGTTTTGAGCGCAAAGGTAAGAACTTCCCCCCACTGAACAGCTTTTATAGAATATTTTTTATCAGCTGTAAAATATTAATATGACTTTACAAGTCACCTTGATTTTTGTGTGACTAAATTTGTGTAGTTTCTTATGGGAGGATTTTTTTTGTTTTTTAGAGATAGATATAACGAGGTTGTATTTTTAAATGTGTGAATCATCTCTTTAATCCCTGTCCCCCTGCCAAAATGGCTTGTGTGGCTAACGTGGGCTCTGTCTACAATCTGTTCTGGTGGAATCAATAGTGTGGAGCAATGGTCCCCTTACCCATGTCTGATCATGGATGTACTCCTTGCATTCCAAATGAGTCGTCCCCCTCCCCTTTTTTTTTTTTTTTTTTTTTTTTTTCAAAACAGTGGAGGCAGTCCAAATAAATACTGGCATCAGTAAAACTTTGTTAGATCTTCTCAGTCCAAGTTTATACTAAAAGGTAGCAAATAACTATTGGTTATATTTAGTATTGATTCTGAAGCTCTGTTTATGTAAATATGCCACTCTGAACACAGTTTTCTCTCTCCTGCCAGGTTTGATAGACTACAATTTCCATTGCTTCCGCAAAGCCATTCATGAAGTTTTTGAAGTAGGTGTTGCCTCCCACAGGATCTGCAACCATCAATCAAGCACCTCAAATATGAAAGCAGTGACTCACAATGGCACACCTAGGAATGCAGTCTAGGGGAAAGCTAAAGACCTTGGATAGACTTGTCAGCTCTTCACTCCAAAGTTTTGTGGAACAAGAGGAGAGTAGTCTGAAAGCCTGAAGTATGTTTCAGAGAAGAGCGGTCCTAACTGTGGAACAGCAGATTGTAACTCACGTTGGGCAACTGAAACTACTGTGAAAATACTTTGAGGCCAGTGGAGTTAGAAATGCCAGTTTGAAATCAGCTGTATTGCAAATGCAGTAGGTTTTCAGTTTGGAGTCCTGTTTTAACAGTCTGTGTCTGACTGATTGCCTGGTCAAAACTTACAAACAATTGAATTGGGTTTTGTGTGAAACACTGAACATCACTTACTTGCTTAACTTTTAAAATTTTTTTTAAAATTAATCTGTAGAATATCCTCTTTTGCTTAAGTTTACCTCCTGTCATGCAAAAACAAAATTGGTGTTATTAAGGCTTGTGAAACTCAGGCTTTTTGCTTGCTGAGGCTGGTCTCACAAATCATTCCATTAAGTAGTTCTTGTTCTTGCTGGTGTGCTCATAGTTCTCATGAATTCTGTGCTTGTTAAGTGGATGCAAGATAGAGAGCTCTGTTCTAGTGATCATGTCTTTGTTTAGAGAACTGACCTGGAGCTTCATTTTAAGAGATAGTGATACTTTGCTTTCAGACCACACTTCTTGGTATGTCCCCTTTGATGGAAGGGAAGGATTAAAATCAGAAATAAACTACCTGCTCTCTTTTGCAAAAACATGGATGTCATAAATCTGTGTGATTAAT
Source organism: Phylloscopus whistleri (assembly GCA_017589585.1). Classification (NCBI taxonomy): domain Eukaryota; kingdom Metazoa; phylum Chordata; class Aves; order Passeriformes; family Phylloscopidae; genus Phylloscopus; species Phylloscopus whistleri. The sequence goes on along the minus strand of JADMLD010001476.1, from coordinate 123,114 downwards.
CCTATTCATGAAACAACTGCATGGCCAACTAAACTGAAATGTCTGCCATCTGTTGGAATAAAGCAGCCATTTTCAGCTATTCCCAAGCAAAGAAATTACAAAGTTACTGACTTTTAATGGTGGATCTTTCTCCACTCTCTGACTGATAATCAAGACAATTCCTAGCAAAATGTCTGAGGGTGTTACCTGTGCATGGCAATTAAGTTCACTGTGCCATCATTTACTAACAGTACTGGACTTTGAAAGTACTTTGATTCTGTACTCTGGCAAACAGCCTCCTGTTTGTGGCTGTGCAATCTGACCAGAATAGTAGTTTTTTCTGATTTTGTGAGTTCTGCTGACTTTCATGCTGTGGACAGTACATATGCATTCTTTAATTTATTGCTGTTAGTGCTGCAGATATCATTCTGTACACCAGCCTTGCTGTGCAGGGAGCCCAGCCACTGGCCCGTCAGGACCTTGCCTCCTTTTACCTGTCCCTGTGTAGGTGTTGCAAAGCCAATGGACCAACTGTACAAGTCCCACTATAAAAGTTTCTGCAAAAGAACTAATTGAAGTGATCTCTGCAACTGTATTTCTGGGGTCAGAAACAACCATGGGACTGCTTCTGTGCTTATAGAATGAACTTCTGTTGATCTATGTAAAAAGGAATATACATGCACTAACATTGGGGTGTATGCACATACTGTGTAAATGTGGTTTTTTTTGTTTTCTTTTTTGTTTTTCTTACAGCAGGACACTGGAATTCAAGTGCTCTAGGTCTGTTCTCTTAAATTTAGGCTGAGCCCCTTTTTGCTAATGGAACTGCAGAGATTTTTACTAAGGAAGTGCTGCAGGCTCTAAAGATTGGGTTTTGTAGTTTGCAAGCACTATCACAGTTCAAATTCTGAAGGTAAGAGGAGAAATAATTGGCAAAATAACAGGAAGAAAGAATCCCCATTTGTGTGGTGAGTTTTCCACGTTCTAAGTATGTGTATGTTCTCTTTCTTTTCACCCACTACAGGATTTTGTGCTAATAAAATGAAAAAAAAAAGAAAAGTCAAACTGTAACGCTATTGTGTCTGCTTGTCTTTAGAGACAAAGGTCTATAAAGGCCAATGTGTTTAAGCAAACTTTTAAAATGTTATCTTTATGGTATACTTTAAAAAAGTTAAATACCACATTTTCGTTTAGTCAGTCTTAGCTTTCATCTAGTTAACAACTGACTCAGAAGTGAATACTCAATTTTCAGGTGATGACTCCAGGGGGTGGGTGTGCATCTCACGGACACCGGCCATGAGCACGGAGCGGAGCGCGGGGGCCGGAGAGCGGCTCTGGAGCTCGGCCCGGCCGGAGCGCGGCTCTGGAGCTCGGCGGGCCCGGAGAGCGGCTCTGGAGCTGGGCCCGGCCCGGAGAGCGGCTCTGGAGCTCGGCGGGGCCCGGAGCGCGGCTCTGGAGCTCGGCCCGGCCCGGAGCGCGGCTCTGGAGCTCGGCGGGGCCCGGGGAGCGGCTCTGGAGCTGGGCCCGGCCGGAGAGCGGCTCTGGAGCTCGGCGGGGCCCGGAGAGCGCCTCTGGAGCTCGGCCCGGCCGGAGAGCGGCTCTGGAGCTCGGCGGGGCCCGGGGAGCGGCTCTGGAGCTCGGCCCGGCCGGAGAGCGGCTCTGGAGCTCGGCGGGGCCCGGGGAGCGGCTCTGGAGCTCGGCCCGGCCGGAGAGCGGCTCTGGAGCTCGGCGGGGCCCGGAGAGCGGCTCTGGAGCTCGGCGGGCCCGGAGAGCGGCTCTGGAGCTCGGCGGGGCCCGGGGAGCGGCTCTGGAGCTCGGCGGGCCCGGAGAGCGGCTCTGGAGCTGGGCCCGGCCGGAGAGCGGCTCTGGAGCTCGGCGGGGCCCGGGGAGCGGCTCTGGAGCTGGGCCCGGCCGGAGAGCGGCTCTGGAGCTCGGCGGGCCCGGAGAGCGGCTCTGGAGCTGGGCCCGGCCGGAGAGCGGCTCTGGAGCTCGGCCCGGCCCGGAGAGGGGCTCTGGAGCTCGGCCCGGCCCGGAGAGCGGCTCTGGAGCTCGGCCCGGCCTGTGCTGCTGCTGTGCCCGGGCAGGGCGGGCTCCGGGCGGGTTCGGGGCGGGATCGGGGGGGGTTCGGGGCGGGTTCGAAAATTGTGGGGAAAACTTTTGAAAGCTGTGCGTGGAGCACGAGCTGAGACTTGTGCTCTCCGGCTTTCCCAGCGCGCTGCTCGCTTCGGCTTCTCTCTTTAATAAAGTTTATCTAATTGGCAATCAATTATTGGGTCTTTTATATTTATCACCGGCCCGAACCCGGCCCGAAACCGCCCCGATCCTGCTCCGAACCCGCCCCGATCCTGCTCCGATCCCGCCCCGAACGCGCCCCGAACCCGCCCCGAACCCGCCCCGATCCTGCTCCGATCCCGCCCCGAACCCGCCCCGAACCCGCCCCGATCCTGCTCCGATCCCGGCCCGAGCCCGGCCCGATCCTGCTCCGAACCCGCCCAGCGGGCTCGGGCCATATTCGGGGCGGGCTCGGGGTGGATTCGGGGCGGGCTCGGGGCGGATATTTTTTGTCTGTACTTTGTTCTGATAATTCTGAACTGATGATTTGGTTCTTCTGCCCATTTTTTCTTCGTCCATAACATCTGTTCCCAAACAGCCGATCCGCGCTGAGCTTTCTCACTGCCGGGAGTGAACAGTAAGAACGGCTCGGAACCCACTGAGCTGTCATCCCCATTCTGACCTATCAGGGTATCACTACTTGCAAATTTGCTTTACTTGGAAACCCCACTTCTCCTCCTTCCTGTGAAGGTTCACAAGGTTAGAAGCTGTGAGCTCTGATGGGCAGTGTGATAAATGCTGCTTTGCAGTGCTGCTGTAAGGAAGTGCTGCTGCTTTAGCCACCTTTTCGTGCTGTTTTCTCCTCTACCAGAGTCCGTGCAGGAGATGGAAATGATGAGTCCAGTACTGTTGGTAAGAAATTGGACAGAACTGCCACGTCTATCCCTAATTATGGAACGTTTTTAATTTTTAGATGCCTGTGCCATGTAGTGAAAATAATTTTGTTTTAGAAAAACATCTACTTTCTGTATAAGTTATCATCCTTAAAGGAAAAAAAAAAACCTGTCACTTTTGGGGTTCAGGGTTATTAATTTACTGATTCATGTTGAAACACCAAGTAATATTAAACTGCCTGGTGGATAAAAGCAGTGTGGATCCGTTTCATTCTTGGTCATTCAGTGCTCCCCTGTGATCTGGGGTGGTTTATTTTTCATGCCCTCTAGATGGCTGTCTTGTTCTCTTTGAAAGAACATTACACAGGGGCTGGGAGAGCTGTAAGGGAGAAAGTTTATCTAATTAGTCTCAGTTTTTACACATTTGTGTACTTGCAATGTACTTTAACGTTCATGAACAAAAATTATGATATTTGACTCTTGAAAACCTTCTGTGAACCACTGTCAGCTGATAAGTCTCCTGCTTCTGGGCAGGCAGATGGATGAGTACTAACTTGTTTCAGAGAATTGAAAGCATTTCCTAATAAACTTTCCATTATATCAAAAAGCTGCTGATTTATTGCACAAGAAAACTTATGTAAATGATAATATGGTTATGTGGGTTTTTTATTTTCTTTTCTCTTAGAGCCAGGATCTCTAGCATAAAACTCTTAATTTGGTGAGAGCTCTTCTCCATTTGACTTCCCACAGCATGTATTGTGAATCTGTCTAAAATTCTCAGTGCTCAGAGTTCCAACAGGTTTAAGTAACATTCATCAAATTCGGAAGGAATTCAAGTTCTAACAGTGGTAAAATAGGTGAAAATAGGTAGGGGGATAAAAAGCTCTGGTTTTTATCACAGCTGCTAAGGTGCAGCTAAATAAGTGACTCACCTTTGTTTTATTTTCAACTCTGCATAACTCCATTAACAAAAGAGAAATGTGTGAAGTCACAGAGGCTGTAACCTCTGTTGGTTGGAAGGAGGGTGTCTACATCCATTTATTAGGATGCCTGGAAGACTCTATCTTCACTTCTTCCTCCCCGTAACACTCTGCCTGCAGTTGTGTCTCCCTGGCAGCAGAAGGTTATTAACCACGAGCATCTGGCTTCTGTCCTGGTGGTGGCACTGAGCACTCCCCCTGCAATGCACCAGCATTCGGAGGAAGGAACGGGAATACAAAAGAATAAACAAAAATAAATAATAATAATAATAATAGTAATAATAACAAAAAGCGCTGTAAAATGCTGATGAGAGAGGCTGCAGTCCCTCTCAGCAAGCAGCTCAGCAGAGCAGAAGTGTGGCCTCAGTCACGGCGCTGTGAGTCATTATTAGAATCCTTTGCCCAGAGGCTGGAGCAGTGATGCAGGAGAAGCTCACGCTGGGAAGCTGATAGCTCCTTGGAGTGACTGTGAAACTCATCAGGCAGCCGCGGCTGCTGAAGGCTGGCGTTTGTTTCCTGACAGACAGATTCAGAATCAAACATTAGGATATCGGGTCCCCTGCATTTCTGCGAGAGCACAAAGCGTCCCCTGCTTATTGAGTATGAAATGTTGTTGTTGTTGCTGCAATAATAAAAATTATTATCATTTTTACCAGCTTCAGTTCTCTGAGGAATAAAAAAATGTCCCTCTGGAACTGCTGCAAATATGACATTTTATTTTGTAAATTATTTCTCTGATTTGGACAGGGCAGGATGTTTATTTTCAACATTAGAATAATGTTTTTCTGTTAGCCTAGGAAAGGCTTTACTAGAATGAATGTTCTTCTGGTGCTGCTCTCCATCATTATAGTGACAGCACAGAAATTATAATATTAGCCTAATTCTAAAAATTTTCTACCTTGTGCTCATTTTCTGTTCCTGATTGTTTCAGCATTCTTGCATAACATGACTGCCACACGACTCTTCCTTTGTAATGATAAAGGATTCATCCTCGGTCACTTAATAATGCTGCAGATTCTTTATTGCAATATCTAAAAGCCTCTTGAAGTTTGAGTAGAGTTCCAGTTTCTTTATGGAAAAAGAAATCTTTTCTTTCTTTACCTTCTTAGCCAGCTATCAGTGTTTGTTTATAAAGAGAACAAAATTTGATGTTAGATGGAGGCATGGGAATACTGAAGCCTGAGAAAGTCAGGAAAGGTGGATTCACAGTAGGCTGCTGTTTCTGCACTGTAGTTCTCATCTCTTTTGTGGGACAACATAAATTCTGTCCTTTTCCCAGTGATGGTACTGGAAAGCCTTTAATTTCTTTACATTGACACAGGGAATCCAATCTTTTTTTTTATGATCCTGCATTTCAAATTATTCCTTTAGGATATTACATCCTTTCAGGATAACATTTTCAATGTCAGAAACTTGCACCCTCACGTGTTCCTGTGACAACCTACCTGGCATAAGGAGCAGTTATACAGAACTAGGAGTGTAACCTGCTTGTGGCTGGGTTTAAAATCTGAGCAAAATCAAGAGCTGGATTTGGATCCATTTTTGTGAATTTGCATCATTGCTTTATAACTCTATGGAAGCACAAGGACAGCAAATGCTGATTCAGATTAGTACAATTTTGAACTTTCAGATTTAAAATAGTATTGGGTAATCATTTAATTGTTTGGAAAACGTTATTTCTGCGTGTGTGTACTTTGTTTACGAAGCGTACAGTGCTTTAGAACTGCAACTTACCAGAGCACTGTCCTTGTCTGGAAAGTCTTTGTGTGTCTGAACCTCGGAGTGCTAAACTGTAATTTGCAATGGCCAGAACACTTGCCAGCGATTTGCAGATTTCAGTGCACAAACTGAAGAAATGTATAGAAAACTTTGAATCTGAGGATTTTGACTTCAAAGAGTTTAATTAATTGTCTCTGCTTTGGATGTAGTGAAGCTGCTGGTTCAAATGACCAGATAACAGCAGCTATTGGAATATTTTGTTCATCAGTGCCCTAGGTAAACTCGATCAAGGAACACAAATACAGTTTGGAAAATAGGCTTGATGCAAATACAAGGAAACTGCATTTCAGTGTAACTTAGGAACACAATGCCAACGATGGTGTTTTCCAGATGAGGCGAGGCTCTTGTTGAATCCTGCATTTCAGTGACATTTCTGTACCTGGATAAAGTTTTGGTGACTTGCTGGAGTCCAATCACTGCTGACCACAGCACACAGCATAAGTGACACATTTTGCTCTTCTCATCTTGGGCATTTCCTGATTGATTTCTGTTTGCATTGGTTCTAATTCTCTAAACATTAAGAGAACAGTATAGACAATATATATTACAATAATGTAATTGTTGTCTGTGCTGCTGTTCTTTCATTTTGGGTTTTTCATGAAGAATTACACTGTAGGATTTGTTTGTTCCTTCTGGTTTTGTTTGGTTACTGGCTTTTCATAGCAGGAGATAATGGTAAATGCTTTATTTATAGTGGTAAATGCTTTATTTTCCACCATCTCGTCACTGTATTCCCTCCCTGAAATTTCTGCTCAGTCTTTCTGAAGATTTTCTGGTTTCATCTCTTAAAACCAGATTTGTAGACGATGGTTTAAATGTGTTTACAGTGCATGTCTTAAACATCTTAGCAGCCAAGGCATTAGTTGGGGGTTTAGACTTTCCTTCTGCTCCACTTACTGCTTTGGGCAAATAATTTGAGAGAAAATATGGATGATTTAGTAAAGGGCAATAAGTTGAAAGAACTTTATCTCTTAGTTTTGAACATATACTGAATACAGGTAGAATGTGAGGCTTGTTTAACATAATATTCCAGTTTAGTTATTGTGTAACAGAGTAAGAAATCCCAGAGGAATTTTTTTAGCAAGGTAAAATAGAATTACATACACTTCTTATTATTGCAAAAGTTTCCTTAATCACATTGTTTAAACTCTGCAATACACTGTAATGCTTATTAGTGATTTTTCATTTCCAGCTGTCAAATAATTCCTTTTGCTAACTCTGGATAAATAGCACTCTCAATACTTTTGGTTTTAGTTATAGATGATTTATATATGACCAGACAGCTGATAAAATAAAGAACTATTGTGTTTTCCACTGTGTTGCATTTAGAGGTTCAGATGCAATTTATTTGATTTGTAATATTTTATAAAAGTTTCTTCAACTAAAATTCTGTTAGGGGTTCTTGTTGTCAAAGGTAATGAAAGGAAATTAAATGTTCTGTGACCTGTAATGACAACAGATGGTCAGGGTCTAAACAAGAAGAAAGAGAAATAGTCTCATGGTCTCTTTTTGTTCCTATTTTCCAAAGAGAACTCTACATTATCAAAAGTCCCTAAAATTAGAGACACTGAAATGTTCTGTTCAATGGGCTTGTGTGAGGAAATAAATGTGAAATATCAGTTTGCTGTGCCATTTCCAATAAAGGTTCCCCTTTTCAGTGTTCAAGTGTTCAGTCTTGCATTGTGCCCATAGCCCAAAGGTGTTTGCTGCTCTGCTGATTTTCTTCTTCCATCTAAATAAAAAACCTGTTGGGTACATCTGATACAGCCAGACCCTTCCATCTTTGTAGGAATGCAGTAATTTGAGGTGCTCAGAATGTTCATCTGTCACCTCCTCCACAGGTCACAAGTCGGGTTTGTTTGTGATCAACTCGATCATTTCTTCCTTCCTAGGTCCAGATGTTTGGATGGAATTTGGAGGCTGTCCCTGGTGCCAGCCCCTGTCTGCAGGGCTCTGGGGCTGGAGCGGAGCTCTGAGCTGGAGCTGGAGCAGGGCTCTGAGGATAGAGCAGGGCTCTGAGGATGGAGCAGGGCTCAGGGGCTGGAGCAGGGCTCTGGGGCTGGAGCAGGGCTCTGGGGCTCAGGGGCTGGAGCAGGGCTCTGGGGCTCTGGGGCTCTGGGGCTGGAGCAGGGCTCAGGGGCTGGAGCAGGGCTCTGGGGCTGGAGCAGGGCTCTGGGGCTGGAGCAGGGCTCTGGGGATGGAGCAGGGCTCTGAGGATGGAGCAGGGCTCTGGGGCTGGAGCAGGGCTCTGGGGCTGGAGCAGGGCTCTGAGGATGGAGCAGGGCTCTGGGGCTGGAGCAGGGCTCTGGGGATGGAGCAGGGCTCTGGGGCTGGAGCAGGGCTCTGGGGATGGAGCAGGGCTCTGAGGATGGAGCAGGGCTCTGGGGCTGGAGCAGGGCTCTGGGGATGGAGCAGGGCTCTGAGGATGGAGCAGGGCTCTGAGGCTCTGGGGATGGAGCAGGGCTCTGGGGCTCTGAGGATGGAGCAGGGCTCTGGGGCTGGAGCAGGGCTCTGGGGATGGAGCAGGGCTCTGGGGCTGGAGCAGGGCTCTGGGGCTGGAGCAGGGCTCTGAGGATGGAGCAGGGCTCTGGGGATGGAGAGGGCTCTGGGGCTGGAGCAGGGCTCTGGGGCTGGAGCAGGGCTCTGGGGCTGGAGCAGGGCTCTGAGGATGGAGCAGGGCTCTGAGGATGGAGCAGGGCTCTGAGGATGGAGCAGGGCTCTGAGGATGGAGCAGGGCTCTGAGGCTCTGGGGATGGAGCAGGGCTCTGGGGCTGGAGCAGGGCTCTGGGGCTGGAGCAGGGCTCTGAGGATGGAGCAGGGCTCTGAGGATGGAGCAGGGCTCTGAGGCTCTGGGGATGGAGCAGGGCTCTGGGGCTGGAGCAGGGCTCTGGGGCTGGAGCAGGGCTCAGGGGCTGGAGCAGGGTTCTGGGGCTGGAGCAGGGCTCTGGGGCTGGAGCAGGGCTCTGAGGATGGAGCAGTGCTCAGGGGCTGGAGCAGGGCTCAGGGGCTGGAGCAGGGCTCTGGGGCTGGAGCAGGGCTCAGGGGCTGGAGCAGGGTTCTGGGGCTGGAGCAGGGCTCAGGGGATGGAGCAGGGCTCAGGGGATGGAGCAGGGCTCTGGGGATGGAGAGGGCTCTGAGGATGGAGCAGTGCTCAGGGGCTGGAGCAGGGCTCAGGGGCTGGAGCAGGGCTCTGGGGCTGGAGCACGGCTCTGGGGCTGGAGCAGGGCTCTGGGGCTGGAGCAGGGCTCTGGGGATGGAGAGGGCTCAGGGGCTGGAGCAGGGCTCTGGGGCTGGAGCAGGGCTCTGGGGCTGGAGCAGGGCTCTGGGGCTCTGGGGCTGGAGCAGGGCTCTGGGGCTGGAGCAGGGCTCTGGGGATGGAGAGGGCTCTGGGGATGGAGCAGGGCTCAGGGGCTGGAGCAGGGCTCTGGGGCTGGAGCAGGGCTCTGAGGATGGAGCAGGGCTCAGGGGCTGGAGCAGGGCTCTGGGGATGGAGAGGGCTCAGGGGCTGGAGCAGGGCTCTGGGGCTGGAGCAGGGCTCTGGGGCTCTGGGGCTGGAGCAGGGCTCAGGGGCTGGAGCAGGGCTCAGGGGCTGGAGCAGGGCTCTGCCGGAGCCGGGAGCAGCAGGGCTGGCCCCGCGCAGCGCTGTGTGTGACACACAATGAAAGGTTGAGCTGCCTGTCTCGGAGGTGGCGTAGCAGATCAAATCACAGAGGATCAGGCAGAGAGATGTTGCCTTGCTCTGAGTGACAGAAGTTAATAATTAGTGACAATGATTGACAGATCCACTCCATCTGCCGCCCCGACGCCCAGGAGCGGTTATCCCCGCGCTGTCTGCAGGCGGCACGAACTCCTCCGGGAGCGGGGCCGGGCTGTGAGTGACAGCTGCCTCCGAGAGAGACGGGCACTGACAGCCCCGCCACCGTCAGCACAAGGGCTCCGGTCTCCCCCTGCTCCCTGCAAGTTTCACTAGCTGTATACATTTATTCTTTTTCATTTATCGTGTCAGGTGGGGTTTTAAATATATTATTAGCCAGTCGTTTTCTTAACTGCAGGGTTGGTGGTTTTTTTCCAGTGGTGGTGTGGAGATCCATAGGCAGCGAGGTGATTTCACCCATCTGCAGCTGAGTGAAGGAGCACAGCACCCTGACAGATCTCTGTCTAATTAATCTGTCTTTCTGTCTGCTGGGAAAGAAGAAATATCACATTTCTTTCTCTCTGTACTGAAATTGTGAATGTTCATGTAACAGTGTTGCCCTTTTTGTATTTCCAAATGCAGAAAAAAATATTTGGAAATGTTTTATCATTTAAGTCTTTTGTATTATCCCTTCAGATTTGCAGTATTATAGTAGAAATACAGGTTGGTTTTGACAGAGATAGTAGTCTGTGGGAGTTTCTTTAACACCATGCATCAAACTATGATTTGTAATGTAAAATTGTACTGAAAACAAAAAGGACAAGCCACCTATGTAAGGTAATTTATTGTAGCATGCTTAACATACTCATTTGATCACCTTACCTCATTATAGATTATTTGCTCCATGACAGTAGGTGCAAATAGCATTAATTTTTAGTGGGTCTCATTTCATAATACTGACAGTCTTCAACATTTGGGAAGGTTTAAGACTCTCATACTGTTTCTCTGTATTTTGTGCTTTGAAGGTGTCTATGAGACACAAGCATTTATTGAGGTGGGGTTTTTTCCTTTTAATAGTAGTAATTTCAGATAATTGCTGACTAAAAAAATCCTAGCATGCCTTTCTACATTGATTATTGAATAGTTTTGACTGAAGAACATACTCAGATTTCCTTCAAGCTACTGAGCATAATAGAGATCTTCCTTGAAGGGTCAAGAATGCTGTGCTGCTTTCTCCTGCCTCCTTTTCTCAATAAGTCTTCCACCAAATGCCATTGGAAATGTGGTGAGAAAGTTCTTCCTTATGTAACAGGAGTGTTCCAGGACACCAAAGATTAATGCTTTTTTTGATCACCATAAACAACAAGCAAGTGCACACCTAAAGGATGGAATTGGCTGCTGGCATCTGAAAGGAACTTCCATTCTTTAGTTTTGTTTTAAGCATGTCTTGTCAGCCATCAGGCTACAATTATTTCAAGTAGTGCAGATATAAGTGCACAGTCACTGTCATGCTCTTCTGGAAAACAGCCCTGGATTGTCTCCCTGCTTGCCTTCCAAGGAATTGTTTAGGTAAATTAACCAGAAAATTCTGGGTTACTACAGCGAGATAAAGTCCAGCATACAAAGTTATTTCAATTACTGCAAAGTCTATAAGAAAAAACTCTTATGCAATGTAACGATATAGTATTTCAAAATGAAAGCAAATCTGTTGTTTTGTTTTAAGGGGAAAACACATTGCCCTTCTATTAAGCTATGTTGACTTTCCAGAATGTTGTATTTTGGACTGTCAGTAGCCCAGTTGTGTGCCTTCTCCCCATTCCCAACCTTTCCTTGATTCACAATTCGATTAAAAGGTGTGGAAAGAGCAAGGCCAGCTGGGAGAGCTGCTCTGACCAGGCTGAGGCGCAGAGACCGCGGCTCGGAGAGCAGAGCTCTGGGCTTTTTGGACACATTCTTTCCGTCTGAGGCTTCATCTGCAAAGTTCACTGTCCATGCCTGTTAGCAGTGAAAGTCAAGTCATGTTGAGTGTCTGTTTGCCAGCGCAGCAGGAGGTTCATCATCTGTCTGTGAGCAGGGCTGCTGTCGGCTCGGCTGACATCTACAAGAGGCAGCATGCCTCGCAGAAATGAGTGTGTGATAACTATACAGTGAACAAAATATTCTCAAGGCATCGGGAAACTAAACATATCTCACTGTGTTATACTTCATCCTCACAATTCAAAATGACACGTTTTTAGAAGTTCAGTGGTTCTAATGGAGTGCATGTGTCTGGCCCTGTGAACGTGACCCTTTAAAACCCCCGAAGTTTTACAGAGTGCTCTGCAACACCGACCTCGAAAGAGAGAGTTTTTAAAGAGAAGAGGGGGAAAAACCTTCATCTGCTTAAAGTGTGGTTAGAAAGAGGCTCCCCACACCGCTATCTTTGACTCACAGCACTTAAAATGCTTAGTGGAGTGAGTAAGTATCAACTGAGAGCATCGTTTCTCCATCTTCATTATTTTCTTTCCTTCTCTTTGTTTTTTGTTTACACATCGTTCCAGTGTGTGCTGCCTCGTCATTATTATTTACTTCTGAGCAGATGACCTTACCAAAAGATGGATCTGGCTGTAATCTTTGTCTCATCATTAACAGCCTGCTGTGATTCTGTTCTTCAGCTAATGGCCATCGATCCAGTAATGCACATTTCCTCAGTGATACTTCCCCTCAGAGTGTTACTTTTTCTCCTTCTCATTGTACAGTAATTAACCCTTTTGGCCAGTGCAGTGAGATCACCCCAAATGCTGCACGTAAGCCCTGCAGGGGTATAAGGAAACAGATGCTGCCAGCACTTTATTGTTTAATTATGATTACAGATGTTTTCGCACTCAGGAGACTTGTCTGTCTTAGCAGTACATTTCCCATCCAGTCAGTCAACAGAATGTGAAATAGGTTGCTGTGTTGTTTTTGCAATACAGTATTGAAGTACCTCCCAATAGGAAGAAGCAGATTAGGGTTTTTTTCCCCACTCAGAGCAGTGTTAAATTACCTAAGTCCGTGTAGACTTGATTTCAAGCATTATTATTATTGTTATTGTTATTGTTATTGTTATTGTTATTGTTATTGCTATTATTATTTTGAAGTCCCAAGTTACCTGTGAATGACTATATAGAAATACAGCAGCAGCATTTATATGTTTTGGACAACATGGGATGTGCTGAGCAACAGTTTGGTTCTGTCCTGGCAAGGCTTTTTCCTCCACTGATTTTGTCCCTTTAAAGCGCATCTTAATGTTATTCCTTCTATTGGTCGATGCCTCTGGTCTGTTTTCTCAAATTAAGTCGAATGAGTTATTTCATGTGGAGAGTGGAAATGAGCCTGTGGTAAGGAAAATCACAGGAACAAATGAAATGTCTCAGTTTAAACTGAGAGGCAGCTGAACAAGTGGGCACAACTTCACCATCGTTTGCCCCCCTGAAACGTGTCTGTGACTGAGCTGTTTCTAATCTTATTTCTTCGAGGTGCTAAGTATCAGTTTGAAAACCATTAAAATATTTAGTGGAATTTCATTCTTTGCTGCCTTGAGGTACCAAACAATATTTATTGCCCCCGTGCCTGGGCCGGGTGGGGTCCCAGGGACTGAGAGCCCTGCTGCTGAGGGGTGAGGTTGCAGCTCTGCAGCCAGACCCACCCCTGGCAGGAATCAGCTCCCATTTCCCACTCGCCTTCCCAAGGTTTGCACTTTGTTATTTCACCACTGAGAATGCATGAAGAGAATAAAAATGGTTACAACAACAACAAACAGCCTGACAAGAATGTCAGCGTGCTCTTAAGTGCATCAGTACAAATATTTGCTGCTTTACTGCTTCTGCTTTTATATGTTTAACTTTTTATGAGGACACTTGCAGTTTCTAAAGATAACTCAGTGGCCCGGTGTTTTTACAAAAGCTCAGTTTTCATTTTTACAGGCACTGTGTTGGATCTCCACTGGAGAGAAGGGTTTTCTGTTTTGGTTCAGTTTCGGTTCAGTTTCAAGGGGTACATTTGGAAGTAAAGCAGCTGGTTCAGAGAGTGTCGTTACGTTTTGCTTAAGGTAATTCAGGATTTCAGAAGCATCTGAGCAGTAAGTGCTTTTGTTCATAGCTGGAGAATGGATCAAAGGGGGCTCAAGACAGAGGCTGCAGTCTACAAATATTCTAATCCTTTAAAAATACCTTGAAAGGATTTTTTGGTAACTCATCACATCACAGTAATTATTTTTTCTGATCTGAGGTACATTTTCTTCAAATGCTTATGTTTGCAAAAAGCACATGGCTGCATAACAGAATCAGGTGTGATGTCTGCAGTTTCTCAGCTGCTTCAGGAAGGGAAATGAACAAAGCTCTCCTTCAGAGTAAGGTGTTTTAGTGATCAGCATGAGAGTGAGAGAAGAAGCATTTATTTACCTGGTCAGATGAACTGGGAGTGCCTGTTAAAATCCCCTGTTTTTTCAGGTCAGACGTGTTAGATTTCTCTGTGAGATGAAAAGGAGAGGGCCTGAAACAAAGCTGCTCCAATTGAAAATAAAGATCCATATGGATAAAAAAGTAATAAAAAAAAGGTGTTGTTTAGCAGATAAGATTTCTGGTGTTAAACCCCTGTAGTATTGGGGTGTTAAGTTGCTATTTTAAGACGTTGTATATTGTAGGGTCCTTCCATCTTTCTCCCTTTACTGTAAAAATATATTTTTTCTGGTTTAGTGACTTAAAAGCCATAGAAGTAGGTTTTACTAATTTGAAAAATAATTATTTTCAGCAGCTCTTTTAATCAAGGAGAGCCTGGTTAGGGTTCCTGTTTCATTTGCAAGGTGTTGGCCCTGCTTCATTCAGTATAAACTGTAATGCGAAAGTCATGGAGATGAAATAACATATTTAAAAATCATAATGATGCAGATAGGACAGTAGGGTTATATCAGATTTTTGCAATCTAAAATTTTTGACTAATGTAATGAATGAAGAATTGTATTTGTTAGAAGATAGAGGTCTTTGACCTTTCTTTGACTTGATTAACTGAGAGTGAGATGATAATTTTGAAAGTAATGGGACTGGTATTTAATTTCTTCCAATGTTTTGTTTATAATTAAACATTAACACTTTTAATAACTATTTTAATCAGCCCAATCTAAAAATCTCTTATTTCAAATATGGGTACTTGTGGTGCCAGAAATGATTTTTTACTTTGCCCCTTGTGGACCTGATCGTTTTGTTGTTGAACGAATGAAGACATTGGCCTAAGGCCAAAATGAAGAGGGAAGGTGGGTGAGCAATGAAGATTCTGAGCTTTGATCAGAAGGGCTGAGTATTGGCAGGAGAATGTCCAGAGGTGGCACCCATGAAAGCGTTGTCCACAGCACTGGCTGCTTTCTAATTTTAAAGAACCTTTTGGAGCTTCAAGCTACAAACTCCTCCTCAGAGCTGAGTGCGTTCTGATGCCACATTGAAACACAAAATAGGCAGAATCAAGCAGCCACCAGTGGCTGTTTTTATGCTAATCTATATCCTCGAAGCTGGAGTAGGCACCTAAATCCTATTGCTGCCACTAATGATGGCCACGTTTTAACCTTCCTGGAAAAAAAAGTAAAGCATTTTTCCTTAAGAAAACAACTCAGTTTCTGTAACATGAAATGCAATTATCTGTTATCAGATGTCCTTTAAAAATGGAAGGCATGTTTAAGCTGCTAAAAATATTGAAGCCCTAATTCCACCATAATAGCATTTTAATTTCAGCAAATCACATCTCTATTGTTACAGGACATTTTGCTGTAGGAATGGGGTAAGAGGTCCATCTTAGCTTTGTTAAGAAACATTTTCCTTTCTTTTAGACATTCAGTTAAATCTTTGCAATCATCTAACCTTCTGTGGCACAAAATTTTGCTTACTAAGTGAGAAAACAATGGCCATTAGCATCTAAAAGACTTCGTTTTAAAAAGCAGTTGAATTTTAATTCTGACTGTTCTCATCAGAATGTGTTTTGGCTGTTGGGTTACCCATTTATGTTAGAAAGCTAGAGTTTAATTCACGACTGCTTTCCATTCAAAAAACCTTATTTTTAATGCAGGACAAAGTTGGTGTAAAATCCTTCTGTAACTCTGATTTGATTCTGACATTGCTTTAAACGGTAATGGCAAAGGCAGGTGAATGCAAGGGTCACTGTTTTCAGATGAAAAACTTCTGTGTATTGGTTTTATTATGATGACCAGTGGATTTTAAGAGCTGTTTTATCCACCAGTCAGTAGCACTGGCACTTCTGTGAGTTTCAGTAGCCCTGGCTGAGCCTTATTGGCACCTGCATTTGAATGCCAAAATCTGAAAAAATACAGCTTTTCCTCACACCAGAAAAAACAATACATAAAGCTGTTCCCCAACCTGTTTTTCTTGTCTGAACTTTATGCTGGAGTAAGATCTTTAACTTCACCTAGTCTGAACTGCTTTAGTACTGAATTCTAAATTTAATGTGCTGTTTGCTCTGGGTTTTCACTTGTGGGGCCTGAGGCTGTGAGATGTCCCTGGATCCCAGGTGTAGAGGGATTGTTTTGTCTGGCCAAGGTGTGAAGACAGGAATTACACTCTGTATGGAGTTTAGAGCTGTGCACTAATGCAGGGCAGGATCTGAAAAACATAAAGGCTGAAATCTGAGGGCATCAAGGAGAGGGAGGGAGCAGTGAGTGAGCAGGGCATGGTTTCAGTGGGAGCACCACTCTGGAGAGAGTCCACTCCTAAACCTTGACAGATGAGCATTCTGTCCTCCAAGGTGTGCTAATGACATTCACCTCGTTATTATTCCATTAGCAGGACCATTATGACCACTGAATAGCAGAAATTTGCTTTAAGAAGCAAATATCGCTTGCAAGTGGGCTGTTACAGCTGAATAAGTGCATTTCTTCACTTAAATTAATAAAACACATCTTCTGGTATTACTTTATTTTGGTGATGAATGAAAAGAGTGAACCATTAACAAGCCCTTTAAAAGTTACTGACTACACTAATATCTTCTGTAAATGGAAATAGAACTTTTTAATTAAGTATTTAAGGTTATATACTCTCTAGTAAGTGCTGCTTTGAGCATTAATAATGAATCTTTCTGTTCTGCAATAAAAGGTAAAAACAAGAATATAATTCCAAATGGCTAATTATGCTATTTTGCAGGTCAAGTTTTTGAAATGGAATCAATGTGAAGCTACCTTTTTTATTATTTTTATATTTTTTCATTTTGCTCGTAAATGGGGGTCACTCTGATAACAGTGTTTTAGGGAGAATTCAAAGAACAGCAGCAAAATGATAAGGAATTTGCTCATGGATGAGCCTGCTTGAACAGGGAGCTTGGGCTTGGGAATGTTGTTTCAGTTGGCCTCAATTGCACCCCTAAAAAAAATATGGGGAGAGAGTTTTAAAAGCTTAGGAAAAAAAATAATAATTTAAAAAATTGAATAAACCTCCCCCGTTAGACTCCACTGAACTTGGTAGTGTGTAAGCAAAGGGAAAGGAATGAAGGCAGGCAGAATAAATATTTATATGTAAACGAGTTAAATATGTTTTACAGCAAGGGATTGGAGGAAACACAACCTGGATTACAAGTGCCAAAATGATAGGTCATTACCACAGCATGAAAATAATGACAATTTAAAGTCATGTTTTTGTAATGATGGCCATTTGTTCTTTGAATTCTGAAGAGGAATGGCCCTGTTTAATACTGTGGCTAATAACAAATAAGTGGTTACAATGAGACTCATTTTCCTCTAAGGCACTGATTCCAAGCTGCAGTTCAGAATAGTTCTCACCTGCAGTGGGAATATAAAGGTTTTGTGCTGAGATGCTTTTAAAAAAAGAAGGAAAAAAAAGAAGAAGAAAGAAGTCAGTAAGATGATGCCTTTTCACCTTTCCTGAAAAGTAGAAATTGCCTGGGAAACCCTTTCTCCATAAGTCCAACTCTGAACTTGTCCCTCAGGGCACAGAGATCGATGAGCACCTGTGGCAGAGGGAGCTCTGTCGTGTTTGCAGAGTGTGGACACTGGGATCCAGGAGATATTTGCCTTATTTGAATTAGCTGGGGAAGGGCTGAGCAAACAGGAAGCATGTGAACATTGTACTAGAGATGCTGCTATGAAAAAAGTTTCCAAACAAATCATCTGCTTTTGTAAATTCAGCATTAGTTACTGCACTTCTGACACTTACTGATGTAAAAGGTTGGTTTGGTTTCTGTGGTGTGAAAATTTAAGTGTGTAAGAAAAAAAATTGCCTGTAAAGCGGTTTTTAAATGTAGTGTTTTATTTTAAAAGAATAACTTACAAGAAATGTCCATAACAACAGAAAATGTGTAATTAGGATTCTGAAGAATATATAAAGAGTTTTATGTTTTAATATCCATAAAACTGCTTGGGATTTGATAACTTAATAGTTTTTTAAATTTTTTCTTTGGAGTATTTCTATATTTGGGGGAAGTTATTTGTTTTATTTTATGTTCAGAGCTGAAAAGTCAGGAAGCTGATCCAATCTGACATTAGTCATGAAACAAATGTTTGAATAAAATGGTTTCAGGACAGATAGACAGTACCAACAGCTAAAGGTAAAAATTTGGACACAACATGTGTTGGGCTGTGAAATTACCCGTATTTCTGTTATCAGTAAACTGTTTTCAGATGGTATAAAGATGTTTAAGCACAAATAGAATGTGATCCAAGAGATAAGTGAATGTCAGCCTTTTTTCCTGTGTCCCTCTCAAAACAGGTCTGATGTTATTACTTTTTCATAGAGCTGTGTTTACCATCCTACAAATAATAAGATTGGTATTTTAAATTTTTTTTTCTTTAGGTAGAGAGTAGTGTGAAATGTGGCCGAAAAAAGTGAAAGTACAAGAGATTGCAGCAGAAATTCTGTAAACCTTAAACTGCCATGCTAGCTGGTCGTTATCTGCTGAGCATAAACAATCAAATGCAAGACAGGAATTGTTTTGCAATGTTCAGTGTTGGCTAATATCTTTGTGTTAGTGGAACTTTAAGATTTATTTTCGAGATTATGAGTCTAAGAGGCCGCGGTCCCACAGCATTGCTTCTGAACAATAAAATGCAATTTTGATAAATCATTGTCTAAACTGAAATGCCCCTTCAAACTCAAGCCTTTTCCTTTCCCTCTCCCTACCAGATGAGCAAGCTCTTGGGCCCATATATTATTCATTACAATCAAATAAGACACAGTGGTGGCTCAGTAAACTTGCTTTTCATATAAGAATTGATTTTATTGAGTAATGCACACTGCAGACCCCAGCTTCCAGCAGCCAGGGCTGAAATGAGCAATTCTCTCATTGTAATAATGTGCCTCTGTCATCTCCTTATTATCAGCATGATAAAAGATGAAATATTCACAGACGCTGCCCTCCTAACCTGATCACAGTTTGATATTTGAGCTTTGGAAATGAGTTTTATGGGCTTTAATATACTCCTTGGCGGAGTGACCCCTGAAATTAAACATTATTACAGAGCGGATATTTAAAAAGCCGAGGCCACAAATTACATCAAAATGAAAATATTGAGGAGTATTGTGACTCTACCTAGTGGGAACTCACCACTGCTGCAACGCTGAATGCCATAAAGCTCAGCTCAGTGGTGTCAAAAACATCAGGAAAAATAATAACAGCACAGGCACCTTGACTTGTGCTATTTTATACGCAGGGCTAAACTGAATTACTGGGATGGGGTTTTTCCTATGGGCTGCCTTTCCAGGAGGCAGAAGCACATTGTTCCCAACTTTGTCTGCAGTACCCTCTGCAGTTCTGTTAAAATGCACATTGCAAACACCACTAAAATACACTTAAGGGTAGTGAAACCAAAGACTACACTCAAGAAAAGAGTAAGCCAGCATAACCAGGTGAAATATTTTGAATCCATTCCACTGCTGTCACTGTTTCTACGGACAGGTTCCTGCCAAAGTCTGGGATATGAGGAGCTAAGGAAGTTTCCCAGCCAAGAAAACAGGATGTACAACACATTAAAGATCTTTCAATCCAAATACTATGTTGTTAAAGTTAGGAAATAGCAAATTTTAAATCCCTGTAAAGGTGAAAGAAGAAAATATAATTTATTAATTTACATGAAACATCCCTTAAAGGAAAATAAAAAAAGAGGAATTAAAGGGAAGGGGATGAAACATTTGTGTATATTTGCTTCAGCTTGTTTAGATTTGCATAATCTAAAGAGAAGCAATCTCACAGAACATTCTGCATTTATAGCCATCAGCTCTCTCCTGATTGCAGTGATCGTTGACAATCCTTGCAGGAGGAAGGGAGACTGAAATTCAAATGCCATGCAAGGCATTCAGTGAGATGGTCCTCAGTGCACTTGGAAGAAATGGGTGGGTATGGCTGAAATGTTTCTTTCTGTGACAGAAAGGAGAGGTGGGGGGTTTGCTGCTGTTTGGTGGAGTTTTTGTTTGTTTGTTTTAAACTGAGGCGTTTCATGACTGCCTGAGGTTCTTGTTGGTTTCAGCGTGCCTGCCTAAGTGCATGAACTGCATCTCTTCTTTCAAAACTCTTAATTAATGATGCCTTTAAGACCATTATTTAATTTCTATTTGCATCTTAGCTTTTTAATCTGTGTACTGAAATATGTTTAGCTTTCAGTCTATTTATAGTTTTGAGTTACGAATCTGTTGTAGTTTGGACATCACCAAGTCAATGTGATTGTAATACTCTCTGCATTGATCTTGCTAAAGCTCTTGCTAAATTGAGCTCAGCAGGAGCATGTCCTGTGACCTCATAAATAGTGGAAATGATTGCAAATCAGAATTCATATATGTTCCTGTCTCAGTGGGTAACTCTGTCCCCCACAAAGGAATCAATCATCTCTTTCAAATTTCTGTTTGCCCTTTCACTCAGATATGTTTGAAGATAATCTGGAGAGGGAGATCTTGCAGAGTCTGACAGAACTGTTACTGGGAATCTAAAATAAATGCCCCGTGTCTAACAGTACTGCTTAGAGATAGATGTTCCAAACATTACTGCAAAGAACTTGGGGGATGGTGTGTTGTAGTTCCCCAGTTGGGATTGGCACTTCTGAGCATTTTTTTCCTAAATTACACTTTTATTTTATTACAAATATTATTTCCTTTGTTATTCCTTACTATTCTGTGAAGAATTTGTGTTAATGACATTAAAGTTCTTCTGACAGAAGAAATATAACACTTCATTATGTGTTACAGGGTATAATTTCTATAGAGACAGAGCAAAGAGCACAGACTGCCTAGAAACTCTCATTCTTGAAGTTTTTTGCCTTGGGAAACAAGCATAGGCAATGCGGAGGGTAAGCATATAAAACACAAACCCCAGACAAATCAGCAGCTCATGTAGGTAGGAGAAGGGAATAAAGGTAAAGCCTTTTGGGAGTGGGGGACACAGGGATTTGACACCTTAAGAAAAGGAGTTTCCTGTTCATTATTGCTGGAGTGTCCTGGAACTACTGTCTGAATGAAGCCTTCCTCTCCCTGCAACGACAGAAGTGGTTCCTGTTGAAGTCTTTGCTGAAGGTTGTTGCATGTAAAATCCAGCTTCTATGCTCAAATCTCTAGCAGAGCACTCAGACTCTAGTCCTTGGCTGCTGTACTGGCACAGGTTCTGCAGTGGGCAGAGCTACCAGTGCTGGAACAGGATCAAAACCCCCTGGGAATGCAGATTGTGTCATGAAGGAGTCACCAAAGAGCACTAAAGAGCACCGTGTCTGTGGCCTGCCAACAGCCATCAGCTGGTGCCCTTTGGTATGTATATATTTCTATTAAAATAGCATGTGCTTTCTAGCTGGAAGTGAACTCCAGGCATCAAACCCCTACTGAGAAGCAGAAATTGTTTAATTGAACATAATCTGTATCTATTACATTAAAGACTAAAGCTGACCACAGGTGTTTTATTCAGAGCAAGATTGTTAAAGACTGGAATATCAAACGAGGACTTACAAGAGGTATCCGAGAATGTGTAATTTGAGAGAACTGATTGAGTCTGGTGCTGTGTACCACGGAATCAGATTCCTGATTCGCACTAGAGGGAGCCAGTCCTTGGGACAGGGTTAACCAAACACAGTTCCCGGTTGGGTACAGTGGAGAGGAAACTGAAATGTGGATGTGCACAGCTGCAGGAACAGAAACACTCAGGTGCACGTTTGGTTTGGGTCACAGCTGCTCTGTGGGACAGGCAGGCAAGCAGCTGTCTGAGCAGCACACGGTGCCCAGGCAGCAGGGTGACCCCAGTGTCTGTGAGCATCCAGCAGGGTAAGGAACCAGCTTCCTCCCTTCTGTTTGTGTGGAAGGCAGGGATGTGCCAGTGCCACGTGCTGCTCCCAGAACTGGGATCTGGTCCTCGGAGCTGTAAAGTTGGAGTGCTGCCCATCTTGGTAGGTAGAGCTTGCCATTGTTCATGATGCTTCCAAAGTACATTGGCACAGGTGATGACTTGAGTTTCAGCTTTGCTGTATTTCAGGCTCTGTGCTGCCCAGGGGTGCAGCTCTGAGCTCACATTCAGGGTCACTCAGCTCTGCACAGAGCAGGGACACAAAACAAATCCTGTTCCTGCTGGAAAGGACAAGGTTACAAGTGTTCAGGCCCAAAAGCACAAACAACAGTGGACTGAAGAGAGAAAACAAGAAGGACAGGACCTCATAATCTGAATTATTAACCTCCAATATGCAAATGGACCAAAACTTATAAAAGCGTGAGACCTCATGACCATTTGACCATTTTGTGCCCATTTTGGGTCCACCTTGGGTGTAGTCCTGGCCAGGCTCTTGTCCTGCCCAAGGTGTACCCTAAAGGCCTTTCAATCAATCTCTGCTTTATTCTCCAGCTCTGCCCAGTCTCTGTTCCAGCTCAGCCTTCCCAAGGCACCACAGGTACTAGCCATAGTAGAGCATAAAACTCCAATTAAGCAAAGCTGTAGTAGTTTGGATTATGTTACCTCTTTATGCTGCCAGAGCTGAGGCGTTTTTAAATCAGATTGTTCTTCGCTGCAGTGAAACATCAGATCCTTTCTTTCATTCATCATTCATGTTGAAACAGTTCAGATTGTTAAGCAAGTAAATTAAATACCAGATCCTGTTTTTTAGATTGCAGTTACAAACGTGAAAGGATGAGCTAAGTTGTTTGTTTGTTTGTTATCCTCTCAGGACAGGACAAGCAGTGCTGCAAGAAAAGCCCAATTGAATCTGACAGATCAGAGGAGGTGATGGGAAATGGTTTAGAGGAGGTTCCTTTGGCCACAGATTCTACAGGAATATGTGCAGACCTGGGGAGTTAACTGCAAAATATTTTGCCTCAAAAACATGTCTAATTTCATTTTTAAAACCCTTCCAGTGGAGGTGAAACTGTCTTGTATCTGTGTATTATTTAACCCCAGGAGGGTTCCATAATGGACATCAAAATAGATCAGTTGTGACAGACACTTCCTGAAGTCTGGCAGGAGCTGTTCACACTCGGGGATCCAGTGGCCATCACCACTGCAGAGACTTCCAAGCATTTCTTTTCTGATATCTGGGTAGGACACTTTTGGTGCCACTGATAAGGGAAGGCGAGGTGTTGTTGTAGGAATTTCCTAACCTTGTTGCCAACACTGGGTTTTTTTGTTAACAGTTCTTTGGACAATTTTTTCCCCTCATTTTTAGGTGTGTGGCCATGTAGTGGAAAATAGGGAATATGTGCTTTGTCTCTTGGCCTGTGTGATAACAGACTAACAGCTGATAAATACTGTGAAACTCTTAATTGCTGCAGTGGGTGAGGTTGACAAAATGTTAGTTGTTAGGCAGTTGTATCTCTCTGGATACACAGATTTTCCTTGCAGTGCTTAAAATACCCTTGAAAATATGTTTGTGTTTGGTTGTCACTGTGCATTAGAGACAGATGACAGACACAGTATCACTTTTATTTTTTTATAACTGCACAGTGATTTCATTGCCACTGTACAAGCTAAGTTGGTGCTCTTTGGTTTTGTTCACTGAACAGCAATGGGCTGCACACTTTTTAAATGTAACTCTCACTGCTGCTAGGACAGAAGTCATCATATGCCGTGACAAAAAGGCAAATAGTCCAGTAAAACATTAACTTTGCAAAAAGATTTTTGCTGTGAATTTTGAGTACTAAAGTTAAATGAAAGTTCTAAGTGTGACCATAGAGTCAATCACAATCAAGTGATAAAAAAAGAATGTGACAAGAGATAGGCAGTCTTCTTTTAAGGAATTGTCTTTAATATGATAGAAATTGTCTTTTTGTAATTTTTTGAAGCAGAGGTTTCCTCTGAATTACTACTTTCCTCTCTTCCACTGTCCAGATTTTTCATTTGAGAGTTTGGAAAGCAGCAGAGGAACCGAGAAAACGTAGGAGAAGGGAATACAGGTGACCTGGCCCCTGATGAGTAACAGCTCTGTTAATTACCCAATACAGCCTGGCCCATGATGAGTCACTGCAACTGGGGATAAACTTTGTTGGGTTTTTTTCCTGCAGAACACAAATATTTTGGGTGCCTGCTGCAGCCTGCATTAGGAATGCTCTTTAGTCATGAGACCTTGAGCACTTCTGCCTGTAGTAAAAATGTCAAATGTCTTCATAAGACCCTGCTGGGGTTTTTTTGTGCACAAAATGTTGTGCTAGCCAGAGTTGTGCTTCCTGCCTTCTGTGCTGACACTGTTGTGCTGTTGTTGCTGACAACGTGGGGCTGTCTGTTGTGCTGAGTGTGCCAGACATCTGCTGACTGCGGCTGGGATGCTTCACCCACTGAGCTGAAGAGTTTTGGGATCACTGGGGCATGATCAGGAGCACTTGACAGCCACAAGGTCTCAGCAGGGGAACTGTGGAATGTAGGCCAGGGCTGACATAAGGCCTGTCATGTTGGTATGGTTTAATTTGCTTGTGCCTGCATCAAGGCAGTTGCCTGAACTCTCCAGGCTTTATTATTTTTACTCTTTAGAGAAACTTTAGTTTGTTAGAATGGCAACTGGCAGCAGGTCTGCTATGTACAGTAGAGAGGAAAGAGGCTAAGTGTGTGGAATCAGCTAATTTTAGGTTTTTTCCAAATCCATTAGAGGTGTTTTAAGTTTAGTATTTGCCTCACTGTTACCTCTTCACTAATAAGAACTCGAAACATAAAGGAGGCTTTACTCCCTTTGAATAAACTATTTAACTAACAGATAAGTAATCCCTGCTTAACTTACTTACAAAATTCAACAGTGCTCTGTATTTCACTGTTTGGAAGATGTCTAGAAGTTATCTGTGGCCACACCCCACTCTTTCCATGGTTCATTGTCTCCCAAGGCATGTTAGCCTGCTCAGGCACAGAATAAGTTCTTAGATGTGCAGGTGTGAAGATAGGACGTGGTAATACACATAAATGTACAAATAAATACACATAAATGCTGAACTCCATCCCAGGTTGTCACCTGGCTTCCCTGCTAAACCATCCTCCTCTTCTGATGTTGTGTGTTTCAAAACAAGGCTTGGCTGAAGCAACACTGTCTTGATTCTTCCTCACAGCCGTTGACTTTTCACAGCCAGCTGATTTTTCTGAACTGTCACAGCTGAATTTATTGAAGCTGGAAGTATCTAAGTGTTAGACACTTTGAATGTGGACCAGAGTACATTGGCTGCACGTACTCATGCTGGAACAACGCCTAGTATTGATGCCTTGGGATTTTAGCTTTTATATTTTTCACAGATTTGTAACCCTGCAGTTCTTTAGTGCGTAACTCCAAACCCCACACACACTGTCAGCTGCTGCTCCCCCACTTTGCTCAGACACAACAATTCCTCCCCAGGCCTGGGAATCAAGGACACCTCACTGCCTCAGGCCCCAGAGATGGAAACAAAAGTGAGCTGGGGGCAGCAAACTGGGGGTGAATGAGTTCATTACCTGGAGCTGGAATTGGGAGATGAACCCCCAATGTGCAAATGGCCCAAACTGATCCAAGTGTGAAACCTTTGACCCATTGTCCATTTTGGGTGCAGCCCCTGGGGGGCTTTGTCTGCCCTGGATGCACCTGAAGGCCCTTCAATAAATCTAATACAAAAATAAAATCCAAAATAGAAAAGCTGATCCAGTGGAGACATTTCACAGCATCAATGCTGTGAGCATTTCACATGTTCATCCATGGGGAGTATCAGTGCAGGGGCTGTGGTGCCACACAGCCATTGTTGATACTCTGTGTGTGCCATGAAAACTCACATTAAGGTGCAAATGTGGCTCCCTGAGACTGATTTGTCGCTGTCAAGACTCGTTCATCACTTCTCTCTACACCTGTTGTATGTGCAGGTGCTTGCTGGTCATCGTGGGAGAGATCATAAATGTGCAGCCACTCTTCACAGGAGAAGGAAACGTGGTCATGAGTCTTCCAGTGGCAGGAATCTCCTCACTTGGCTTTCGTGTCAGAAAGCTCAGAGAGCAGCTGTTGTCTGGCCATCACCTGCAGCTTTGCAGACCATTTTAGAAGCCATTCATACATTTCTTTCTGATTTCCCATTAGCCTTCTTTATCTTTCCTAGTTCTACTAAATCCACTTCGTGGTACATTGATAAGAACTCTGAAAAAGTGTCAGAGATTTTTTTTTTTTCTGGTTCTTGATTATTTTCCAAACCAATTTTCAAGATCAAAAGGAAGTTGAAGTGTGAGGTTGTCACTGGGTGTCACTGTTACACCGCGGGAACCGGGGGAAGGGGATTTCTGCGGCCCCGAAATTCGGGGGTTTGAAGGTGGGTACAGGTGGGAGCGGCACACGGCGCGTGAGAACGTGGAACCGGCTCTGTGCGAAAAACACCGCAGGGGGATTTATTTCCAGTTCTTATCTCGGTGTTTCCCGCTGTGCCCACGGCTGAGCTCTGAGCGGGGTTTCCCTCTGGCTGTTTTGTGTTTGTTGGGGAGAGGTGCTGACTGCTTCTTGTGAGCATCGCTGTTCAAACAACAAACATTTCAGCCATACAGGAGAAAGCTGAAAGGATTGCTCGACCTGACCCACGGGGAGGATCTGACCCATTCCCCCAGCCCCGTAGGTCAATTTGTCTTAAACTGTCCCTGACTAATGATATTTTAAAATCTAACTGTCAGTTTTCTTGGCTGTCTTTTCCAGTACTTAACCACTCTTCTCACAGAATTTTCTTTATAGCAAACTTGACCTCCTTTTCTAGATTTTATTTGTTAAGTCTTCTTCCACCCAGCAGGAACTGAG
This sequence comes from Phylloscopus whistleri, assembly GCA_017589585.1. Lineage (NCBI taxonomy): Eukaryota > Metazoa > Chordata > Aves > Passeriformes > Phylloscopidae > Phylloscopus > Phylloscopus whistleri. Next base: position 96,603 of record JADMLD010001476.1, on the reverse strand, counting down.
AATTAAACCATCCTTTCTGCTTCAGACTCTTAAGAGATTGTTCTGGGCATTTGGAGTATGTTTTAAACTTTTTTTCCAGCTAACAATCAAATAATTTTGTACATCAGGAGAGAATGAGGATTTTGGCACCTTCACAAGCAAAATAATATACCACATTTCTTACAAAGTAAGAACCATGTCCAGTATTAAAATGTTCATTTTGTCTTTTATTTTAGTAAAGGAGGGGAGTGAATCAAAATAATTCAAAACTTACTATTATTTAAAAACCCTTGCTGGCGATTCAAACTTTACCAAATTCTTTCATTGCTTTCATTCAAACAGAGGAAAATCCCCAGTAGTTCCAAACATCTGTCTCTGTTCTCCCTGTTTTATTTCAAATTGGGGGATTTTTCTGTGTCTTGTAATGCAGAATGTTACATTTTGGAAGAGGGAGGAAGATTTCAACTCCTGTGTAATGCCAGAGCATCTGGCAACGTGAGCAGCACCAGCAGCAGGATTTTGTGGTGGCTGCAGGGACTTTAAATGTACACATTGGAACCTTCAACAGTTTGTAGGGTTGATTTCTGTGCTAAGTGATCAAACCTGCCTGGTTTCACTGCTGATGTCATAACACATTGAGCTGCATTCCATCTTCTCCTTAAGGTGTTTGCAGGTCGTGTGGAGGAGCTGTGCATCTCGGGCTGGAGCGATGGGGCTGTGCTGTGATGGCCAAATAATTGTCCCTAACACCTGCTGAGAACCTTCCAGTTAATTAAATGACGTGTTTATTCTTACTGTAAATGGACACATGCTTTTATTTCTTCCCTGTTAATCATCCCACGGTTAGCAGCACTGGTTGGCTCCATGCTCTTGAGATTTCCTGCTTTACTGAGGACAATTTGAACGATTTTCTCAGGAAAGGGGATTAGTACCAGCATCGTTGTCAGTTGCTCTGAAAAAAGCTGATGATTTTTTTCACAGGCATATTAAATCGACCTGATTAGTTTCTGCATTCAGCTCCCTCAAACACAGGAGATTGTATTCCAGTAGAAGCCAATCATATTAATTACATCTGAAGAGTCTGCATATTCAAGAGCCATTGCCTGTTTTATGAACAGCAAAAATAAACACCATGTCTTTTTAATAATTTTAAGTGGGTCACTTTCAGGACTGTATCTGTTTTAAATAAATTATCATATTGTTAAGGGTTGTGGGCAAAAGCTTTTTATTAGCAATGTGGCAATTTGGGGTTGGTTTTGTTTTATAAAGACCACAATAGTTGTTTTTGAAATCACTACCAGCCAAACGTTTTAAAGATATGAGAGTACATCTCACCTGGTTTCTGGGAATTCTACATTCCCTGAGTAGGTAGAAAGCCATTTTTGCATGAAAACAAAAGTGAAGGAGAGTTGAGATTTGAATGATGGCTCTACAGGTAAAAGGCAAATTTTGGTAGCTTACAATACAGAAAGCCAGACAGAGTTATGTAAAAAGAAGTAGAACAAACAGTTCCCTTTTTATTTTTTTATTTCTTTTTTTTTTTTTTTTTAATAATGGTTCAATTAGAGTAAAAAATGTGATTTCTGATTTCTTACCTTTACTCTTGAGAATTACTGTTTTCCTGCATGAGGCATAAAGCAAGGCCAAGGGGAAAGATGTGTCCAAACCACCAAGAGTACTTCTTTCATTATTCTTATCTATTTAAACTGTTTTTAAAAAGCTGACTTCAAGTGTAGAAAGTGAATAATCATACTTAATTTCAGATTTCCTGTGACATAAAATTTCAGGTTTGTTGACTTAAATATTAAGTTTGTTGACTAAAATATTAAACAACATTTTGAATAAAAACACGAATAAATAGAAGTACCATGGGTTTATGTCTGTTGTAGGGAAAAACACAATCCAGGATATAAATTTGAATTTCTGAGAACCTCAGATAATCTTATCAGCCAACTTAATATTTACACAAATTCACTGGACAGCAATAAATGTACTTCTCCAATAATTTTCCAATGCTGCTCCTCTTTTTTTGCTGACAGGTGTCAGAAAAGCACCAAAAAAAAGAGAACTCCCTGCTTGGCATTGCCATTTCATGTGTCATTGAGGGACAGGGGCTTTATCACGCACTGCAAAAGATTCTGAAATCCTGATGTTTTGAAATCTAAAGGGCTGATGACACAGGTGGGGCCTGATGTCTTTAGTGCCAAGCAGAAATCAGAGGTGCAGGAGCAGCTTTCAGGTCACGTCGTGTGGGTTGTGGGACAGCAGAGACACTGGCACAGTACTGGAGTATCAGAGGTGCCTGTGCTCACTCCACTTCAGTGTTTACTGAGTGACACCTCAGGTGCTGTGACAAGAAGTATTCATCTGCAGATAAATTTAATTTTATCTGTAATGTTTTTTCTGTAGGAGATACCAAGGATTTTGTAACAATGGAAACAATAAGATGAACACATCAGGCAAGAGGCTGCTGTAGATTGGTGGGACAGACTGAAGTTTTTCTTTGCCTCCAAGCTTTATCACCTTAATTCATTTTTCTCAATGTTTGGCTCCATGAAATCTCAAGAAATACAACAGTATTGTTCCTATTAATTTCTTATATTTCACATAATGACATAAATGTTTTGCTTTATGTAAATCAATATTGAATTATAGTAGACAATTACGTAGAAACCACTGAAGGTAGTTGTCATACAGAATCAGGTGATTTTACTCAGAACATTTCTTACCATACAAAAGAAAAATTATTCAGAGATGATTTTTAGCATGAAGCAGACTGTTGCTATTCATACAGAAAGGGATATTATGTGCAGAGGCAGAAGAACATTTGCAGTTAGTGACACTTTCCATGTGCTTTTCTCTGAAATGCTGTTGCAATCCGTTATTAATATTGTCAATTTGTGCTATTTCGTGTAAGTCAGACCTGCACAAAGTATTAAAATTAAATAGATACCCAAACAAACAGGAAAAAAACCTAAACCAAACAACAGCAAAAAATCCTGTTGGTTTGAAAGGCAAGGGGAGGACCCGGAATTGGCAGAGGAGGGCAAAGCCCAGCCTGTGGCAGCGCTGTGCTCGGTGCTTTCCCGTTTCCCGGTGCCCCCTGCACAAGGAGCCCGCCCGCTGATGTTTGTGCTCCCCGCTGCCCCCAGCCCGTGTTTGCCGTCCCTGCCCAGCTCCGCAGAAAGGGGGACGCCAGCACAATGGAACGAGAGCCTGACTTGACAGTTTCATCTTGTGGGGTTTTTATTGCATCGGGAGTGTTTACATAACTGCTCAAAGGAACCTTTTTCTGTACCTGTTTACACGTTTTTGCTTCTGAAATTCCCGCGGGCGCGGGCCCTTGGAGAGGCTGGCGGGGCACTTGTGCGCCCTCGACTGAGGAGGAGAAAAGCCCTGTTGGTGAATCATGGGGAAAACATCCCTAACGAACCCTTTTAATGAGGGTCACCCTGCCTCTGCGGCGGCGGGAAGGAAGGGGACGAGGGGAGGGATCCCGTGGTGTTGCAGCGCTGTTCGAGAGACACAAGGCGCGGACACCGCCTTTGTGTGCAAATTTCCCACCAGAACCCAGCCACTCCTTTTATTTTTTTCGAATTTAATTAAGTGGGTTTGGAGTCCAGCGCTGGCCTAACAAGCACTTCTCCATGAATGAAAGGTTTGTCTCTGGCAGCGAGGCAAGGCTCTGAGCAATGTCAACAGCAATTACTGCCAGCCCCGGCCACTCGAGCGGCTCGGGGAGCAGGAGGGGCCGGGCGGGCGGAGCAGGGCTGCCAGAGAGGGCTGGGGGCAGCCTTGGCCCACCTTGAGCACACTGCTCACCCCTGCACTCGGGGTTTAACCACGGATCAGCCTCCCCTGGGGTGCATCTGCCCGGAGATGCTCCTGCACTCGGGGGGTTTTGTCCCAGGTGTGACACCCCTTGGTGTGGGGAGGTTGTAGGAGCGTGCCTGGCAAGAGGAGGGGATGCTTGGTGGGGACAGGTATGGGCTTAAACTTAAAAGGATGCATCCCTGAAAGTCAGAGCAATCCCTTTTATGAATCCCTGATCTCTTTTGATTTGTAGGCCCATTCCAATGGAACTTCATGGGGACCTGATGGTATTTTTCTCTGTATTTTTCCTTCTCTTTGCTTTCATTAGGAACACATTTCTTGTCATAGGCTTCATCTTTGGAAAACTGAACTCTAAAGCACTGAGGTGAATTTTTCACTTGATTATTAGTTGAAACCAAACATCAAACCCCCAAACGTCTATGTCAGGGGAAAGCATGCAGCAGCAGTAAACTTGCAGCTCTTGTGCAGCCTGCTGCTCTGAGAACCCTGTGCTGCAAGTTTGGCAGAGCATGCTCTAAGTAAAAGTTGTTATTCAGCCGATATTCTGAAGGAAAATAATGTGTCTATGGCATGAGCAGCATGAAATTGTGATAAGAATTGAAATTCTTATCAATGGCAGCATGGTCAGTGCTCAGTAGCTACCACATGCTCCATGCACGGGTCACAGCGCACAGAATCTGTGATTATTTATTTAAATCATAGTAAGTTTGCTCATGTAGCAGTACCACCAGGTCTCCTGCTCATGTTCAGTCCTCTTTCATTCTGAAAATGCCCTGAGAGTTCTTGCCAGAACAATCCTGTGAAGCAGTTTTGCACTGTGTCACTCCACTCCCAGAGAAGCCAGGCGCTGCCCGAAATTGCTTCTTTTTACTCACATTTGTGAATGCAGCTCCTGGCTGGGCTTGATTCCTGTCAGTTTAAAGCCCTGGCAGTGCCATTTAAAACCTGACAAGTTGTACAATGAGCTGCCTGATCATCAGCTTGATGTGGGCATTGAGAAGTTTCTTTGGGGGCGTTTTCACAAGCCGATCAATGTGAGAAATGCAACTCTCTAAATTAGTGTAGTGCTTTATCTCTATAAGGCTTTGAAATTCCTCCAGTTAATGGTTAGAAAACCCTCGGAGTGTCAGTCAGGGGGCTTTCACCCAAGGTGACCATTTTATTGGTTTGTTTTAGTTTGGTTTTTGTAACAGATTTTTGTGGTAATAGTCCTCTTGGTTAGATTCTGGTCTAATAAGGCAAAAGTTCAGGTTTTTATTTAAAAATGGGGGGAAATGTAGCAGGGATTACCAATGTGTTCCCAGAGGAGCAGCAGATCTGTTTGTTGATCTATGTTTTGTAATGATGAAAATTTTTATTCAGGTTTCCAGATACATTTTTTTCCTCTCAACTCCTCACCTATGGATGAGTATATTTTGAGAAGCCTGGCCGTAGCCCAGTTACTGCTCTCAGAAAAACATCTCTGAGTGTCAGTGCCTACTCCTTCTTTTTAAAAAGTACTCCTGCAGGTATGTCCTGATGATCAGGATCTTGCCTTTTCCATTAGGTGGAGTGTTAAACCTGCACCCACAAAGCCAATGTTTGACACGTGAAGTCCATACTCACGGCAGGCAGGTTTTTTTTTCTTTTAGCAACTATTTCTTTGCCGTGTTGATGTGCACAGCGTTGCACTGGGCTGGGCTCAGCTGCTCACCAACGCTCTGGCTGAGAGGCAAGAAACTTTATTTTCACAGCTATGGCACACTGTCCACTGTGTCACAGACTGCAGATGGTTTAGGAGGGTTTTTTATACCAGACCTGTGCTTTCCGTGTTTGCTGCCGTGTGCTCTGTCCCTGTTCGTGCCCTGCAGGGCAGGAGAGCCCCGGGGGCTGCGCTCTGCGGGGTCTGGGGGCAGAACCCCCTCGTTCCCTCAGGGGGTTTAAAGGGCAGAGGAATGTGAGATAACAATTCGCTTCTGTTCCTCCTCAAGCGCCTGATCTCATCAGTGGAGAGGAAGTGCTAGAAGGAAACAAACCCCGTTTTTTAACTTGTTTGGAGCAAGAAGATGAGGAACAAGTTTTCGGTAGTTTAAGGAGCAAGGGCTGAAAAGGATCCACAAAACCGGGAAAACCTCTGGGAGCAGAGGCAAAATTAGAGTAATTTAATCAGTGGGTGCATAGGATAAGGAAAGAACTGATGTCATCTTTGATGGAGTTTGGCTACCAGACGGATTTTCATATGAACAGAAGAAGATTGGCAGCATTTTGCTCAAGTAAGAGAGCCCGGGATTGCTGCCTTGCTGCAGGGCAGAAAGGCTTTTGGACAGTGACAGGGGATTTCTGGAGAGGCAAAATATCCTCTGAAGCACAGACTTCAACAGAGTTAGGACTTTCACATGTGGGTGAGACATGTTCAAGCGTCTCTTGGAATTTTTTTCAGTTCTAAGGTTTTTACTACAGACAAAGTGAATCACTCAGAATAATCATTACCCTGAACTATATTACTTTTATAAATAAATCCTTCTTATAAAGTGCTTAGTGTTTCATAGAATTGAAAATAAAATTCCCACGTGCATCTAATGCCTTGAGTGAAGTTCTAGAATATCAGATGTAAAACAGATTGTTCCCAGTAAAAAGGAAGTGTGTGTTTTTTCCTTTTCTTTTATGTGCACTTTATTCTTACTCCATTTAAGAGGTAAAATATCTGAGGTGAGACAGTGTTGTAATTATTTTTATCACAATGAATCTGTAACATTAGATATGAGACTGGAGTTTTTGTTCATATCTGGTAGCTTTTTACAGTTACTGGTTTCCCTGCCTGCCAGCAGCCATAATTCCAGTGAATATTTCAGAACAAATTTGATAAATTTCTTTTTCACCTCATGAAAAATCCGTGAGTAGTTCACATGCTCTTTGCATTTGTTTGTTGTTAATATTTATTTATTTGTTCTTGTGTGACTTTTTTTGGCAGTGTAAATCACATGGTATGGGGTTTGGAGTTTCTGTTTGTTTGGTTGGATGGTTTTAATTTTTTTTTTTCTCTTCGGACATAGGAAAAAGCAGGTATTTAGAGAACTCTTTCTTAACTTGAACTATTTCAGGACCTAAAGAATAAGTCTAAAGAGGGTTGTGCCTTTTCAAACAGCCTTACAAAGAAAAAAAAATTGACTTCTCTTTAATACAGGTTTAAAATGACTGCATATCTCATAGGTGCAAGCCTTTATTCTGATAAATATACTCAGGAATGATCCAGTGTAAAATGTTCTTCTTCATGGTGAGCACATTTCCCTTTTGCTGTAATTGCTCCCTCTCATCATTGGCAGGACACAGTAGGCATTGTGGAATGCATCTGTGTTCACAGAGTTGAGTAGACTTTCTCTTTTATCAAATATGAAGGACTCAATGTATTTTCAGTAACCCTGACTCGTGCTAATCTTTTTTATTTTGGTTTTACAGCTTCTGCAGTAGCAACAGAGGACTGCTCTGAGTGTCCTACAGGTGCTCCAAATTCCTTTTGACAGCACTTCCAGAAGACAGGGCTAGTCCAGCATGTAATTAATGCTGGTGATTCCTCTCTGATCTTTTCACTCCTTTAATGTGCATCTCTGACTGAGAAGGAGATAATAGACAATCATGTAAGGAAATCCTTGATTATGGCTTGATTGAGCTTGTGTGAGCTCTGGAGAGCTGGTGTTGTCATGGTTTCCAAGCCATTTAACACATGACATTTTTACACAGACAAGATGTTAGATAGCCATCCAAAAAATTGTAATTTGGATTATGTCTAATCCCTCTTTGAATGTCAGATCAGGTTTATTTTCATAGACAATCAGTGACCAGGACTCATATTAGAAGCTGTAAAAAACTTGCAAAACAGAGGACTTGTCTGGAAAGAAAAAAAATCTGTCATTCAACACAAGAAGCAGATTTGCAGTTTTTAGCAATGCATATTTGGTAAAAAATTGCAAATCCTCTTGGCTTTTAGTCACCGTATCTACAATGCATTTCAATTAAAAAAAACCCAAACAAAAAGATGCCATTACTCTGGGATGGGCAGTGTCCCCAAAATTCACAGCCTCAGTATCCCAGTCCAGGCTGAACTTTCAATAGAACACAGAATCCAAGTTTAATACAGGTGGGAGGAGAGGGCTGCTGTCCAACCCACTCCTCTGAAATGCTCCAAAGTAGATCAGGCTGCTGTCCTTGAATTTCCCTGTAGGGAGGAGCAGAGGGAATAATAAAATACGTTATAAAACCCAGTTAATTCTGGATTGCTTCCAGCAGGAAATGCACATGATGCTTGCTGCTCTGCAGGAGAGTGTGGTTTCCCCAATTGTTTGTAGTTTTCTGAAGATCTAGGTGGCACTTTGCTCTTGGAATTGTCCTTATTTTTCTTTGGAAAAGCATGGAAGTCTCTTTCTCTGAGTTTTAGGAACTTTAAATCAGAATACTGGGGCATTTTCACTGTCCAGCTTTTTTGTATTGGTAAGCACAGATATCAGTGAAGTTCTAGGAACAGTTTTTTTTCCACCAGTGATTTTTTCGGAGCCAGCAGAGGGAGCACAATAAAAAAGGTCATTGTACACGTATTTCTACTTGTCTGCAGTCGAAGTATTTAAAAGATTTCTTCAGGTACGTCAATGTTGCAAGACCATTTTAATGGTAAGTGAACCATTTAGACTTGGTTTGGTTACATAGGCTTCAAGTCAGTGTGTTGGAACTTGAAAGGCAGTCCATGAGATTTCTCTCTTTTCACCTAAATCCAGGATTGAGTTAACCGAGGATCTGCAGCTCTAACAGCTTGTGTTGAGCAAACCACACCGGTGGGTGGCTCAGCAGTGTGGAACTCAGCACCACTGGGTTACCTGGCAGAGCCCTGAGTGCACCGTGAGGCCTCCAGCTGTGATTAATGGTCAGTGTGCTGATTGCTCTAATCCAGCAGGCACCCTGTGCCCCTGTAGCACCTTCCTTCTGCTGTCAGGCTTGTTGGGATCTGTGTGCCTGAGATGTAGCCTGAGGCATTTGGCTTCTTAGCTGTGAAGACAGGATTTGCAAATTAAATGGGAGAATGCTAATCACTTAATGTCCTTGTTTGTTCCTTTTTAAACTTTGTAGGCTAGACAGTTAATCAATTATTTGAAATGATGATCCCTGCAATGCTCACATATGAACACCAGCAATCTAAGAAAAGTCAGTGGGCAATCCTGTAATAAGGTTTTGAAGTGGGCAATTATTTCATTCCTTACACAGTCTTGGCAACTGTAGTACACTGGCAGTCTGTGTGCTGATGGATATTCCAATTTACTCAAGAGCCATCAGTAAGATATTTGTGGTTTTGTCTAAATGCAAGATTTACAGTTCATTCCGGGGCACACCTGGAATTCTGGTGGATACTTGAAATTGCTGGGAATTATCTTGGTAGTTCTCTCATCTTTCTAAGGTGCACGCTACTCACCAGTGACACTTAGAGGTTCTGGTAAAAGCAGTCAGAACACTCCAAAGCAATGAGTCCTGTGTGCACTTTGGAAAATGATCCAGCTCTTCTGGGCTAAGGCAGAGCTGGTGATGGAATCCACAAAAAGACAGTGAAGCAAATGTCATGGTCCAGAGAGATCCAGTGGCTGGAAAAAACCTACAAAATTAGAATGCATTGAGGCTTTTCCTTCTCCAGCTGCTCATGGTGGGGTTTATCCACCTCCTCCAGCTCAGGAGCTGTAGGGAGCCCGTGCAAGGTCCATGAATAGCTGTGTCCTTCCCTCCTCGGTGTGACTGGGAACAGCTGAGAGCTGTTGCTGTGTGGAGACACCACAAACAGAACGAGGTGCTCTGTGCTGCCTGAACACCCTCCCAGCCCACGTTTCACTCATTTGGTACAAGTCTGCCTTGAACAAAGACACCACACTCACGTTCCTTGTCCCTTACTGGAAGAATTACCAGGGAAGAACCAACACCACGAGTCCCAGAGTGAAAAGCACATTCCCTTATCAGGTATCCTGTTAAGAAAACCATCAGTGATTACACACAAGCTGGGTGCATCAGGGATTGAGGGGGACAGAGTGGCAGATGTGGGCTGCTCTGAGTCCTGTCAGGAAGGAATGATTAATGAACACCAGCTTCAGCTGAGGCTAACCTTTGGAGAGCCGAGCAGGACATCTGCAGAACTGTCAGAGCTTGACAAGGACAGAGCTGAACAACCAATTATTCCACCATCACTAAGGTGGGCTGTCAGTTTAATCCCAGACATTCACTTAGGCAAGGACAGGGAAATTTCTCCTTTACATAGCAGCACTCTGTTGTGACCTTAACTATTTCTGTGCTGCTGAGGGGAGCCATGGGGCAGCAGCACATGCACAGGAGCTCCTGCAAGGAGAAAGGGCAGGGCAGTCAGAAATCTTGTGTTAAGCACCACTGTGCAAGGAGTTAGAGTGTAGAGTGACTCTCCACTCAGCTGTGGTGACATATGGGAATTTTTGTGATTTTAGAAAATGGTGAACACAAAACTGAGCATCCTGCAGACACCACAGTGCCAGTCACTGATGTTGTCAAAGTTCTGTTTGTGATGAGAAGAACTGGTGACTGCCAACACATCCTGAGCTGACCACGCTGAGCTGCTCCACAGGAAGGCTGGGGATGGTTGCCAGGAGCTGCCAGAGCTGAGGTGTTTGCAAAGGCTGTGAGGAGCCTTCACTGGCTGATGGGGGCCAGAGCCAACCCAGACTGGGACACCTGGTGCAGGTGCAGCTGCAGACGTGCACCTGAACAAAAGGCATCTGGGGTCTCAAGTTTTTGTTTTACTCTGAAAAGAATCTGATTAATTTTGTCACACAGTCCAGGAAACTGTCACAGGTACTTCCAGTGCTACCAGAAAAAACCCAAGTGGGTGGGAGAAAGTGCAGCTTGGGTTCATCTCTGGAGGAAGCTACAGCAGAGCCTTGTCCTGTTGATGTTTTTCCCAAGCTCTTTATGTGCTCAATGAACACAGAAAATGAAATTGCCTCTGCACCTCTCTCTCACTAGATTCTCCCTGTAAAGCTTGATTTTTGCCATGTGTAATTGGGACATTCAGTTTGCAATTTCTATTATCTGGGAAATGCAAAATTGTCACAAAACGAGGACAGGAAAAGTCCTGAAAATTTCGAAGTAGGATTTTGCAGTAAAATACAATAAATCTTACTCTCTTATGGTTTATTTTCTGAGTGTGTTGGAGTTGTTTTTATTGAAAAACCAGAGATGATAAATCTCATCTCTTTTACACCTGCCTAAATATATTCTCATATATGTTCCTGTTATGCAGAAATTTTGCTAATGAACTCCCAGTCGAGGCTGAGGCATTACAGCAATGTTCTAGATAGCAGAGAGCTTATCTGAATGAAGATAAAATACCTTTCCATGGAATTATATTTGCAGATGGCCTCCAGTACCTGCCAGCTATAAAAGGATGGTGTATCTATCATCGTACCAGAAATCAGTTTTTAAAAAGCAGAAAATATTTGGATTTCTGATTGGGGCATCTCTGCTCCACCAAAAGTTGAGAAAATCTTCTCAAGAATTCTGCTGAAACGATAATACAGAGACTTCCTTTAACCATGCCAGTGTTTCCTGGCATGGTGAGTTCTGTCAGAATCTGAATTTCTCTGTGTGTGGAGCATTTGCAGCACTGCATTCCTGTCTGGGAAACACAGGAAGTAGTGACAGCAGCTGAAAGGGTGGGAGCCGGTGTGCACACACCAAGAACTTGCAAAAATTCATAACGCATCCTCTGCATTGCATAAAAATGTTCTTTGAGACATGGAGATATGCAAAATTTGTTCTTCAATTTCAAATGGTGTCAGCGCTCTTGTAGAAGGTGGAATTCAGTCTGGTGTGTCAGGGAGGCTGCAAGGGGAACAGGCTTGAATATTGATTATTTGGTGCTGAATTGCAACCCAGAAATGTTGAAACAGCATGTATGCAGAGCAGTGTTTTCAAAGCTGAGGTTAAGGCCAAAGTGATTGCTCTTCCTGCTTAGGAATGGATTAAATCTGAAATTCCAACATTAACTTCTTCTGCCCTGCAAGACTCACCGTGGAGAGTGAATCTATTGCTTATCTTTTGTGTTGGTTGAGGGGTTTAAGGGTTTTGTTTGTTTGGATTCTCTTCATTTATCTTCCTCTCCATCTGGATTTGCAGGACACACAGTGTTTACCATGCTCCAGGCCGGGTCTTTGTTGCAATAGAAAAAAAAATCGCAGAAATTAACAGGTAAAATGTTTGTTTTAATTGCATTTCCTAAAGTCAGTTGTACATTGATAGCAATTGTGAAATATTATTAATTTTAAGCAAAGTTAGTTGTCTCAGCACATGAGAGATGGACACACTGGTCTAGACTCCCTACCTTACAGGCTCTTTTTGTGATCTTTGTGTCAAAGAACAGTGGAACAAGCTTCTTATTAATTACTGCTGGGGAAAGTTGACTTAGAAATTCCTAAATTAATTAAGAAAAGCAAATCTATTGACTGCTCCTCAGTTGGAGTGGGTTGCTTGCTGGCCTTCATTTTTTTTTTTTTTTTTTGACAGAAGATGATTAATATAGAGGGTAATTCCTGCAGTCTTGTTAATAAATATTCACAGAGACATCCTACAGAGAGATCAGGTAGCATTGAAATGTGAGCCTGATCCACAGGGAAAGTCAAAAACAGCCAGTAGAATGTAATCAATTTAAATTTAAAAATGTTATGATGTTAGTTTCTTAGCATCTAAATCTTTCATGGAGATAATGGGCATTTTCCTTCACCACAGATTTGAAGGGCAGGTGGCAGAGGAGAGGATTTGGAAAAATGCAAAACTCTGTGTCTGTAAATAAAGGCAATATGAAATTCTGCACCATGATCAGGCATTTATTAATGAATAAGCTGCTTCAGGTAGGTCCCCAGTCCAGAGCAGATCCTTCCCTTGTTCTTTCTGGCTCCTCCAGACAAGGCAATGCTGCAGTTCAGACAGCTTCAGTCACAACTTTTGGGTAGAATTTTTCGCAGTTTATAGCTCTTGTTGAATTCTTGGAATGATTTTTTGGGTACAAAATACCAAGGAATTGTGCCCTCTAATTGAGGCCTCACTCACAAGTGCTCTCTGCCAGCAAAACCAACTCTTGCTGGACAGTGTCAGACCTCTCAGCCAGAGTCTGGGTTTGGTGACAGGTTTGACTCTGCCATGGCTGTGAGTGGAGATCAAAGCTCCAAGGAGCTGTGCTCCCTCCTCTTGGTCATTTCTATTGATTACATGGTTGCTCCAGGGCTTGGACATTTGCTGTTTGTTAAGTTGCAATATTGCTTAGCAATATATAGATGAAGTATCCACAAATGAAACAAAATAATTAATTACTGAATGCAATGACACCCATTAGCCCTCAATTTTTACAACTAGAAGGTTTAACTAAGTATGTAATGCGTCACTGAATGATTTAACAGAACATCATAACTCTTTTCTTTTTGCCATAAATTGTAACCTGGGATTGTTTTTGTAATGGTAATTGCTTTATCTTCATAAATTCTGCAGTCATACAGAATTTAACTAGTATTGTAACAGGAGTTCCCAAGAGTGAAAAAAGAAAACAACAAAAAACCCCAGGTGCTGTCAATGGTAATTTAAATAAGAAGAGGCATGTTAAGTGGTTCTTCTTTCACTGGTAATAGAAATTAATTAGCTTTGAGCTGCTTTGGAGGTTTTACATTTTTTGCTGTGGCCTGTTTTGTTTTATGATTGTATGGAAATAGTTTCGGTTCGATCAGATTGTCTGGTGTGAGGGTTCTGCAGGGAGGCAGAGGTACATCAGTCAAATATCAGCCTGCCTGGGTCTGGAGACTGCAGAGGATCAGGGGTGTAAATGAGGATCCTCCAAGAAAGCCTCAAGTGTTGGCAAAGGCTGTGCTGCAAGTGGGAAATGTGTGCTCAGTCTGGGTGTCCCTGGAGCCAGGAGCTGTTGGATGCTCTGCACTGAGGTGTGCCTGCCTTGGGGTGCTCCTGCCCTGGAGAGTGAGCTCCTTTCTTGGATTGCTCCTGCCCTGGAGAGCTCTTGCCTTGAGTTCCCTTGCCTTGGATTTCTCCTGCCTTGGGTTGCTCCTGCCTGGAGAGCTCCCTGGGAGCAAATTGGCCTCCAGGGCACTGTGCAGGCATTGCTGTTGCAAATCAGTCTGCACTGCACCCCAGTTCCATTAAAAATAAAGGTCTAATGAAAATTAAGAAAAAGTACCAGTAGAAAGCATTTTGAGGATTGGTGTCTTCCTGTCCCTCGGTGCCATGAGGGATGTTGGTTTGGGTGTTTGTTCAAGGGTCAGAGTTGGCTTTCCCTTGGAAGATCAGAGCACGAGGAGCTGTCACCTCAAAATCATCAGCTGGGGGTCCAGCACAATTCATAAGGGGCCTGTTCAGCCTGGGTGAAGGAAAAAATCAAATCTGGCAGAAAATATCAAGATCCTTTGGTCTTTTCTCAGTAATTTATTAACATATAATAGAATTTTTTTCTTGTAACTAGAATAAATGCACTTGGGAACCAAAATGTTGTTTGGACTGTAGCACAGAAACTGGAATTAATCATTAGGATAGAGAGATTACTTTCCTTCTGTAGGTTAAGACTAAGAAGAGACAAAGGGACATATTTGTTGGCTGACCTTTGGACTTTGTACAAAATATAGGGAGAATAGTGATGAATCTCCAAAGCCTGCTGGCATAGTAAAGTGCTTGGTATTCTATGAAAAACCATCATGTATTCCCTAAATAGTTCATTTTGTTTTCTAAAGTTCTGAAAAACTCACTCTATTGAAATGCATGTTGTTGCATCGATTTTTCTAAAATACACCTTGTTATCTTTTCTTTGGTAATTGGTGACTGGTAATGACTTTGGCAATTTAACTTGTTCTTGCAGACACTTTTCCCATTCCCCCAGATAACTGAAGTCAGGAGAGAGGGCCTGTCTGTCAATCTCTGATGCCTGTCAGCCGGGCTGATTGACAGGTTTTTGTCCCACAATAGACACCATTTCTGCAGCCCCCGTTCTGTTATTTTCTTCTTTCTTAATACTTGGGGGGGATGGTGTTTGCCTTATAATCTGTGTTTAAAATCCAACTTGGAATGAGGCCAGCTCCTAAGAAATTATCACAAAGTCTTCTTAGCTTTGCATCAGGAAAATTCTCTGGAGAGTTTCATAAGCTGTGATTCCACCTTTCAAAATTACCTTTGCTCAAAAACTAAGCTTCGTTGTTCCTCCAAAATCCCCTTCAAAATCCAACAAAGAGACCGTGAGGTCTGCCTAATATGTTTTGATATAAGAAAAGTAATTTGTTTGTGCTTTACTTTATTTGGAAAGTTCTTCCTTGTGGAATAACTGTCATAGAAATTTGTGTGTGTAAGAAATGTAGGTAAAATATGTGAGCCTGGGAGCAGAGAAGGGGAGGGATATTTGCTTTATGAGGAATAACTGAAACAGAAAACAAAGAAAACTTCTAAAAGGAATGTCATTGTTCACCCCCCCAAATCATGCATTCTTACAAGCATTCTAGTCACCTTGGCATTAATTCAATTAATTGTGGATTAGCCTTGTGCATTAGGGTTGGGTTGTACTTAAAATTTGAGACCTTTTTTTGATGGAAGAATTGAGTGTGAGAACTGATTTATCTATTAAAAACTATGTTACATTTTGTGAATTTAACAAAAGCATTTTATTCAAAAGCTAAAATTCCTTTAATTTTAAAAACAAAACCCAATCAGATGTGAGTATAAAATCAGTTGTTGCTGCCATGATTTGTGGAAATCAGTAAAGCCTCTGTGTCAGTTTTCTGGCTGTAGGATCAGCAGTGCTGCTGCCTCCACACCTGCTGCAGTTTGAACGGGACAAAAGGAAACTGGGGCTGAAGAATTGCCAAACTGAGATCTGAAGTGCCTCAAAGGAAATACAAAGAAATAACCCCACAATACCATTGTTAGTCTGATTAATCACAACATTAAATGCACCTGTTGACTAACAGAATTCTGCTGCTCCTGGTGCCCATCCAGCCTGGGTGTGAGCAGCGTGCTGAGCAAACACCAGTGAGAGTTCTGGGATTGTTCACTTATCCCACATCCACTCTTTGGAGGCTGAGGAGCCTTTTATAAAAGAGGTGGCTGCAAGGCTTGAATTCTTTTTGTGGGGAAAGGGCTGTTTGGTTTGTTGATGGTTCTTGTTTTCCACTTGAAAGGGTATTTTCAATAAAGCTGAGATCCTTCTCCTCTGGTAACAGTGTGTTCATAACAATAGAATTCATAATAACTGAGCTTGAACATAAAGAATAAACAATAGCTAAATTGGGGGTTATTGTTTCCTCTAATAACAAGTAGAATAAACGAATCAGTTTCCAGATAGAGTCCAATGAGCTGGCTGGGAAATTGAAATAGATGGAAATAGATCCAGCATGTGGATGTGTGCATGAATATCCAGTTCTGTTACACAGTGTGGACCTTGAACACCATTCTTGCTCTATAAATAGCTGAGCACCCTCAGTTCTTTAAAAGTGTAGAGCAGTCAGAGAAGAAATAGTAGAAATATTTCTACTTCATAGAATAAATATTTCAAGAGAAGGAGTCCTGTACATTCTCAGTTAAAGTTCTCAGATGATGCCTCTGCTGCAGCGTGTACTGAGCTGCTGCTTTTTGGCCACATGAACTGATGATGACAAGGGGCCCACAGTGCTGGAGAAAAAAGAAATGACAGATGCAGCTGAGTGCAAGGAGATATTTACTCAGGTAGGACAGGGAAGAGGGAAACAAATACAGGAAAATGTAGGAGTCTCGAGCTTTCTCTGAGGTCTTTAGTGCATGAATGACTGTATAACATATTCTCCATGCATTAGGAAGAGAAAAACACCCCAGTACGGTAGGAAGTGTTTGAGTGATGTGCTCTGTGCACCTTGGGTCTGCCTGGCTGGCTGTGTTTGGATGCTGCCAACCTTCCTTCCAAGGAGTTACAAAGACTAACTAGATCAGGATGAAAATGAACTCATTCCCCAGAGCACTTTCTGCAGAAAGTGAACAGACTCTACATCAGGAAACACAGACAGCACCTAGGAATGGCAGCTCTTAGGGATCTGAGCAAAACCACCTCCTCGGTGCTGTTTCCTTTTCAGGGCAATTCCTTCCTGTCCCTCTGAACCTTCATTGAACCAGATGTGTGGGTAAGGGAATGTTGCAATTTTCTGAGCTTCAGAATAGGGGGCAGTAAGGTCACAGAATTGCCTGAGCAATCTTTGCCACCAGTGCTGGAGCACGCAGTGTTAAAGTGATTTGGAACGACTGCAGGTTTGCTTTGGATTCAGGACTTACCTCTCATCCTGGGATAAGCTGCTGCTGCAGAACCCCTGCTGCTGCCAGCGGCTCTGTGGTGGACCAGGTGTGGGAATTGTGATCATCCAGTTAAAGAAGAGCATGCTGAGACGTGGGTGGTGTTTTTAAATTGTCTTCTAAACCACAGAATGCATTTGAAATAGATCCCACTGTACAAAGAATGGCAAAAATCCCATTTGTGCTTTCCCATTTCTTTACACAACCAGAAGCCTCCATCAAATTCCACAAACTGGCAGCCCTCAGCTCCGACATAACTGTGAGCTACAGCAGTTTAAGTTAAATCAATATGTTGTGTAAAATTTAGCATTGGCTGAGCAACTGTGGCAGTTCATCCCAACCTGAACCTCATGTGAACCTACGTTAGGGTGGAACTGAAACCTCTCTTGGTTATTTCACCATTCTAAATCCAGCTAGATGCTCTTACATTTATCTTTTGCAGAAGGAGCATTTAACTGATTGTCACCGTGTGAATATGATGATGGGAGCCCTGATTTTGCCCACAATGAATAGATTGATATATTTATCTCATTTGCTGTACTTGTCTGTCATGTCTAAGGACACTAATGAGCTGGTTTGGGGGATTAATGAGAACTGTAATGGCTAATGGGTATTTACAGCATTGCTGCATTTTACCACCTAATAATGTGAACACCAGTTCTTCCAAGTCTTTAATTGTCACTATGGGAATCTTTAATTACATTTCATCAGACAATAAAAAAACTCAGAAAAATCAACAAGATGATGGTGATTCTGCTGGAGTTGCTCTGATAGACAATTTCTTTGAATGCTACACTCTAAAGTAATAAATTCTTTCAAAAGTCTTGGAGATCTAACTTTAAAACAGATCCAGCTCAAACTCAGATTTATCCTCTTTGCTCTGCCTTTTGCAGTAATTCAGCTGTGAAAAGGAAAAAGATACACTGACAAACTTTCAATTTTTTTAGATAATAAAAATATCTGATCAGTGAATAATCAGAGAAAAGAGGTTAAACAACCAAAGCCCTGGGGTATTTTGCTGGAGAGTCTTGCCTTTTTGATTACTTTCTCAGCAGTCATAGCACAGCTCACCATTTTGGGGGCTGCATATTCTTTTACATGTGAATTTGAAAGACACTTGCAAACACTGCTCCTTGGCTCACTCCCTGCAGGAGCTGTGTGTGCTTCTTACTCTAGGCTGGGATGTTCAAGGCAAAAGGTGAAACTAATGACTACTTTCTGTCATTTCCCCATTTTAGACTCACCTTTCCTTTCAGTACCAGTGTTGGACTAGTCAGTCTTTCAGTTTTTTTCCATTCTGTGCTGTTATTTAAGTTCCTGCCCAGCAGAAAGTTGCTCATCTGGGCAGTGACACTCCTGTCTTCTCTCCCACAAGGAACAAAATGACACAAAAACTTTGTGTACTCTTTCTCCTAAGAATTCATTTGTGCTTTGTGAATCCTTGCTATATCCTGGGAGCTGCTCCAGCTGCACTGGTGCTGGTGCTACACAGATTTTTGTTTTTCCTTGTAACCTGGTGTGCATGCCTCTGCCAGTATCTCCAACACTGATCTGGAGCTGTAGCCAGAGTTCTGCCTTCTCATTTGTGCTGGATAATGAATGCAGTCAGTGAACAGCAACAGCTTTTTGCTGTGGATAGAAAAAAACCATAATTTCCATCCTTCACATCACGCTCCTTTCATTGCTCTCTCCTTCCTCCAATGTTTTTGAGTCTGCAGATGTTTCCTAGTTAGTTATTATTTAAGTGGGTAGCTTCTTGCTAAGGTGTTAATTAAAACTTGCTGTCCAGAATCTCTGGGTACAATTTGCAGTTTAATCTGTAGCCTCTAGTGCATCATTGTATCTCTATTAAAAGGAATTCTGTGTAATGATGCTGGGATTTAATTAGTTTCTTTGCCGGTGTTGTAAAACATAGTGATAAATGAGCTAACAGGTCCATGGATCATTATTCTACTAGAGATGAGCTTATTAGCTGATTATGAATCATTAACAAAGTCTACATGGGATTTGCTTATCTAATTCAACACAATTTTGAACATTCAATACTCTACATTCATTTCTTTCAACTAACAATATTGTATTTAGATTGTAATCTTTGCATATTTTATTCTGGGAAATTTTTTCTTCAGTGTTGAATTCTAATTATATTCTAAGTGCTGTGAGAAGACCTGGTGTCCATCTAGGATGAATACAAAACTGCACTGTAAGGTTTTACACAACTGCATATTTCTTAGTGTTGGTTCTGAGTATGTGTTTATTAATCATTGAGCATTGCAGGAAAGACAGAAACTCAGACTCTAATCAACTTGTATTTATTAAATAATGCAACAACTAGAGCAAAATTAAATACTCTGTGCCAGCAGGAGCTGACCACATAGAGGGGGGCACACTGACACCACTGTGAGTTTTCAGTTTGGAGGCTGCAGCGTCAAAGCAGTTGTCAGAAATAATGGGAGTTAACAACACAAAGGTGTACTTCGTGGAGAACAATCACCTGAGAGATGCTTTCAGGAGAAAATATTCAGAAATTTGGTGCTGTGAGTTTCTCTTCAAATAAATTAGAATTTCAGAAGAACTTTCCACTTCTCATGGAGTATCTGCAGTTTGAGGTGCATCCTTCCCTCAGCCTTCCTGATGCCCCACCTCAGATGGGCTTTGGGCTGATTTTCTGCTGTGCCATCCTGTTAAACTGTAAACAGAAACTACTTTGGTGTAACCTACTTTGTCCTCTCCTCGCTGGAAAATATCTTGCTCAGGTGTGCAGGGGGTCCATCCAGCAGGCTCCAGTCTGATTCTCACACATTCTGATCCTTCTGGAGACTCCTGCCTTTGATCCACTGCTGCAGAGAAAGGAATTCTGTGACAGGGGCATTCAGACTTCTCTGCCCAAGGTCCCCTTGTCCCGGGTGCTCCAGAAAGACACTCGTGTGCTCCCTTTGGAGGGCAGGCTCCTTCCAGGGCTGGATTTGCCTTTACTCCACTCTCCCAAACTCAGCTGTCATTGAAAATGACCTCGGCATCATCTGCCTGGTTTGTTTCTGTGCAGGAAACTGTTGATAATTCTTCAGGAGGAATCTTGGCATTAATGTAGAGAAGATGATGATACTGATGGCAGAGGTGCTGATATCATGCACAGTTCTATAAATACAGAGTTAAAAAATCAGGATGTTTCATAAAGAAATTGGCAGCTGAAAATGGATACAATTTTCTTGTGATTCTACCAGGATCCCTCTCCTCTGAATTTCCTATTTACAGAGCCATTAGCTCCAACACTTTCTGATCTTTTATCATGTCAGAGTAAATATTTCTTGGTTGGTCCCAGTGGGAGCAAAATGCATACTATTTTTGTTTCTAAGTTATTTTCTTTCTCTGAGACAACCTTTTTATTTCTTCCTTTGAAAGATATTTGTAAAATGACAGATTAATTTCAGCAGTGGTAGTATTTCTTAATGGTTAGGGAAATAAGTTTGAGTTGCAGCCATGAAGAAAAACAGGAGAATTAAAAAGGCATGGTTTAAAATATAAGAGGATGATAACACAAAGTGGAATGCAGGAAAGGTTCAATATCTGTCATGGTACAGAAAACTTGAGTTTGTAAACATGTACCCTTTACCTCAGTTTCTGTTTACATATGCATAGCACCTTTCAGTTGCAGGGTACCAGTGACCATGATTTACAATATTATTAGCTGCACTCAAATCTTTACATAATAGCCACTTGATATTGTGCAATAATTTATGAATTTTAAACTACTTATTCAATATGTGTATTAATAATCTAACCTGGTTTATAGAAAATAAAGTGGGTATAATGTCAATATAAAAAATATCAAATTCTATTATTTTCTAATTAGGGTAAAATACTTGCCTTCAACATTTATTTTAAATGGAAATGTTAATTTTTGTTGTAAGCAAAATACTTTAACCATAAGATTCATAACGAGTAACATTTTTCATTTGGTGTCTGTACAGCTCTGGAAGCAGTGGGACTTTATTTTGTAGGACATATTCCCATTTCATAAACAGCAGCATGTGGACATTTAAATGAGTTGGAACAAAGCAGGTTAATTATTCAGGGACCTCAGACTAAAGTTAACTCACAACTGATGCGTTGTGTGCTCTCAGTAGAACCTGAACCTGCCCCTGGATTCCCGTGGCTGTAGCCAGCATTACCTGCCTGACTCTGGGCTTGTTTTCCTTTCCAGTACCTGTTTTCTTCATCTTCAAAACCAGGACCCCTTTTTTTACTCCATTGGTACCTTGATAGGGATAAACCTTTGCTGCTGCTCTGATAAATCAGAGTATTGATCTCTGGGTTTTGTAAAAGGTGATTAGGCAACCTCTCTGAAGATCATCATTTGTACCCCTCTAGATATGTATAACAGACAATAGCAGAGAATACTGACTTCCAGAGCAACATTTTCAAACCTTTATCATCTTCTCAAGGTGATGCCCTTTCATAGAGGACAGTGCATGGTTCTTAGTTCAGCAGTTCTGTCAAGTCTGAGGCAATCATTTGATTTCACTTTTATACATATGCTTAGGTGTTCAGAAAATTCCTGTATGTAAAAGAGAAGTTCTGAATACTGCAAGCCCAGGTCAACCACAAGGAGGTAAATTCCCAAAGTCTTACTGGGGATATTTCCTGTGAACTGACTTTATTCTGACTTCCACTTACTTTAGGGCGCAAAATGCACAAATATGAGTGCTATTAGACTTGATACTACTTTTGATTTCCATTTTAAAGGATCTTGTACTTGCTTGAAGCTGTTCC
Organism: Phylloscopus whistleri; assembly: GCA_017589585.1. Lineage (NCBI taxonomy): Eukaryota > Metazoa > Chordata > Aves > Passeriformes > Phylloscopidae > Phylloscopus > Phylloscopus whistleri. The sequence goes on along the minus strand of JADMLD010001476.1, from coordinate 74,691 downwards.
TGTGCTGCAGATCAAACAGCAGGGTTAAATGTCTGCATTTTAGTCTCTTCAAGAAGAGAAGGCTAGGATTTCATTGGTCGGTTGGGGTTTTTATTTCATTAACATCTTTGAGTGTGCTGATAGAAGAGAAACCCAAGTATAATTTATTTTGCCAAATGTTTTGGAAGTTTTCTGTATAATCCAATTTTTAATCCTATCTGATGATACAGAAGGAGATGCTTCTACCTTAGCAGAAGCCAGTAAAGTGATCTCAGGCAATAAGGGCACAAATTTAGACCAGAATTCCAAATAATCTCCTCAGAATGACATACAAAAGAACATGGTGGACTATTCATTTGTCCCTCTACACAAAGCTTATCATGGTTTTTAAAGATCTGTTGCAATACAAGATCCATTATTGACTTGGGACACGCTTGGGGCACGAATTTCACACACATGTCGAAGAAAAAAAGGGTTTGCTACTGAGTCCATCTGAAATCTTGGAGCATTTCATGTTTTTTCATTCATGTTTTTCATACCATGTCTTTACACCACCACAAAGTGTTGGAATCTGAAACACAGGGTTGTCCTTACCTTAAACTAGGGCAACTCACTGCCACAGAAGTAAGCAAGCAGCTCTGTTCCAGGCAGTTGATTGTTAAACTGTAGTGTGGTTTCCCCAGGAATCATGGAGTCATGGGTTTTAATTAACTCTAACAGGTATTTAATGGAGATTTAATAAGACAGTTATTGTATGTTAATTAAATGTCAACTGATTGCTAAGAGGTTTTTGCAATTATTGACGTTTACTAATTATCCAATAGATAAATCAATTTTTCACGTAAAAAACCCTCACATCTATGCAAGCAATAAATATGCTGGTAGATGATGTCTATTGTCATGATGAAATGAGAGATGTGCTGTGTTGAATGTGCTCCTTGCATCTTCTCTCTACAGGCAAGAGGAAAATAGTTCACTGCTCTTGACAGTGCTCTTCTTGTTGAATGCAGCTCAGCTGCTGGTGCAGAACATGTGGGTGACACTGATGCCTTGTGGGGTTACCTAAAAAGAGAGGCCAGACAGAATTAAGGAAATAAAAAGCAGTTCTGTTTATGGAAGGGCCTTCAGGTGCATCCAGGGCAGACAAAGCCCCCAGGGGCTGCACCCAGAATGGACAATGGGGCACGGGTTTCACACTTTGATCACTTTGGGCCATTTGCACATTGGGGGTTCATCTCCCAATTCCAGCTCCAGGTAATGAACTCATTCACCCCCAGTTTGCTGCCCCCAGCTCACTTTTGTTTCCATCTCTGGGGGCCTGAGGCAGTGAGGTGTCCTTGATTGCCAGGCCTGGGGAGGAATTGTTGTGTCTGAGCAAAGTGGGGAAGCAGCAGCTGACAGAGTGTGTGGGGTTTGGAGTTACACACTGAGGAATTGCAGGGTTACAAATACATGAAAAATATAAAAGCTGAAATCCCAAGGCATCAACAGGACCCTCAGCTGCAGCAGTAAGGGGTGTGGAGCTCTGCCTGAAGCACCTGTATGGAATGAGACAGGGGCCACGAAAACAGCTCCCATCTCTGCACCCTCCAGCAGGGTCTGAAGTGAAGACATGACCAGCAGGAACTCAGGAAACTCTCAGGACTTTCTCCTCCGTTCAGAACAAAGACTGCACTGTGATGTAGGTTGGTTGTCCTTTGTGTGTTGAGCAGGAGCGTTGTGGAACAGGAGTTTTGTTTTTAGAAACATGTCTGGCATCAGGCTGCACTCAGCCCCTGGCAAATGCATCGGGACGTTCTGTGTATTGCCGATTATTAATCAGTACTCAGTGTATTAATGAGGAAAGTAATTGTAATCAGCTCTGATTTATGCAAATTAAATGCAACCCTCAGACTCTTGGTCAGTTGCCAGGACCGTCTGCAGGTGGTGAAAGCAAGGATAAACCTTTTTTTTAAGAAAATGGAAAAAAGCCAAGCTGTTTTCCTAGAAAAAAAGGGTTCTTACTGCTAATAAAAAATATTTCTAAATCTTTGATCAGGGCCCCAGAGATGATCAGAGGGCTGGAGCATCTCTGCTGTGAAGACAGGCTGAGAGAGTCAGGGATGTTCAGCCTGGAGAAGGCTCTGGGAAGACCTCTTAACCAGGGCTTGTGGAAAGGAGGGAGAGCAACTTTTCACATGGGCAGATAGTGACAGAACAATGGAGAATGGGTTTAAAACAAACAAACAAACAAACAAACAAAAAGGAGATATTTATTATTTATTTAATTTATTTATTTAAAGGAGATATTGTGAAGAAATTCTTCAGTCAGAGGGAAGCAGTGGCTGCCCCTGGATCCCTGGCAGTGTCCTGGGCCAGGCTGGATGGGGCTTGGGGCAGGGGAAGGTGTCCCTGCCATGGCAGGGGGGTTGAAACTCAATGATCTTTGGGGGTCCCTTCCAACCCAAGTCATTCCATGTTTCCATGATTCTGTGAGTCTGCCCCATCCCTGCTGAAGCCCTAATGCATGAAATGGATATAAGCTATATATCCACCTGCTGTCAGCTTTTACAGGTGTGATGGCTCAGGCCAGCTGAGAGGTGCAGACCATTGCCTTAGAATATGAAGTTTCAATTTGCAAGTGGAACACTCAATATTGCTGTGCAACTGAGCCTGTGGGGCTATAGCACAGAATGAGACTGAGGAGTGCTCACCAGAAAAGGGGATTTCTGCACTGATTGTATCAAACCTAGCAGAGTATCTGAAGATTCTGTTGGACTTGGAGCAACAGCCAAAGCAAATTCTTACCTCAGTTACTTAAGACACCTTTAGGTAAGGGGTGTGCTCTGCCCATCCTTGAGAACAGACCAGTTTGGCATAATTTACTTATTAAAATGCAAAGCAGCAAAATTACTTCAGATGCAACAAAAAGCTGAAAGCAGGCTCATAGAGTACCAAACTGCTTCACTTCCTCTAAATCCTGTGCTCCTCAAAATCAGAAATTGAAAGTGAATCCTTCTCAGAAAGCAGCAGACTCATCCTGCAATGGAGAATGGCCATGATGAAAAGTGCTACTCCCAGAGAGTGTCAGATGGAATAACAGCCATGACCTCTGATGTCAAAGGGAAAGCTGCTGCTTTTCTTGTACAGAAATCTTCCCTGGTTCTTGGGTGGCAGGCATGATCTCTGCTGCTCTGTCCAGGATTAGTGGATTATCTCCACTTCTCTCAGTTTAGGAACTGAACACGGCTGCCCTGGGCCCTTTGTCAGGGAGACTCTTTATGTCTTTATATTCTGCAGTCCTGCTTCTCTTCATTGTTCCCTTGCCGGGGCAGTGGCTCAGAGGTGCACACTGACCAAGGGAACACGTCCAGTGCTGCTGGGTGACACAGGGCTGTCGATGGCCAATCAATAAATGCTTCCTGCTGACTGCCAGCCATCCTGCATCTTCAGTAAATAAATCTGATCCTTCTGAAGATAATCTGGCCCATCCCTACATCATTTATCTTTAGCTTGTCTTCAACAGAGAGAGATTTTAAACTTAGTCAGTGTTTTGGCCAATTTAATCCTTGTGCTGTGTGTTTAGCCACGTGTCCATGACTGCCCCTGTGCTGTACATGGCAGTAGTAGTGCTGGAGTGTGAAACAGGGATGTGTTTCCATCTCCCTGTGTAGCTGTGGTGCTTCCTGTGGAGCAGGCTGCAGGATCCCTTCACCCCATCCCACCCTGTGCACGGCCAGAGGAATGATGTCTGTGAGTCTCTCTGGCTGCCACCTCTCTTTCTAACAGGACAGGACCAGTCAGACTGCACACTGCAGACAGGGAAATGAGGTGTGCAAGTTAGGTTTTCCCAGGAACTGTGTCAGTGTGCACACCTGCAGCTTTCTCTCTGGGAAAATCCCCCATTACAATAATCTGCCACAGAAAAGCACTGGGCAGGTTTTTCTTGAGGCCTTGTCAGTAACTCTCCAGAGGCTGAGGATGCCTACCCCGCAGTCACAGAAATGATTACAGGACAGTGTAGGTGTACCTGATACCATTTAAGGCTGTCTAGCTCAGGTACCAATCATGGCTTAGTTTCTGCAGTGTAAAGCTGAGTACGGATTGATTTTTCTTGATGGGATCTCAGTGGAGGTTAAATGGCTTAATTCCAGCCAGGCAGTGGATTCCTTCACCTGCATGAGCCTCATTGTCACACACCAAAGGAATAGGTCTGGAGGAGGGGTGGGAGAACTCCTTGTAATGTGAACTGCTGAAAGGCCTAAATTAAGTGTCTGAGCTTCAGTGAGACCAGAGTCGTCTTTTAAATCACTGTTGCACCATAAGTGGACAGTTCTACAGTGTCTTATCTTAATAAATGTAGTGCTTTCCAACAGCAGCTCCTTACCGTATTTAATTTGTCTTACATTACTTCCCTCCTTAATTGGAAATGGTTTTTAGTGTAATGTAGTAGCAATTCCCCCTTGTCCAGAAACAGAGCACTGCCCATGGGCTGTTAGTTAAGGATGTGCCATCAGGGTGTTCTCACGTATTTGGGGTATTAGTGGAATTCTTTCCATCATTTCAAGGTTCAGTGAGATGCTGCTGCATTTAAAAGATACTCCAGACCTTGGATGATGAAAATATTTGTGGCTCTGTTTAAGAGAAAAGTAAATCTTGTGGTTTGGACTAATAATCATAGAAGTTCCATGAAATAATCATGGGATATTCTGGGTTAAAAGGGACCCAACAATGTCATTGAGTCCAGCTCTTAAGGGAATGGCCCACATGGGGATCAAACCCACAGCCTTGGCATTATCAGCACCATGCTCTGCCCAGCTGAGCTGATAATGCCTGGGGGTATTTAGAACACAGTTGTTCACTTTGGTGTCTTACATTTTGTTTTCCCTGAATCATTTGTGACTTCTGTGCTGCTGTTGTAATTCCGGATTTCCTTATAAGCATTTCTCAGGACTGTAGTGCAGAGACCAGTGAAACTGGAGACCCTTGATCTTACAGAGCTTCATTCTTGCCAGTTTTAAAAGTGAATTTACTTTCTTTCTGTCTGTCTGTTCTTTTTCCCTGGACTGCCAGGTGAAAGAAGAACAATCACGATTCTTTCTTTTTTTCAAGGATTATGAAGTTAGTGCTTTAACTCACATGTAAATTTTACCTCTTGCTCTTTTATAATATTTTGGAGTCTATGCTTGTCCCTTTTTGTGGGAGCACTTGCACACACATGGGTGCATGCACACATACACACGTTTATGCAGAAACTCCTTTTCTCTGCCTGTGTGGAGGAATTCTCTGCTGTTAGTGTGTCATTCACAGCTGTAAGGAATGAAGCAGGCAGAATACCAGCCTTGGTCTGAGGTGCCTGAAATACAACAGTGATTTTGCTGGTGAATGCAGTGCAGCACTGGGCACATGTTTCTCCACAGCTTCCCTGTCAGCAGCGTCTCCTCCTCTGTTCCTCTTTGCTCTGCTGGCATCTTTATTGTTCATCCTCCAGGCTCTCTGCATGCTGAGCACAGAGCAGCTCAATCAGGAACTTTGGGCTGCAGTCAGGGGATGAATTCCAACCTCTCTCGGAGCCGGCCCCCAGCGATGGGTGAGCCTTCCTCTGTATCACAGCTCTCCTCCTCCTGACTGGGCCATTGTCACATCGCTGCTGACCTCTAAACCCACCCTCCCCACCCCCAGCCTGAACTCCGGGCTGGGCTTCCCAGGGAATAAACTGTGGGCAAAGTTAGAAAGAGGGGAAATGGTTCAGGCTGCCATAGTAACGTGACCTCACCCCCTATTCCCGGAACAAAGATGGTTTTCTTGTCATTTTTTCTGCCCCCATGAGTGTTTAAGCCCCCCTGCTGTTTCTGCACTCGGGAGGGGAGTGCAGGCTGCACACCACAGCAAAAAGAGGAGGTTCCTCTTCCTTGCTTAAAGTAGGGCAGTCATCCAGGAAACTGGTGAATCAGGTCTGCAGAGGAAAAAAATCCCCAAAGTAAAAAAGACAAAAACAGATGTGAAGATATTCTGGTCAATAATATGAGTTTGGAGCCTGAATTCCATGTGATCACCTCAAATGCTAGGTATTGCGATTTTTGACTCAACTAAGCTTAATTTTTGCAGTGATGCATTTAAAAAAGAAAATCCTAACTCCACATTGAAAGTGTTGTGCTCTGAGCTGTTTGATGTTGCCAAGGACTGAGATGTTGAGGCTATCTTAGCATCTGTGAATGTCAAATCAGTAACTGGCAGCTGCCAAAAAAAAAAAAAAAAAAGGGAATATGAATGCTTGAAATGGTTGGGAAAGAAAGAGCAAAGTGGGAAAGGGTTGTTACAACAGAGTGAGTCCATGGCCTCCAGCACAGTACATATCCCAGAGTTTTAAAGATCCTGTCTGAAAAGCACATGGTAGAGCTGGGAATGGACCAGGTTCTGGCCCCAGTGCTGGAGAGGGGCCTTGCACTGCTTTTGGGAGAAGTGGCAGAGTCAGAGGAGGCACCAGCAGAGACAGCAGCTGGGACAGACCAGACTGGCTGTGTGCTGCTCCTGGCCATCTGCAGGGCTCTGCATCAAGGGGAATGGGCCATGAACAAAATCAGGAGAGCTGTAGAACTTCTTCACATGTGACCTTGGGCTCAAGAAGCCCCCTGGTTACCAAATATTAGAAGGTGGGGACAAATTTGGGCAAAAAATCACCGGATAGTAAGCCTGTCCTGACTTTCCTCCTCAGGAATTGCCCACTGCCAGGGACAGGCTCTTAGGCTAGCTGGGCTTCATCTGAAAGATCTTCTCTCCAGTGCTCCAAGTTCTGCAGATTTACAGCTTTAACAGCTGCAGTCTGGTAAGCACGATACACCAGAGCTCTGATACTTTTCATAATTTTGCAATGTAATGTCAAGCCATCACTGTCTCTGGAAGCAGTTCCCTTGATTTAGATGCAGGTAGAAACCAGTAATGCCTGCTTCAGCAAATGGCAACATCTCAAATTGATTGTTATTCACTTAATTTGCAGATGTCTTTACACGAGGGGAAGGGTCAGGGGAGGAGGGCTGAGCTGCGCGTTTGGTATCGATGATTATTAAATACTCCTCTGTCACCAAATCCAGCCTTTTCCAGTAACCCAAGAGCATTTACGAGTGGTCTTCAGCAGCTTTCCTTTCAAATCACTGAAGGTAGGTCTTTAAAAAAAGGAAAACAATCTATCAAACAAACCAGCAAAGTAACAAAGGTGCTGGGCAGGGGATGACGATTTTGCAAGGTGCATACAGTCACAGGCAGGCTTTGGGGTGAGTGTCTGCTAGCTTTGGTTCAAGAGTTTTCTATTTTTACTTTTTCTTTGTAAAAGAGGAGTTGGATTCTTCTGCCTTTGAGCATGGCTCTCACACATCACTTCTGGGGCTCCTCCCTGGCCTCAGCTCCTTTGGCAGGGTGTTGCTGTGCCCAGCAGCCCTGCCAGGCCACACTCCCCTCAGGACAGCAGTGTCCAGCAGTGTCCAGCAGTGTCCAGCATGCCCTTGGTGGCCAGCTGGATGCAGAAGAGTCAGGAGAGGGAGAACTTTGCACCAAGACTTTTTGGGGGGCAGCAAAGGAAGGTAAAACCCTTTCAGGGACTCTCCAGTGTCCAAGCCCATCTTCTGCCTCAGCTTTTGCTCTGCCCCATTGTCACTTCCCATTCCTCTATGAGGTGTGTGATAAGCAGGAGTGCTGCATCCTTCTCCATCCTGCAGCAAAGGAAAGTCTCCTCTGGGGTTCTCAGAAGAGGAGCTTCAAATTATCCTCTCATTAGTGATGATCCATCCCTTCTGCACTCTGTGCCATTCCATGGTGCTGCTCAGCACTGAACATTAGGAGATAACTGCCTGCACAACATATGCCATCACTCATTAAGGGATCCCTCTTAGATTATGGCTGAGCTTTAATGCCTTGTTAAAGATGTTTAACACTTACAGTTTTGTTTTTAATTTAGGAAGCAGCATGATCAAAATGTGCCCTGAGAATTTCTCTCGGATTTTGTGAAATTTGCAGGTTAGCCTGCTCAGAGGAGGTGATCCTTAAATTGAATTGCAGCCCTCCAAGGCGTGTTTGAATGTCAAGCACTGCCATGATCTGACATGTTAATGGCTTTGAGAAAACAATGTGTTTCAGAGGTAATTGCTGAAGCAGTGAGTTCCCAGCAATATTTTACTTAAAAGAAATGTGCTGTTTCTCCACTGTGGAGACTGGAACAATGACACTGAACAACTGAGTGATACAAATCTCTGCTTGCCTTTTAATGGTCATTACATTCTTCTGACAGACTGGAGCAGGACCTCCATCCCATCCATTGTTAGAAGCCAAAGATAACACTCGAATCAGATCTTACATTATTATTGCAACTGGACTACATAATTTATTTTATTAAAAAGAAGGAATATTTTAAAAGCCGTAGATAAACCTGAGATGAGCTTCCTAAATTAAAAACCATTTGGCTCTTCCACCGAGGGTCATCTTCAGTTTTACCAGATAAACTCAACCAGGGCAATCATTCAAGGTAATCCTGTTGCTACATGCTCAGTGCTTGTCTTTTAATTAACATGCAGGAGAGGGATGGGCAGCAGCTGCCTTGTTTTTCAGGCAGCCAAGGTGGTGAGGCTGGAAAAGAGGCCAGAGAGAGAACTGTCCAGTGACAGTAAAAGGATGACTCCTCTAGATTGGATCATTTAAATCACTGCAACTATGGATTTCAAAAGTTCTGAATCAGCCTTTGGAAAGCACTTTTTTTTTTTTAAAGAACAAAATCCTTGTTGATGACGGAGCTGAAAGTCAGGTTCACGTGCCTGAAGGTGCATTAAGCTCCTGAAGGAAGCCTACAGGAAAGAGAGAGAGGTTATTTACGAGAGCATGCAGTAGGAGGTCAAGGAGGAATGACAGATCCTTTCAGACATTGGGAAGGGATTGTTCCCCGGGAGGGTGGGCAGGGCTGGCACAGGGTGCCCGGAGCAGCTGTGGCTGCCCCTGGATCCCTGGCAGTGCCCCAGGGCAGGCTGGACAAGTTGAAGAGAACAAAGTGGGGATTTATTCAAGGCCTTCAGTGGATGCACCTTGGGCAGTCAGAGCCTCCCAGGGGCTGCACCCAGGATGGACAATGGCCACGAGTTTTTCAGACAGAAATGAGTTTGGTCCATTTGCATATCAGGGGTTAATCCTGCAATTACAGCTTCAGGCAATGAGGTCATTTACTCCAAATTTGCCCCCCCCCCAATTTTATGGAGAATGTTGTGTATGTGCTGATGCTTTTTTGGGGTAGATAAACTTTATAAAATTTCTTTCATTCTCTAAGTGCTCTGGGTTCACTTTAAAAATCTGTCCTCATTACTCTGGCGTTAGGAAATTGAAAGTCTAATGCTTTTCATGAGAATCCCAAGCACCTGAAGATTTTCATCTTTTTCTCTTTTCAGGTTTGGGATGAACACTTGAAAAATGGTTAAACAGCAGCCAGAACAATTCGTTGCAAAATCTTCAAAGCAAATCGTATTTTTTAATTATATCAAATTAACGTCATTAAAAGTTAAGTTCTGAACTGAGAGCATTTTCCAGTGAAAGGTGCTGCAACACCATTATTTCTCCCCAAAATGCACTTACTGTACATTTCTCAAAGCCATCAGGCTTGATTGAAAGGTAATGAAAAAGCTGTCCTGCGTCAGTTTATTCCTTGTATCCATTAAGAATAATTACGGCTGAACAATTTTTGATGCCTGTAACCTTCGCGAGTGTTGCTAATGGCATTATAAATTGCTCCTTGTCCAATGACTACAGTCTGATGCTTAATTCAAAAGCGCTCTGTCAACAGGGCTGATTTGTGTGCTTAATGAGTGCGTTTAAAACAACAGCCCCGGCTCATGCATCCTAATGCTGATAAAAGGATGTGGTTCAATAAAGAGGCTTGTCCGCAATAATTAGCGGCAACAAACGCTGCGGATCAGAGCGATCGCAGCGCTAATGACTCGGCTTTCAGCTGCTCCAGGAGGAAAAGTTTGCGGTTCCAGCGCTTCTGGCCTCAGGTTTAACTTTTGAGGAGCGGTCCTCTGTGGTGTGGCCAAGGAAACGCGAACCTTTAATGCACACCGTGCCGGGAGGGTCAGGAGCATCTGAGCCCCCCACTCACCTCCCCTCGGAGCTTAATGTGGGAAAATTGCAAGTTAGTTAGAGATGAGATAAAAAGAGCTGTTATCACCTCCTCTAGGACAGGAGTCATCACTTGGAGTTTGCTTGGAGGAGAAAGTGGAGACATCCAGAAAAGCGTTAGCAGCTGGAACTCTCGGAGACTTTACTGCCAGTCAGTGTGAGCAAAATAAGACAAATATAAAATAAGACAAATCAAAACAAGGCAAATCAAAACAAGACAAATATAAAATAAGACAAATCAAAACAGGAGAAATCAAAATAAGACAAATCAGTGACGTGCAGTGAGTGGTACCTGAAACTGCCTCTGAAAAGCTGTTCACAGGAAGGGATTTACTTACTGTAAAAACTAAACCCACGACTGATATGAAAAATCAGCCCAGGTGAAAAATCAGCTGAGAATACCATTGGGCACGGTCCAGTGTTAGCAAACATGAAAATAATCATTCCTTTCTGAACCCTGTTAGCTCAGATTGTTTCCTTCTCTTCGATGTTGTGCAGCAAACTTTGGAACTTTAGATCCAGTATCAGCTGTGGCAGTTTTCTCTGGAATTTACAAATTTCTCACAAACTCTGAAGTGCTATGAGTATTTCAGAACAGAAATTCTGTGATGAAAAAATGCAGACACCCAGTCAGGTGAGAGTGCTCTGGTGTCCCAACTGCTCCTTTTCCTCTGGAACACAGAGTTCCCTGCAAAGGGGCTCCTCCCCTTTTCTCAGAAGTCATTGTGATTTCCAAGAAGAATTAATTGCTTCCTTTAAAACCAAGTTGTGAAGAGCAGCCTTCATACTTAAATTTGGTTTGAGTGGGTATTTACTGTGGTTTTCATGACACTTTTAACTGGGAACAGTTACCAGATATTTTGCTTGTTGCTGTTTTAATTTGACATTGTCCATGGTCAGGTCAGCTCCCCATGGCCAGTGGAAGTTCCCCCCTCAGGACCTGTGAGGAGCATCAGGAAGGAGAAAAGTGGCTGAATTTGAACAAAGAATGATTTTTTATCATTATTCATGTCAGTCAGGTGGGCTCCTTTCAATATTGTAAGAAAAAGAGCCACATTCTTCTAAAAATGGCTGCAGGAGCTGCAGGGGATGAATGGCTGGAATATCCTGCCGCAGAAAAGGGTCAGGAGGATCTGGCAGGGAGCTGCAGGGTACCAAGTGCCTCACCGAGGGGTCCTGGCAGCTGCCCAGGGGAGCAGCAGCTGGAGGTGGGTGACTTTGGCAGTTCTGCCAGGACTCCCCAGAGGATCCTGCTGGGCTGGCACAGGGAGCTGTGCACTCAATGATGTTCCAGAGCACCTTTCCTGGCACCTTTTCTTTCCCTGTAGCAATAAAAGAAAAGTCAGCTAACTAAAGTTTTAAAATGATATTTCTGTGCCTGTAAAGCCAGTCTGACGTGGTTAGCTGGGTGTCACAGATAGTAACCTATTCATTTAGCCCTCTCTTCTCAAAGTTAGCACTTTGGAGTGGCATGCTGTGGCTAATACCATACAAATTGCTGGAATGGGCAGTTAAACGTCGAGGTCAGAGGTTAAATGAACATGGTTGTTTATGAGGACACAGCCCGAATCCATTTGCATTTTAATATTCTTTCTGTGAGACAAAAAACCATTTTGAGGACAGCTTGTTTGGAAATCCCATTAACAGGTTATTTATGGGACTCATGACTGCGTGACCCTTAGCCTTGTTTTGTTAAACATGAACTAGACATGAATCAGATGGGCGGCTGGGCTGCTGCTATTGTTTTCCATAGCATTAAATGTCATTGGATTCAATTATTCTGAATCTGACACTTTCTAAGTTATTACCCTCATAATGCCTAATTTTCCTTTTTTCTTTGTCAACCTTATTATTTCTATCTGCTTTAAAAAGCAGAGACACTCTAAAAAGGCCATTTCCTCTCTTATCACTGATCTAGGTGAGAATGGAGAGCTTATCTACACAGCTCTTAAATAAATAATGGGGAAGACGCAGTTTAAAGAAATTAGAAGATTCCAGCTACTGTCCTGGTACATTTTAAGGAACACAGAAATCTGAAAATTTGTCAGGGTAGCTATGAAAAGGTCAGGTAGTAAATGTTTGGAAAGGGGTGGCTTTTAACCCTTTTTGGCAGGAGTATGAAGTGATGAGTGATAAATCAGGCTGCGGTGATGATGTTGCTATCAATCAAAATGTGGAAAATTTTCCATAATTCTGGAGAACAAGTTTTATAAAACAGGTTTAGGTCTTGTGTGTTTCAACACAAACTTTTAATTGACAGGAGACACTGGGTAAGTGACAGACTGTAGCAGAAATTAATGAAAAGCCATTGATGTTTCCCATATGAGGGCTGTGCAGCTGAGAGCAGCCTCAGCATTGCTGAAGGACGTGGTGAGTCCCAGGAATGAACATTCCCAGTGAGATGTGCAATATCTTACATATTCCTCTCTGGCATTTGATCTCTTACTGACCCAACATTTCTGTCTGCTGGGTTTGGCTGAGGTAAAGTTAATTTTCTTCTCAGTAGCTAGTAAGTGACTGTATTTTGGACTTGTGCTGAAAACAGTGTTGATAATTCTCCTCCTCCCACTTTCCTTCCCTCTTTTCCCTGCCTTCCTTTTCCAAGTTCAAGACAGATTTCAGGTATCAATTGTACACCAGTGAAATTCTTCTTTAGTGGCTAATTTATTCTTAATAGAAATTGGTGGGTTGGGGGTGGTGTGGTGATGGTTTTTCTTTTGTGGGGGTGGGGTTTTCTTTCTGAAGAAAAAGGAACAATGCATCTTTAGAACAAGTTTGGAAGTGTCATGATTTTTCCACTAATTTATATCATACACTCCCCTTCAAAAACGTTAAATTACCTCATTGTATTTCTGAATATCATGTATATTTGGACTGAAATGAAGCTTTGCTGTATAGTTGTCAAAATGACCACAATTTGCCCTATGAAATGTTCTGATTGCATGTGTAATTCAGAGCAGCACAGGCTGCTGAGGGACACGGTTGATGTATGCTGATTGGGCCCTCAGTTCAGCCGGCAGCAATTCCTGCACCTTGGAAAAGATGCTGCAGGGATTTCCAAACCCCGAAATTCTAAAGGGAAAGAAAGGAGAGAAGAAATGCCGCTCCTCGACACGAAAGGTTTCAAGAAAAGCTCAGCTTTTGTTATGCACGTCTGTTCCAAGTTGGAAAACTGCCTCTGTGTTACCTCTGGAGGGAAGATATTCGTGTATTGTATTGCAAATACAGCTCCTGCTTGTAACTCCTGCTTTGTCCCATTTCTCACTGAAATGGACGATTTCAACAACAACCATGAATAATATTGGGAAAAAACGCATTCAGAGTAACACCACCTGAAGCATTTCTAAGAAATCCTTTCTCTTAGGGTACTTTAGGTATTTAGTCAGGAATCAGCCACATTCTCAGGAGTTCTTCCATCTGCTTAGGAATGTTTCCTGTCAGTCTGCTGAAGCACTGCATAAGTCTGTGCCTCCCTTCTTCTGTATACGTCATTTATTTATTATTTCTGCACGTCATTTATTAGTTTTTATTAAAATCTGCTATGTGGCAGAGACATTTAACTATTTCATATGCTGTACGTAATAATTATGGCAGACACAGTGCAACACTGGTACTTGTACACCGTAAATGAAATGATTTTCAGTCATAGAAGTTGTTTCAGAAGGAGATACACGAGCATGCACCACAACGGAACAGCTTATGGAAATGGTACAGGTTCTGTGATGGGGGGCCCTGCATGGTTTGTAAACCAGGTGCAAACCCAGCTCAGACCCTTCACAGAGCCCGAGGCTCTCTGGGGGTCCCTGTGCCCTCCATCCCCACCTGCTGCCGCTGCACTTCTGTCCAGTGAGAACTTTTTCTTCACCTGTAACTCAAAGAACGACCTAAGAAATCATTTTAAAGGGCATTGGCAGCTTTGCTGCTCATTTTCTTCTTTGTTAAGGTTCCAGTTTTTACACCTTTTAGGTGTTGCATGAAAACCAGACCAGAGAACTCAGGAGAAATACAATTAATCATAAAAGCCTCTGAGTTCCCGTGCAGTCTTTGAGGTCATTTGGACCTTTAATAGAACATATCTCTGAAGTATTAATATGAATGCTTTTCCTATGTTCAGAGATCAGAAATGACCATAAATACATGCGTCGACTCTAAATCATAACGCTCAAAATCATAATTATGATAATAATGATTTCCTCAGCATTGAAAACGGGTTTGATATGTTGGTATGAAAGAAGTGTTTTGTTTTACTTCATTAAGCCTGCTTAATATGTTTTTATTAGCTTTTCAATTTGGTTCATTTGGCATAACAAATTAAGAGTTTGGTCAACCATCTGAACAGAACCATTTGTTTTTTTCCCCAGAGTGAGTTTTTCATTGCTTTTTGGAAATTTTGCACTTCTCCCTCAAGCTTCTAAAAGTTCACAGAAAATTATTCCCAGTTTTCTCAGCTCCAGTCATGTGGTGGGAGCTTCTGGTTAAATACACGTGCTTAATAACAGTAAATAAATTCTGACATTTTATTTTTACTCCTGAATAAAAATGTTCATTATATTGGTGAAAATAAGCAATCACATTCTATTTAACAGTGAGAAAAAATTGTACATATCCCTGCAGGAGCTGAGGAATCTATTTTCATTATAACAAACATTGATTTTGCACTAAAAACCCTCATTGTTTGAGATAATGACTGTTGGGTTTCTTAGTTATTCTTCTGGTTCCTAAATCATTAAAACCATAAGAGCAAAAGAGAAAATAGGAATGAGAAAAGACACCACACTGCCTTGAAATCTATCACCATTTTGTCTTTAGTTGAAATTGCAATCATCCTTCATGCAGATACCCTCTATCAGAAAATTGTCTTGTTTTGAGCTCGTTTGAATAACATCTGTATTTTTGCCTGTGGAATCACCACTGAACCCAAATGTATCGATGTTTTGAATTAACACTTCAAATTAAGGGTTTGGTCTGTGCTCTTGTGGGGCTCATTCCTCACTTGGTGATGCTGGGTCAGGAGCTGGGCCTGGGTCTCACAGCTGAGGATGTGAGCAGGGAAATCTCAGCAGGGAAATCTCAGCAGGGAAATCTCAGCAGGCAGATCCCTGCCCCACGTGCACAGCTCTGCGTTTCACATGCTGCCCCTCCCAGCTAATTCTGATTACGGAACTGGTGAGGAGGGAGCCCTGCTTGCTTTGCTCTCTGCGGGCAGAGTGCAGCCTGGAATAATTCCGAGGTGGATTTTTGTCTGGTGGGGCTGGAGGGGAGGGGTCCCCCCGTGCTCCCCCCAGCTCCAGCTCTGCTAATGCATTCTGTGCAAAGTCAGGGGCTCGCTGGATGCACCTTCCCGGCAGCAGCAGGATGAATTATTGACGGCAGGGCTATTCCCTGGTGGATGCTTTGCCAAGGTTATCCTCCCTGATATGAGATATTTATTCGGCATAAGGTGGGGATAAGAACCTCATTGCCACATTATGTCTGACACAATCAAGTTTTGGGGAATTTCAACAACATTAGAAGATTTGTATAATATATTCTTTTAGAGACAGAGGCACAGCTTTAAACAAAGCATAATCCCTGCTGCATCTCATTTCCACCCTAGTGCAAAAAGAGGAAGCGAGACCATAATGCTGCCTGCATCATTTCCCCTTTGTGTTCAGTGCCAAGGACTGTTCACCTGATATTCAAAATCCATGTATGCCTTAAACAGAAAAGAATGGTGAAAAAACAACAAAAATAAAGTAAGAACATAATGAAACAGGTTCCATGAAAGTGGCACAAAATCGAGTCATTGTTTCTAGATATTTGGAGATAATTAAATGGTTGATATCCACCACCTTTTCCAGCACTCCAACACTGCAATTTCAGTCGTTTTGCTGCTCACATAATTCCTAATTTCCTCGAATCAAATGCTGTTTGTATTTCTGCTACCTGTAACAAAAGGATCTGGTGAACACTCCACTCAGTGTCACCCAGCTCCCCTTTGTCAGCCAAAGCCTGCAGGGTTTGTGTCCTGGGCACTGGACCTTTTGTGCTCCTCAGGCTCCAGCCTCAGACAATGGGGAGAAAAATAAATCTTCTGTGACAAGTTTACTTAAAGGGACACTATCACATTAAATAAGCATATAAATACACCCACAGCTAACCCCATTCCTTTGGAAATTTGGGGGAAAATATTTTTTTCTTTGTACCGGTAGTTAACGTTCTCATCTGCTTGCGTTGAGGCAATTGTGAAAATCCCACAACATTTCACACTTCAGGCTGTTCTTTACACAGCACTTCCCAAAAACCAGGGGAAAGTCAGCTCTTTTACCATTGAGTCAACATTCAGGATCTGAATGTTGTGTCCTGCCCCAGTGGGAGACTGTGATGCAAATATTTCAAGGCAGTGTTTGAGCTTAAAATAACTAGTTTTCTTTCTAGTGAATTGTTTATGGAAATAAGACGCAAAAACCATATTTGCTAATGATGGGTGTCATTAGAGAACATGACCAAAATTAAACGTTTTTAGGAGATTAACCTAGCCTTTTTCAGGGGAAATTATCTTCAAATATGAGGGCCTCAGATCTCTTTTTCTTCATCACCTTTTTATTTTATGCAACTTTATAAATTCACTTATTGCAATTATCATTGGTAAATAATTGGTAAATAATTTAGTGAATTTTAGCAGGATAATAGAACTAGAGTGGTTTTACAGTCCTCCTTACATCTTTTTAAATCAGGCTGTTTATAAGCAATTCTTGTAATTTGCTTACGAAATTCTCTAATAAGGTAGAGACCAGGATTTCATAACAAAGAGTGAAGAAAACAACAAAGAATGGGTTGAGAAAATACAATGATTGATAGAAGAAACACTGCTTAATTTGTTAAATGGCTATTTAAACTCTATTAGTAAATGAGGCTTTGGTAATATTTCCTAGCTGCACAGGGATGCACAGCCCCTTTGGCACAAAAAGGTGCTTTAATTTCACTTTTCACTCAGGGCAGGAATGCCAGGGAAATCTCCTGCAGCAGAAAGAAGCTGTAAGAGTGGATCTGTAGCCCTGGTTCGTGCCTGTAATGTTTTAGTTTTTCTGAAACTCTTTCCCAAAAATTTTTCTGTCAACAAAAAACATTTTTTTCTAACTGTAACCTATGTTTACATTCCTTTCCCTAGGAGGGATGACTTCTTAATATCCCTCTAACTTGGCCAATATAATTTAAAAAATTGTCTTTCTTTCACCCATTAAGTTATTCTCTGTAAAATAGTATTAAAAACCAACAAAACAAAAATAAACAAAATCATTCTCAGCCTTCTAAATCAAAGTCTGTGTTGTTGTGATCTTTAACAAGGCCATGGATCTGCAGAGATCCTGGGCTGCAGAGTGACTCTGTGTGGTGGTGGCTCCACTGTCCCCGGGGCTGCAGCAGCTTTGGGGGATTTCTCTGTGGCTGTGCTTCCAGCCCCTCTGTGAATCTGCCTCTATATTAATTAATTACACTGAGGGTTTTGTTTGGGTGAGGGCTCTTTGTGGTTCTGTTTTGCAATACTGTTTTGTTTTGTTGTAAAGAAACCCTCAGCACTGGGGAAAGGGCTCAGGAGCTAATTGGATGTTAATGAATGGAGGAGAATAAATACCTTACTAGGGGAAAAACAATGTTTTCTGTTTGAAGACCACTTTCTCTACAGATTCCTGTATTTTTCTGTAGGCTTTGCCTTGGCTATGTTCTACACCACCATACAGCTGTTAAACAATATTTATATTAACAATATAATATACATAAAATATATTATTTATATTTGTACATAACAATATTTATATTACCCATAGCCTGCTTGCAGTTTGGGCTCCATTGTGCTGGACATTGTACCAATGTGCACGTGTCTGACTCCAGTCAGCTGAGGAATGTACAACTTAAAAGTACCTAAAAAACCAATTTGAGGCACTGAAAAAATGCTGAGGCTGAGGCCTTCCTGTGGTTCTGCAGCAGCTCTTGGGCAGCTTTATCAGCTTTTTCTCTGTATTGTTATTTCTGTTGCTCTTTTGTACCGATGGGATCGATGCCTTAAACTTTGTTGAGGATTTCTGGAGACATTTCTTGACTCTGAGGATTTTCTGTGACACATAAAGATTTTTGATTTGAGATCAAAGAGATTTTTTAGAAAGGTGTGGAGATAATGCATGTCCAAGCATTGGGGACCCCCCTCAGCCCTGCTGTCATACCTGAGAGACATTCATCATCTGCACTCTAGTTTCCACCCCCAGAACTCCTGCTAGCAGACACTGAATAGAGTCAACAGGCAAGTAAGGGCTGCATTCAGACACAAATATTTTTTTTTATATAATTTACTGAATTTTCCACTCTTCTGATGTCTGATCCCTGTTTGTCAACTGCACGTTCATCACTGTGCAAGACCTAATAATTGCTACAATATAACTTATAAACGTTATTAAAAATTCCCACTAAAGATTGTTTATTAAATACTTTTTCCTCCAGCTCACCCTTCAGACAGTTTCCTTGCTCTGGAAGTGTTCTCTGTTCAGGTTATGCCGCTCTCCAGACAGCCATTCCACCCTTGATCTGATTTTAGCCAAGGTGCTCTGAGCTCTGAAAGAAGGAAGCAGAAGGGCTCTGCCACTGCCTGGAGGCTCCTCCTCACAGCAGAATTCCTCACCAAACCAAAGTCATTCAAACTTTGCCTTTGGGAGAAGTGCTTGCTTCTCAAACTCCAACATCCACAGTTAGCAGGAATAACTGGTTTCAAAGCCTTGCAGGGCAGCAGGAACACTTTCACACAGTGCTTGACTTTCTCATTTCAAGGAGAGGATGAAATTCAAAAGGTTTATGAAGCTTTTCTGAGAGGAGCCTGAGCTCTGCAGTGTTCCAGGCCCTGCTGGACTGAGTGCACTGGGCTGAGAATTTCCAGTGAGGATATTCTGTGTTCTTACTGTCATATTTTCACCTTGAGATCTCTAAACACTTCCCAGGCCAGAAAATACTCCACTTCTAAGAAAATTTAAAAAATAAAATAAAAAATTAAAATAAATTGCCCCAAGATTCACCAGAACAATTCTGTACACTGCAGCTACACAAAGCCATGTGAGAAAGAAACAGAAGCTCCAGGAAACACCTGGCAAGAGCAGCTCCAGGAGTCAGTGCTGAGGGCAGCCCTGTTCTGCAGCTGAGAGTAAGTGGGAAATCAATGATCAGTTCTCAAGCTCCCAGTACTGCTGTTTTTGGGGGTCTAGGGGCAAGGTGCTCTTTTGCTGAAGAGAAACACAGGGGACAGGGAGGGGAGGCTTTCCTGGTGCCTTCTCTGTGGGTTCCTGGCACAGGATGAGCCCTGGCAGCCAATTCCTGCCAAAGCTGCCTCCCCTGCTCACCTGGTGTCACCACCTCCTCCTCCTCCTCACCTTTGTGTCTGGAGATGTTTCCCTCACAGCTGCAATTTGGTCACAGACCAGAAAAACCCAGGGTTTGGATTGCCATGAAGCATTTTTGTCTTTGTGGGGTGAGGGTGGAGTGCAAGGGAGAGGAAGCTGTATCAAATAATTTGAATGTGCTGTGGTTTTTTGGGGTTTTTTTTCTGTTTGTAACTGATCTCTTGTTTCTGGAGAGCGTCGTGTTTGTCCTACATGTAGTTTGGAGGAATTAGGCTGAGCTCTAATTTACACTTGTTTAACTACAGATGCATCCCCACTGCTATTTGTTTATCTCACATTTATTACACTCTTCGAAATTCAAGTTAAGCACTCAGGGGCTTTTTCTAGTAACACTAATGGAGGAGAATAGATGCATTATATGTGAATAATGTATTATGATGATACAATTTGGGTCTCTTAGCTCTAACCGAGACCAGTCCCGCTTTACATTATTTATAATTTACACACACCTTCCTGAACATTTTTATGTAAATATTTAATATAGAAAGTGAGTTAACTCTTTCGTTTGGGAGGTTCCCAGTAAAAAACAGGAGAGAATGCAAGAGGCTTCCAAACATCTCTACCTAAAGCAGACAAGTGGCCAGGCTTGCTTATTTTC
Organism: Phylloscopus whistleri; assembly: GCA_017589585.1. NCBI lineage: Eukaryota > Metazoa > Chordata > Aves > Passeriformes > Phylloscopidae > Phylloscopus > Phylloscopus whistleri. The sequence goes on along the minus strand of JADMLD010001476.1, from coordinate 54,567 downwards.
AGAAATTAAGAGAGAAATGTGAGAAATTACAGAGATAAAAAATGTATGCTGGCTTAGCACCAAATCCTTTTTGCCTTTCTCCTTCCCAGCTGCTCTTATTAAATGGAATGAATGTTGACTGCAGACAGTGGATCTGTGGATGCCTGGCTGCCAGCATTTTCAGCACAGTGGTTTTGCTCTTTGCTGTTTTCTGACACGTTTTGTCTTTCGGTGTTTTGTTCACTCTGCACCAATAAATCCACAGAGTCCCTTCCTTGCAGCCTCCTGGGTGTCTGAATTAGACATTAGACCAACAAAACAACAATTAGTCACTTCTCAGAAATCCTGATTGTTTCTGTCTTCCTATCTCTGACCCCAAGAGCCCACGGAATGATAACAATGTGCCCCCAGCACATGGCAAGGGTTGTACCTTGGATAACAATTGGTGGAGTTGTGTTTTCCCTGTCTTCAGGAGCTGGGCTTACCCCCCACACTGGAAGAGGATCTGAAGCTTTCTGTGTGGAATCACCCCAACAGGGAAGCTGCTGACTGCCCACTGCCTTTGCCTTGCCCTTGCTGTTGTGAAATATTTTCATATATTTAACACATCAATTGTTGCTGCTTTTGAGCTTGGAGCTGGAAGTAGAAGTCAAAGGAGAAGCACAGTTTTGCAGCAGACCTTTATCATCACTGGTTACCCAAATTTTCCCTGGATGCCATCCCATGTCTGCTCCATTCCCCCTCCTGGAGCCCTAAAAAATCCTGAATTCTGAGCAGGTAAGGATACAGCAAGAATATGAGCAATTCTTGGTGCTCCTCAGTATCCTTCTCTGGGGAAAAATTTTAAGGGGCAACCTCTTCTAGTAGATTTAAGGCAGGTAATTCATTTATGTAAGTCTGAACACTTTTGTCTGAGCACAAGGAGAACATTTTCAGGTGTGTGCAAACACATGTGACAAAAGGTATTTTCAAACTGCAGATCTGTACTGTCTCTTTCCCAGTGCACTCTGTTTTGGCATGAGAGCACGGGAGGTTGAGTCTCCCTAATTGCTGCTTTCATGGTGTGGGGAAGAAAAAAAAAGACAGACATTTCTTAAAAAAAAAAAAAAAAAAAGAAAGAAAGAAAAAAGATTAGAAGATTAGTTTCAGGTCTTCTGAAAAATACCATCTTATAATTTGAGTCCATGTACCTACAAATTCCCAGCAGGCTCTGAGCCAAAGAAAAACACAGATGAAATAAACATACATAAAGACAGCTGCTTTTTGAACTCCAAGAATTGAGTTATATACCTTTTTGACAGCTTCCTGAATCACAGCCCATATCCAAGATGAGTAAATAGGTATCTGGCCCTTTAACTAGGTTCCATTACATATAATTAAAGACTCACAGAATTAAATGGCCCACATGGAAAGTGGCTTTCAGTGGGCTAAATGCCTGAAGCAATCTCCTTGCCTGAGCACAGAAGTGACACTGGCTGGTGGATCAATATCATCTCTGTTATTAATATCAAAAGCGCATTACTTTGTTTTTGCCTGGCTCTGCTCCAAGCCTCCAGCCCAGCTCCCATCCAGCCATTTGCCTGGACCATAATTTACTTTTGTGAGTTTTTAAGGTATTGTTTTGTCAGGGCCAATCACCATGGAGTTATAAATGATTCTGAGGACTTGCACTCTCTGTTAGTGGCATATGCGGTGAAATTAATTTTTAAAAGTTTCATGTCAATTACTTCTGTCCTTGAGTTATGCAAGGGGACAAAAGAGCAGAGATTTAAAGACATGAGCGATGTCAAACAGATGAGGTAACGACAAACAGAAACAGCAGCTTGGGACCCAATAGACATTACACTATCTTTAATTGATACATTGAATTAAACAATGCTAAAGTTAAATAAATATTGACCACTTAGCAAAAGAACCATTGATTTTTATGATGTACAACATTTACATCACATACTGCTCCAGTCTACAGATTCAGGCTGCAAGGCTGTCAGCTCTGGCACGAAATCCTGCAGGACAGCTCGAGCTACTGCTCAGCCCTTTCTGGAATTATTGAGGTAAATGTTGGCAATTCCCCCCGGGTTTTGTTTCCAAGGATTGTTTATTTTTGAAGAGGTAAATTCTGCCGGGTTTTTCTGCTCTGGTCCAGCTGCAGCACGGGCAGGCCCCGTGCCTGCACAGGAATTCAGAGATTTGCAGGGAATTGTTTGGGCAGGGACCGAGTGCAGGGCTGGGGCACTGCCCCTTCCTGCTCCTCCAACATCTGCCCGTCCTTCTGTGGGGACTGACAGACAGACAGACAGACAGACAGACAGATGCTGAGCTCCTCGAGTGGCAGAAGTGTTTTCTGCATTGCAGGGGGCTCTGCAATGGCAGCTGCATCCCCTGCAGGATAAATCACCCCGTGCTGCAAACGGAGAGCAGTGCTGGGCAGCCTCCAAGGGGTGACCTCTGCAAACACTCCCTGCAGCTGCTCTGACACGTTAATGCTCACTCGATTAACTTTTATTTAATTACTTAAATGTGCTATATCTTAATGATATGATATCTACCTACCCTGGAAGCCAACGAAGACAGCAAAATAATTTGCTTACAGAGGAAGTGTTCATGTCTCTGTCTCTCTTACAGCTGCAGAGCAAAGCCCTGGGTTTTTTAAAATAGCTATTTTCACATGAGATGTGCCCCTGGTTGTGAAACTTACACAAAAATCACTGGCATTTAGCTTCTCACAGAAAGGGAAAGTGTGAGGTGTCCTCCTGGCAAAGCAAAGGTTCCATTAGGGCAAAATCCATATGCTTAGAATGCCAGCTCTGGTTACACACAGCTTCCTGTGTCTGCAGGAATTGCCAAAACACCAGTTAATAGGTTATTATTTCAATTAGTCCATGATTACTGCTGCTAATCTCCAACTCCTCATTGTTGTGGCTCCCTTTGACTTCAGTTATTAAGAAGCATTTGGATTTTATTACGATTGACAGGAACTCCAGCCCTCTCCATAGATAAAACACTGCCTGTTGCAAAAGAAATTCAGAAGTAATGAAAAGAGCTTTTTAAGTTTTGGGGTGGGGTATTTTAGGGATTTTTAAAATTACATCATAAACACAATATAGAATTCAATTAGGCTGGAAAATTATAAGGTTTAAGGAGGAGATGCTGGATTTCTTAGAGAAAAATCAAAATGTCTTTAATTAGTTTTCAGTTATAAACAAGTCCAGCTTGGTAAAAATGAAAAAAATTAACACAAGATAAAGGAATTATTGATGACAGCAGGATAGGGAGATAGGCAAAGCACCTCTGTACCCTATTGCACAGCTGAAGGGATGGGGATCTGTGCACTGCAGCAGAGTGACCCTGGAAGTGTCAGTGCTTGGTCCTGATGAGCACATGGCAGTGCTCGTGCCTGTCAGAGCCTGAACTGCTAACACCCTGCATGAGAGCAGCTGTGGGGGTGCTGATCAGGATATTTTATGTCCAATCTCATGGCTCAATTTGCAGATGGGAATAAACCTTCTAAAGCAATAAATAATAAGAGAAACATTTTGCAAACAGGTATTTTCCCATTTTCCATGTCCAGTGTTTGCACTGACTCCAGTTCAACTGTTGTTGCCTTTCTTTAACACGGTGTTGGTGCTTTAATTGCTGTTTAATTGAACCTCCCCAGGCCTCTGCCTGAGGCTGTGGAAGGGTCAGGGTGGATTTGCCTCCCGGTGAGGAGGGAACTGATCTCCATGTGGAGTCAAAAGCTGGGACTGGAAGAGCTCAGCTTTTGGTGTGTACGTCTCTAAATGTGGGAAGGTGCTCTCCTTGCCTGATGTTCCACCAGGCAGCAGGAGCAGGTGAGGATTTCAGTGAGGATGAGCAGAGAGGATTTTACCTTTCACCTGGACACATCACAGAGGCTTTAAGCTGCAGATGTGGGGGACACCTCGTTAATGAATGAGCATTAATTAGGGAACATGTGAGGAGGAGGGTGCCAGGGTCTTGTGATGCCAGGACAAGAGAGAGGGATGTTCTGTTTTCACAGCAGGTGCTGAGGCTCCCTGCCTGGTTCACAGCCTTGGTAAGGAACACGAAGTGCTCAACATTTCAGCAGCAGGGCAGTGAGCAATAAGGAGAGTCTGCTCAGTCTGCTCCCCTCCACCCTCCCCAGCACGCAGATGCCCCCAGTTGCAAACGTGGCAATTTAAAAACATGTAAAATTCATAAATGAGGCAGCAGCTGCCTACAGCTCCAGCAAAATGTTGAATTGCTGCATCACTGTAGACTCTAAATGGCAATAAACCTTCCACCTCTCATAAATTAAGCAGACTTTCAAAAAAATGGTATCTACAACTGCAACTTTTTATGGATGTTTGGTAACTTCAATCATTTTGCAAAATGCAATTCCTGCTCAAAAATTTCCTCCCAGGTACATATTTAGGGAGAGCTAAAGCTGTGCAGTGAGTTGATAGGTAAATTTTAATACGACAGTGCCAAAATCTCTATTGGATTTATCCTGAGGCAGTGGCTGCCCAGTAATTACAGGAGGGCAGAATTCACAGTGGTTTTGAGTCCTAGGAAAGTGACTTAAGGGGTGTGTCAGAGGTTCAGGAGATGGACTTGGAAATAATCTCCACCTGAATTTAAAAAGTCATCATGTGCAGGACCAGGGCAGGAGCACTGTGCCATCAAATGCCAGGACCAGGGCAGAGTTTCTGAACTGCACTGCACCACTCACTTGAGGCAGCATTTGTGATTAATTTCCTTGCTGGAAACCTGACTACACTTATTACTGTTCCTCCTCTGCAACTGTATCATGAAGAAATAATGCTTTTCAGCACATGAAATGGTTTCTTTGAGCTTGGTGTTCTGTTCCTTTGGTTTTATTTATAAAAGTCCAATATTCAAGGGTTTCACAGGGTGGCCTGGCCAACTATGGCTCCTTGTTCTAACTGCTAAGCCTGTCTTGTGTCCTTTAGTAAATAAATTTAATGTGAACTGAAAGGCAGCAGACCATTCATTTAACGAGATAAAGCTTGACTAGTCAATACTACAGATGAGAAATTCAAATGAACTACTTAATGCTATTGGAATGTTGGCTTTTCATATCTATAAAAATTTACTTTCTGTATTTCATATTTTTTTAAATAATTATTAGGTCACTGTGGGTTTCTCAAAGCACTTAAGAATGTTTTTATATTTCATTTTCATGGCAGGGGCTTAATGGCACCACTGGATGCAGTTCATTGTCAGTATTGCCTCTGCACCTGGAGATGGGAGTCTCTGACTAAAGCTCCTGCAGAGGGAGAGGCTGAGATCTTGTTCCAGCACCGTTCCTCTCTTCAGACTCAGAGGTTTTTGTTTGGTGTTATCGCTGTGGGTGTGGATCATGCTGATACCCAGTTACAGGTGCACATGAGTAGGACAGCATATGCTCAGAACTGGCTTTCTGCTCAGCTCCAGGGGCAAAGCTCATCCTGAGCACTCACAGAAAAGGAAACCACAGCTCCCAAAGTCACCTGCGGGGGTCTGTGTTTGCAGTTACACACAGCATCATTTGGCTCAGGAGCAACTCTAACTTCATATGACGATTTGAGGTGACATTTCCAATGCTGTGGAAGAAAAACCACTTTCCTGGACAAAAAAAAAAAAAAAACAACCAAAAAAAACCAAACAAAAAACCCCCCAAAACAAACAAACAAACAAACAAACAAAAAAACCCAAAAAAAAAAAAGGGAAAGAATAGGAAAAAATATGTAAATGGATATCAGCATGAGTAAATGAAATGAATGATTTCAGTATTATTTTTAAAGCTTGCTTCTATGAATAAACCATTTCTGAAATTGTAGTTTATCAAATAAGAATATTGTTGTTATACATTAACAAACTGTCTGGTGGCCATTCCCATCTCTCATCACTTCATGCACTAGGGCAGTGCTTTAGGTTCAACTCAACCTTGGTGAAATAGATCATGGTTCAGTAATGTTTCTTCATCTGTCTGATAAAAGGCCTTGCCCCCAACAACATATGAATATTTAAATGACTGTTAATTATTTATGGTATATTTTTATTAACACTGACTTACAGCATGGTCAAGTAGCAGCTAAAGCTCGTTCTGTTCCAAGCTGGAACAGCATTGCTGCTGCTGGAGGGAGAGGGTGTCCCTGTTCTTATCCTGTGTTGGCATCTGCAGGAGAGCACCCAGAAGGTCCCTGAAAGGAGGCCCCTGTTGACCCAAACATTTTAGAGAAAGGTTCTAATATCTGGGCATGAGTTATATGAAAAATTACTGTTTCTAACAGAAATATTTGAGATGTAATGCCTCAGCATGGAAAAATAAACTCTGTCTCACATCATTGGAGGCTCAAGTGGTGACTCTTACAAGGACTATTTCTTACGTGTTAAAGCCTCAAGTTGAATGAAAAACTTAACCTAATTTGCCCTGTTTTCATTGTATCTTTTTGTGCATGCTGTGAAAAAGCATTTCTCCCTCCCTGATAATCAGATATGTTCTATATTTACCTTTTATTTTTTTTTGTGAGCTCTTCCTGACCAAGCTAAGAGTGCCATTGCACATTTTCCATTGTTTTCTTTGCTGTTGTCTTTTCAGCTTCTTGATGTCTCAGTGCTGAATTCCCTTTAGGTTGTTGTCAGTTCTGTAGTGCACAGACACCCATCTCTCCAGGTATTTATGGACTCCCTATGGCCCAGGCAGCACATCCATACAACCTAACACAGCACCCTGTGCCAGCTGTTAGGAAATCCCTACCAGACCAGATTTAAATCTCCCTGGTTGGTAACACAAGGTGGTGCCTCTGCAGATGATGACAAGATTTCATTAGCCCTTTTTTGTAGCTGCATCTTAATGCAAAACCATATCTAATCTCCAGTTTGCTGTCTCTGCTAGATGTCTCTCAGCACTGCAGCTTCTTTGGATCTCCTCTCTCACTGAGCATTGTGGATTGTTTTCCCTGGAGGTATAAGTGTATATTTTTCCATATATGAAGATAATAAATGGCAGAAGTAGAGATGAAAAGAAAAACCATTACTTGAGAGCAGAAATAGAAAGAGATGCAAAGAAAAAGACTGACAGGGAGATAACCAAAGAAAAATCAAGGAAGAAGAACATGGAAAAATGAAAAAGGAGTTAAATAATCAGAATAAATTAATTAATCAAAGTGCAGATCATGTGGACTAGAATAGCAAAGCAGCAATGCAGAGAGCTAAAAGGAGACAGGGCATAAGGATAATGAAGGATAAGTTGAAATATAATATATATTTTCAAAATAATGCATTGACTTGCTAGACCTGACTCTGGGAACTGTAAAGCTTGTGACAGGGGCTTATGAGAAACGTTGGATTCTTCCCCTAACGAAAGCAGTGATTCTGGCTGTGATCGTGGTTTTGTTTGCAATTCTCTGATTTGCACAGTGACTCAAGATTTTTATGCCACATCACAGATATGAAAATGTGATTTAGTGAATTGTCAAGTTCATAGAAGTAATTGCAAAGAAATACGCATTTTTAATTCTCAGATGAACCCACTGTCCCTGAGTTTCTGCAATGCTGTGGCTGGCAAGAAGGAATTCTCATCCATTCTCGATCTTCTCTCCATATTACACCTGCTCTGGTATCACAGGGGTTAATTACGATCTGCTGAGCTCTGTCCCCACCACCTTGTCTCCAATAGATGGTCACACAGTGCCCACACTGTGCAGGGGGAGGCTGCAAATCACAGACACTGCCCAAATCACAGACACTGCCCAAATCACAGACCCTGCCCAAATCACAGACAGACACTGCCCAAATCACAGACCCTGCCCAAATCACAGACACTGCCCAAATCACAGACACTGCCCAAATCACAGACCCTGCCCAAATCACAGACATCATTGCCCAAATCACAGACACTGCCCAAATCACAGACCCTGCCCAAATCACAGACATCATTGCCCAAATCACAGACACTGCCCAAATCACAGACATCATTGCCCAAATCACAGACACTGCCCAAATCACAGACCCTGCCCAAATCACACACAAATCACAGACCCTGCCCCAATCACAGACACTGCCCAAATCACAGACATCATTGCCCAAATCACAGACAGACACTGCCCAAATCACAGACCCTGCCCAAATCACAGACACTGCCCAAATCACAGACATCATTGCCCAAATCACAGACAGACACTGCCCAAATCACAGACCCTGCCCAAATCACAGACCCTGCCCAAATCAGACAGACATTGCCCAAATCACAGACCCTGCCCAAATCACAGACCCTGCCCAAATCACAGACACTGCCCAAATCACAGACCCTGCCCAAATCACAGACATCATTGCCCAAATCACAGACAAATCACAGACACTGCCCAAATCACAGACCCTGCCCAAATCACAGACACTGCCCAAATCACAGACACTGCCCAAATCACACACAAATCACAGACCCTGCCCAAATCACAGACATCATTGCCCAAATCACAGACACTGCTCAAATCACAGACATTGCCCAAATCACAGACACTGCCCAAATCACAGACACTGCCCAAATCACAGACCCTGCCCCAATCACAGACACTGCCCAAATCACAGACACTGCCCAAATCACAGACCCTGCCCAAATCACAGACCCTGCCCAAATCACAGACACTGCCCAAATGACAGACGTTGCCCAAATCACGGACTTTGCCAGGAGTGCTGGCTTTGCCTCTCTCCCGGTGTGACCCCGGGAGCTCCCTGCGCAGCCCGGCAGGGATGCGGGGTCAGGGCCGCCCTTTGGGAAATGCAGGTGGAGGAGCCCGGAGCGAGCCCTGCCGGCCCCAGGAAAGGCTGTCAGGGAGGGGATGATGCTGTCAGCGAGCGGGGGCGGCGGGGGGGCGCAGGGAGGGCTCGGTGCAGGAGCCGAGCTCTCTCAAAGAGCTGATGTACCAGATATTGCTGCTCATGGCATTCGCAGTATTGCCAGGGGCTTAATAGGATTTGCATAGTGCATATGGGTATTCCTCGGGGAGAATGACAGAGATCATTAAATGAAAACAAATAATAAATAAGCTCCTTACGGCCCCCACAGGTATATAAATGCGGCTGCCGGTGGGGCGGGCGGGCGGGGATGGATGGCTCGGCTGTGTCGGGCAGGAATCCACAAGGCAGGGGCCGGGTGTCCCCCCCCGCCCGCGGACAGGGCACGGCCTCGCTGCCAGGGGGGGTCAAGTGACTGTCACAGCCTGTGCGGCGAGGAGATGTCACCTGTGTCACAGCTGCCAGCCGCTCCGCCTTGAAAAGGTCAGCTCCCCTGGCACGGGTGGCGGTGGCACAGCTCCCGCACACCCCGAGCGCACAGAGCACAAACCCGGCACCGTCCCAGCCTGTCCCGCTGCGGGGAGGGGCAGGAGGGGTCCCAGAAGCAGCTGCCCGGTGTCCGAGGGCAGCCGCCTGGGTTTCCCCCCTAGAAGATCCTTAGGGACCCGGTCGGTAGCACCATGTCCACAGGAGGAGCGAGGATGCTGAGAGGTTTCATGGCTGTAGTGCTGTGACTCTGCTCCTTATTCCACATGATGGGCTGCTGTGGTTGAAATTAGACTAGAGCTTAGGAAACTCTTTAACTGTGACCTTTCCTGTGACTCAGATCACAAAGATTTTCTGTCAGTTTGCTCTGGGCTAGATCTGAAATTATGTCTTAGAAGTGAAAGACACAGTGAGTGAATCAGGCAGATTAAACTAAATTATTGGCTCCAGACTTGTAGTACTCTGTTTTCTACAAGAGATCAAAAATAAATGTAAAACACTGATTTGACACATCCCGTGAAATGGTTAAGTATTTCTTTCATTATAAACATTACAGCAGAGTACCTATTTCCAGGCTCTTATATTTCATGGCAGGTCATTCTGCACCTCACAGGAGCTCAAGCCAATGCCAGATCATCTCTGTATCCAAACAATGTCAGTTCTGTTATCTTTATTGTTTCTTACAGAAATATCTAAAACATAGTGTTCAAAGAGCAGGGGCATGTTTGTGTTGCTTACCAAAGAGAAAGGATAAAATTATTCCTATTGCATTTTAAAAATGCTGATAAATTGGGAGGTAGAGAGAGAAATCTGCAATGTCAGAAAAAGCTTGAAAGATATTAAGCTTACTGGTTGTGAAATCTAATTGGGATCTCAGTATGAATGGAGATTAGCATGCAGCTTTTCAGTGAGCAGCATTGTGACATCATACCTCGTGGGGATCTACTGCTACCATCTCAAGCTGTCTATTCCTAATAAATGTGAGTAAGTCATTCATATAACACTTTTAAAAGTAGCTTCACAATGTCCTCTGCATCCTCTAGTACTGTTAATTTTTGTACATAGAGAGTTGAACCTGCAAAAAAAGATTGCAATGCAGTGAGGAAAATCAGTCTCACAAACCCTTTGGTGCAGAGATGGAGCAAGCTCTGCTCTGGTGTGCTCTGGTGTTTAGCACCTGGGGTGTCCCAGCTGGAACTGAGGTGCTCAAGGCTCTGAGAGTTTGGCAGAACTCTCTTCTCGGATGTCATGGCAGGACCAGGCTTGATAATCACTTCTGATGATATTCAAACAGTAACAGCTAAAAGTGTCAGCAACTTCTCCAGCTGTTGGTTTAATTTTTTCACTCGTACTTCTAATTTCAGCCTGAAAAGTGGGGATTTGGGGACTGTGAATGATTTCTGACTCTGCTTTCTCATTTGAAATATTTTTTGGCAATGCGCCCATCGCCTGACCAGCTGGCCTTTGCAGGAGTATCTGAATTGTCAGGATAAAACCTGTCTGAAACTCACTGAACAATAGGTGGGAATGTTTCCATCCCTGAAAACATTCAAGGTTGGTTTGGATGGGTTGGATGAAACCAGGCTGAAGCTCCAAGCAACCTCATTGAATTGAAGATGTTCCTACTGATCACTGAGGGGTTGGACTAGCTGGACTTGAAATGTCCCTTCCAACCCACTCTATTCTAGGATTATATGAATCAGAACATATTCAGACAAAAGAAAATATTTTCAGCACATTAGGAATGATCTTCTCGAACTGTGATGGTTAACCTGGCCACCTGAGAACCTCTGGTGGCTCCAACTCAGCTGGTTTAATGTGCAAATCAAATTACATTTGGTGGAAGGATCCAAGTTTTCAGAAGTAACAGATACCTTCCGAAAGAGCTTGAAATAAAGCTAGAATATGCCAAATGACAGATGGAGGACATAACACTGACCAGGATGTGCTGACAGGCATTGGGAGGGCTGCTCAAGGAGGTGATGCAGTCCCCATCCCTGGAAGTGCTCAGGAAATGACAGGAGGTGGCACTTTGTGCTGTGATTTAGATGACATGACGGTGTTCAGTTAAAGGTTGTACCCAGTGGTCTTGGACATCTTTTCCAGCCTTAATGGTTTGCTGGTTTCTTTTGTATTTCTGGTTCTTTATCAAGGCTTGAAGAGTTGAGGCCTTTCAAAGAGTTGAGGCAATGGAAGTTCATTTAAGCAGAGGATACTCTGCAAATGTGAAACAAGTGTTAAGTGCAGTTGTCTGCAGTGCTTAATTGCCCCTGCAGTTTTTTCTGTCTCTTCATTTTTCCTAGGTTGGCATTTTTGTGCATGAATACCACTGAGAGTTAAGGACTTGCTGTGACTCTCACTCTTACTTATAGGAGTTTTGCCTGCAGCAGTCACATAGTTGAAAAATATAGATCCATGTGACTGCTGAGAGACCACTGAGAAGCCAGGTAAGTAGAACTCATGGCCATTTTGCAATTCCATCTCATTAGACATGTTTTGGGGCTTATGATTGTGCTGTGAGGATAAATAAGTATAAATATTATATTTGCCTCCAGGTTATCTTTAAAAATGTATTTCTCTGTCTCCCTCCTGCTCCTTCTTTCCTTCCTTCTATTTTTCTCCCCCCTCCAATTTCCAGTGTAGTCTGTCAGCTGCTGGTAGGTGAGCTCTCAGCTCTGTGGTCGCACAGTGTGGTGGCCCAGCACAAGGTTTGCATTGCAAAGGGTTGCCTCGTGGTGGCAATTACCCCAGGTTCTAGAGAGCAAAATGTGCAGCAGTGTGATTAAATCCATGTGCAAATAGAAATTCACATGCCCCAAAAACTGCTGGAAAAAGTATTGCAAAAAAAGTGTTTGACTTGTCCTCAATGCTGCATTTTCAAAATATAAAAAAGTGTCAATAGCTGTCTTTTTTTATCATTGGAGCAACTCTTGTGAATTCTCTTTGGGATACAGAGTAGCAAGACAGAAGGGAAAATCTTGGCTAAATACATACCTACATTTATATGGTAGCCCAGATGCTGATCTTCCGTAGGCACACAGAGTGCAAATGCTTTTTGTGGAGCACACGCTGACCCAGTTTGTCCCTGCTGCAGACCATTGTGTCTGCAGTGAGTCCATGGAATGATCCCGGCTGACACCAAGGGAGACCCTCCCGGCTCTCTCACCTCAGTTCAAACTCCACAGATTTGCAAGAACAAATGGGCAAGTTCCTGAAGGGGAGAGGTCAGGGGGTGTCTGGGGAAGTAGCATTCTGGTGATCATTGCAGTCCCTCGTGTGTGTGTGTGTGTGTGCTGTCAGTCCCTGTCAGACCTGCAGTCAGGGTGGTTTGGGTGCTTAGCCTGGGACGGGCACCCCTACACATCTCCTGACACTGCAGGAACATGAAGAACATTGCTGTTCTGGCTGCTGACACCACTGCTAGGACAGAGCCCCTTTAACAGCTCTTCAGTCTGCTTCATCACTTTTAGTCTCTATAGTTCACATTTTCACAGATTTTAAGATCTCCTTTCTAAAATATCATCATCAACTGCTGTTATGTACAAAACGACAAGGTGCAGCAAGAGAGTTCCCTTAAAGCAGAAAGCAACGCCAGGTTTTGTGTAACTTACCTGCTTACTTCGGCCCGTTGGTGTTTCTAGGAGAGGATGCCACGAGATGCTGCTGCCTTTTCATCCAGGTTTGAGGAGGATGTTCAGCGTTTTGGGCTGGTGCGGTTCCGGAATTCGGGTGGGAATTACCACGAGGTGGCGGCGTGCGAGCCCCGCGCTCCGCCGGTCCCACCGCGCTCCTCTCGCTCCGGTACCAGTCTGGGTGATCCTGCCAGCTCCCGTCCCACTGGAATTGTTCTGTTTTCCAGAAAATCCGGGTGTGAAAAGGCCACGCACAGATCCTGAAGGATTTCTGCTTTTACAGAGGATACTTTTGCCATCATGCACTGATAGTCAGGACGTGCTCAGGTCAATATGTGAAACAACTTTGCAGGGTGGTCAGGAGAAGGGCTGTGATCTTTCACTCAAAACTCAGAAGAGGCTTTAGAAGCAGTGACTACACTGTTCTCTGTTTCTTCCCATACCAGCCCTCCCCATCCAGAAGTGCAAGTAACAGAGTGTAAAGAGGCTGCTCTCTCAAATGGAAATGTTTGACATACACAGAGTGTTCCTCTGTCCGTGTGTGTGCACACACAGGGAGCACACAGCAGAAGGAAACTCTGCTCACAGGCTGCTTTCAAAATATTTTCACCAGCACCATTAAAAGACCCCTCAAAAATCTTGGGTTTGCCTCTCCAGTGAGGGGCAGTTAGTTGGGAATCAAGAACAAAATGATGGCCAGCATTGCCAAAAAGAGATGCTTTTTGTTTTCCTTTCTTTGAATACTTGTACAATGACACCAGGAAAAATTGCATCCAAAGCACTGGCTCAAATACTCCCCAAAGATAGACAAAACCAGAGTATGCTGTGAAGGAATCATTACTGCTGCAAATGTTCTCTGTAAAGCAATTCTTTGTTGCAGGAACTACAATAAGTAAAACTCTAACGGTGAACAGAGCTGAAAAGAATTGCAGCTCTTCACAAACAAACACTGTCCAGGAGGCTTCACATGTCTCATTTTCAGCAGCAGGCCAAGTCTCTGCACATAATGCCCACAAAAGGAGATTGGATGCAGCCCCTGGCAAGGAACAGGTTACTGTCAGCAGCAGTCTCTGTAGCTGGGAGCACAGCTGAGGTTCCTGCTGTGGGAGCAGTGCAGTCACATTCTCTCTCTGGCCAAATCAGCCATTGGTCTGCTCACAGAAAGCTTCCTCAGGATTTCAGCAATGCTTTTGACTTGGTGAGGGACCCTTAAAGACACAAAATTAAGATGCAGCTCGTAGCAGTTCTGCAGTGTGCTTTCACTTGTGGTATACCCTGCAACTGGAATGTCCTTCGGTTGTTTGGGTTCGGTTTCTTTTTCTGTTGCTTTCTCTTCCAAGGTCTCATTTCAGGTTTTAAAACCTCTAAAAACATTAGTGTCTGTTCGTGTCCTCATGGTGTCCTCATGGGCTGTTTAGATAATGCAAGTGACAGTGTTTTGGGGAGCTCTCTGGCACTGCACTGAAATACATTTGCATTTATCATCTCATATTATTTCAAATAATTGTCTTGAGGAAGTCAGAAAACCTGCCCTAGGAAGTTGTCTGACTGAGTGCTGGTGTGCTGCCTGTACAGCTTGCAAAAGAGGCCACTTGGCTGTTTGTGTGTGGCAGCTCAGGGATTTGTGCTGTTGAAGTGAGACATTCTCATTTAAGCACCTCAGCATCGCCTCATTTGTGAAAAGCTTTTTCATACCAAGTTCCATATTTAGCAAAACTGAGAAAATTCTGCTCAGCTTCATGTGTTTGTCTTCAGATCTATACATAAGTTTTCAAATTACTTCTTCCCCTAAAATCAAGGCTTCTCAGCACTGTTCCATGGTATCCTTCTCCTCCTTGGCCCCAAAACTCTTTTATTCATCCCACTCTCTGCCAAATAAAGGAAGGTTCCAGAGCAGAGGCATGAGCAGTCTGGAGCCTGGCTAGGACTGTGTTCTGACCACAAGCATTATTTAAAGCAGGCTAGTAGTGAGGGACTCTGAAAAATCCAGTGAGAGGTATTAAACTACCAGTAGTTGATTTTAAGCCATACCCATTCCCTAAAAACAAAGTACTTGCTCCCAGACTTCACATCTTCTCACTGCTGCAGATAAAAGCACGAACAGGTTTCTTTTAAACTCCTGAACAAGCACAGAGGGGAAATTCTGCAAACATTTAAAACTGCAAATTGCTTGTTTGCTCAAGATCAGATTTATTCAAAAGGGTGCCTGCTCCCTGGGGACTTGAAGGAGTTGTTTCTGAGATGATCTTTGTACAACATAAGCATGTTTTTCAGATTATTCTCAGAATAATGTTCCAAGAAGAATACGGTGCATTTGTTATTTCCTTAAAAAAGATCAATTACCTGAAACATTCCCTCTAGACCGACAATATTTATTTCTATGTTCTGTCAATAAATGCAACAAGGTTATTTTCCTGTCAGATTAGTTGGAAGAATCATTTGAGGAAACTTCTATTTGGTAAGTTCAGTTGCAAAAAGCAATCAAGAAGGGAAAAAGAAACCCCTTGCTCTTATTGGGAGAAACGTGGAGCTCCGAGGAGCTGTTCCAGAGCAAGAATTCACATCTTTGCTTCAGGATTCTTTGGCTGGCACCTGAAGGTGGATTTGCCTTTCTGCTCTTGCTGAGCTGGGGTGACCCTGTGAGGAGATGTGGATGAGAGCTGCTGCCTGTGTGTCTGACACAGCACCAGCTGGCCAGTTTGGGGCCAAAAGATTCACCCAAAGCTGGTATTTGCAGAATTCTGTCAGCCCATCACAGTGGGGACTCAGTACGTGTGGTGTTTCCAGCATTCCACCCATGAAGGGAACCACTGCTGCACTGCATTATCTTGTAATGCCACAGTCATTCATGTTCCACAGCAAGCCTGTAAGAAAACAATGGTAATCCATTTGCTCTGAGATCTTCATCTTTAACCTGAAGACTTTTCACATTAAGAAGAAATTCCAAGTGCAATCCTTTGTATGTAAGAATGCCATGCTTCTTGGGTTCCTCTGCTCATAAGCACAAGGTGTTGTGTCCATGCAATGTGGCCCCGCTCTGTTGTTTAAACTTACAGAGCTAGTTTGAAGCAAAAGCATATTTTATTCACTAAAGTCAGTAGTGAAGGGTGGCCACCTCATGAAAGCTACTCTCAGAACTCCAGAAAGAAGAGAACTCCCCATAATTCCCAAGCTGTGCTTTTGTGGTTTTTGAAAGAATGCTGTTCAATCTGCACTTGGAGCAGGGGAGCTGAATCTTATTTATAGCTCTGCTCTGTCTGGTGCACTTCCTCTCACTTCCTCCAGAAGGACACGAATGAAAATGACACTATTGACTCTGTGGGCAACAACAAAAGAGCTTAGAGAAATATGATTTTTATAGAGTCAAGGCTAAGGGAATCAAAGCCCAAATTTTGATCTTTGAGGACAGGGGAAGGACCAGGCTGTGCGAGCTGAAGAGGCCCCACTGGTGGCTCTTCTTCCTTGTGCCAGGTTTGCCCTTTCTCTCAGACCTTCTAAACCCGACTGGAGTTGGCTGCAGTGAAGGTCTGAGTGAGGAAAAGAAAAGCAGAGTGTAAAAGATGCTAATCAGTCTTTGTTCTTTTCAGACATCACATGCAGGACCTGGAGTAAAGATTTTGTATGGAGAGAGATAGATTTTAATTAAGCATCTTAATAGAGAAATCCTTCTTGTTTTTTTCAGAATAAATTAAGGAAGTAACTTTGATGCAATATCATTTTCATCTAATCAGTAACATTCTGAAATTACCATGTTGTTTTCCATTAGAAATACCATCATCCAGCAAATCAGATAAAATTATTTAACACAGCTATATTGCAACCTCAGCTAACATGAGCTTGGGCATGTGTATACACAGAGCAGCAGACGGCAGGGAATTGACAAATGTTTACAGGGAGGAAAGGGCAGGCAGTATCAACAATTTTATACACTCCCCTGAAAAAGATGCCTGTGTTCCATCTCGATTCACTAATAATCAAATAAAGGCTTATCAGGGTTTTGCCATGTGCATAGAGTGAATACTGATCGCTGACACCAATGAAAGGCAAATGTCCTTAGCTTTTGCTTGTGTGCACAAATTATTAGTGTCTCCATGAAAAATTTTGACTTTATATTTGGCATGAATTCAGAGGTTTTTGTTTGATGTAAACCAATATGTTTAACAGAGAGCTTTTACACCAGAGTGTTTGCCATTTCTTTAAGCACACAAAGCCAAGTGCATGAAGATAAATCAGCTGGCAAACCCGGGACACCATTTCCCAGCCTGGAACAGGGTGAGGTTGCATGGCTGTGCTGTTGATAGGGGTGTGTGGTGATTGTGGCAGTTTTACACAGCTCAGCTCCTGTGGGCAACCCTCATTCCCAACAGCCAGAGGCAGGCCACAGTTAGCCTTGCACAGTTAGTCCAAGCACTATTAATTGTTATTAGTAATTATTTCAGCACTGATACTACAGGAAAAGCTTATAAATCAGAGATGGATTTACTTCACAGTGCCTTCATCTTTGGGGATTCTGGTTGTGCCTTCCATTCTGCCTGACTCTTCCACACAGAAGATAAGATCCACGTGCAGATGCTTGGGTTTTGCAGAAAATATCAGTGCCAGTGGGCATCCTCTGAGAGTATCCCCCAGCAAAGCAAACCATCTTTAATAGAAGACAAGAAATTACAGTGATGTGTGGCTCACCTCATGCCTTGTCTGATGTCACACAGGTCACCTACACACTGCTGTCCTGGCCAGATGCCTCAAGCTCAGGTACCTTCCTGAGTCCCTGCCCTTCTCACCTGCAGGTTCAGCCCCTTTTGGTTCTCTCTGCCTCGGCCCCAGCACTCCCCAAAGCTGTTTAGGGGTTTTATGCTTCCCTTTTATGAATCCTGTACTCAAGCAGTGTATGGCTAGCAGGCACACAGCTTTTGCAGATGATAATGTTCTTTATTTTCTCAATGTGGTTCATTTAAAGGCACTTAAAGAAAACATTTTCCTGCAGATTGCTAGTGAAAGGAGATTGCTTTGGGTACTTTCTTTATATTCAGTTTATCTTGACTTTTACATGAAGTGGAAATGTACATTGTTAACACAGGGAAATGGTCAAAAGGAGAAATTATAACTGCTTGCACATGCTTTTTTAAAATGTGTTTCTGCTCTAAAAAATAATCATGTGAATTTGACCTGGCCTCACTTAGCTCTTCTTCTCCATGAGCGTGAGGGCTGCTGACATTAGTGGAATGGTTACTGTTGTCAAAATGGCCTTCCTGGCTACTCCTGGAGAAACTGAATCACATCTGAGGTTTTATGCATCATCAGTAATTTTTTCCTGTAAATTGCAGTTGCAGGAATTCCTCAAGCACTCCTGTGCCTTCAGGACATGGCTGACAGCAGTGCATGAGTGTAACTGAGATCCTGATCAGCAAATGAAATTACATGGATGCATCAGTTCACCGAAGAGCTGAGAGAGTTCTGCTGAGGAGACAGGTGGTGAGCGTGGATTGAAGATGCTTTGGCAGCTGCTACAGCCAAGAATGCCACGTAAATTCTTACATGTCTGGATGTGTGCTGCAGGGATGTACACCTCCGAATTCCTTCTGAACCCATTAAGAATCCCAGGGCACCTGCATTTGGCCACATTTCTTATTTATTTTTAACATTTGGGCATGAGTTTGAATGTGCAAATTTTGGCTTAGGAAGATCAAATTTGTCTTTTCAAAAATCAGAGGTTATTAGAAGGACTTCCTTTTCCCCTAGAAAATTGCCACCAGCTGCCCCACAGTGTCTCCTGGCTTGGAAACACAGATTGGTGTTTTGCTCTGTGTGTGCAAAGCTGATATCCAGAGAGACCAAGAACCACTTCAGAACCAACCCATTTCCAATCTGCTCTCTGTTTCCACCACTGGTGCTCCTGCCCTGCACGTCAAGCTGCTCCTAGATTTCACAGCAGAAAGATGCAGACTCAGGGATTGTCAGAAGATTGTGTGAACTCCAATCTGCATGGGCTGCTCCTCCTCCTCCTCCTTCAGCTTGGCTAAAGAAATTAAAATGTGTGAGTTGAGAAGCTGCATTTAATACATATTCCTATTTTCAGTCATTCAGAAATATGTGATCAACCCCCTAGATTTTATTCAAAAGTAACATGCAGTTAAGGGGATTTTATTGCTTAAGAAACAGTAACAATAAATATGATCTGTGCTGAGGTGGTACACAGCTGCTTTTTACCTGAAATGATACAGACAGCTTGGTAAATGGGCAGTGCCAGTGTGGTGTGTCAGGCAGTGCATTGCAGGATTTATTAATGCTAACATCTGTTAAGAAAATACACTCTTAGCCCTTCTCTGCATATAGACTCAGACCTTCCTATTGACATCCTACAGTAGAAATAAACCTGTTCAGAGGAATTTACTTCTGTGGCACAGCACGCCTTAGAATCTGAACAAAAGTCAGCGTGATAAAAAAATTGATCAGTTCAGTGAACACATTTCTTTGCCTTAAACTGAAATGTGCATTCTAGAAGAGCATGGCTTGTGAATTGGAGATCCATGAAAGGAACAGACCTGCTAAAAGAATAACATTTTGACGAAACAAGCTGATTTGCTTAACAGCTTTCCACTGCAATTAACACGGGCGGCAAACGTGTCTATTTAATGTGACAGTCTGCTCAAATAACCCTCTTTCAGGAGTGGGATTACATAATCTGGAAATAGCAGAGTTACATTGAGATTAAAATTATTGAATATCTTGCTTATCAAAGATGCCAGCAGCACTGTCTCCTCCTTTCGTGCTGACTTGTAAATGATCTGCTTGAGCTCTGGGTCCTTAAATTAATGAACTCTCTGGCAGCAGCATTCAGCACAGGATTGCTGCTGGGAACAAAAGAAAGAGAAACTGAAAGAAACCCTGGGGAAGAGAATCTGTGCAGCAGCAGTTCTGGAAGTATTTGGCCTCATCAGGCTCCATGGGAGGGCAGTGGCATCGGTCCTGCAAGGCTGGAACCGTGAGGATGCAAACGGCAAGGCAGGAAAAATGAAGTGAGAAGATGTAAATTCAGGATCAGCTGCTCCCTCGGGCTTGGCTGGTCAGTGTCAGCCCATGGTCAGTGGCTCCACTGAGACCATTTGCTCCTGGGACACAGGCTGGGGATCTTCGACCAGAGTGGTGCCTTGGGCTGGGAACGGGAGCACAGCGTGGCCACTGTGCAAACTGAACAGTTTTACTTTCGTGTTCCCAAATGCCATGTGGGACACCCTGAGCAGGGCGTGGCTGGCTTTGGCCATCCCTGTACTTCATCTGGGCCATCACCATTTCAATTGGAAGATGCAAACTCTTTCAGTGTGGTTGTTGTACCATGGAACAGGCAGGTGGCTGTCTGGGCAATGTGGAAAAAGCTTTTGCTGGCAGCTGAGGATAAAGAATTCCAGCCACAGAATTCATTTTTCAGCCCCATTGTCCCCACACTTTAAGAAAGTCTGAATTACCAGCTTGTGTTGCCTGTTGCCCAGAGAATGCCAGGTCACCTCTAAGGCAGTAATGTTGTCTCTTCTACATGCTAAACTTGCAGACTCTTCAGGCTGCAGCACCCGAATTTCCCTCAGGTGTACTGAACATTTCAGGTGATGATTGACCGCTCTCCCTGATATTTGTATGATTATTAGTCTCTTCTCTGCCTGCTATTCAGAGGACAGCACTGCTCATAAAAAGCAGATAGGAGCAAGCTGGGCTGCTGCCCCTGGTGGGTAGGAGAGAGGATGGGCTGATTGATGACCCTTGGCTGTTTTCTGATGTTGCAGTTGTTTTTTATGATGTCATTAGGAGGCTATAGTCATATTAAGGAATCCCTCATGACATCATAAAGGACTTGATATTTCACTAATGTTATTTCAGCAGAGTGAAGCTCTGGCATTTTATAGTCTTTGCCTTCCCCATAGAATTAGGAGTTGTCTAACTACAACCTAGAAGAAATGCAAAAGTAGTCAAATGTCGACTTCAGAAGTTATGGTTAAAGAATGCTAATATATTTGGCTCTTTTGGAGCACATAGCACCTTTAGGTGGAGGACATGATGTGTTTGTAAAAGATTCCATCTGTGAATCATATCCTCACACAAAGGAAGGATCACACAAGCCTTCCACTTTTCTTTTTGGTGCACAGAAAGAAGGAATTGCTTTTCCTGAGCACTGACAAACGTACCACAGGCCACCACCATGGCACCACTGAGCTGGGCTGTAGTGGTGCAATCAGGACATCTCTGACAACGGAGCTCAGAGCTGTCACTTGCTAACAAAAAGGGGAAATCTAAAGCCTGTGCTGAGAAGGGATACTGGTTTGATGGGTTTGGTGCAGGTGGGACAATCAGTGTGAGTGCTGCTGTGCCACCACAAGGGCTGTGTGAGGACTGAGGCTGCTCAGCCTCACTGCCACCTCCCTGTGCAAGCTCAGCACCCTCCTTGCACCACAAACATCTCACCAGGTGAAAGTGCTGTTAGCTAAGGACAGGGACTGCGTGCCCAAGGGAGAAATCAAATTACAGTTTGCTTTAGTGGACTATGAAGGGATTCCTTGGCAAGTCTTGATGCTGGTTCTGCCTGCCCTCCTGTCCTAATGCACTGTTCAGCCTGCCAGCTGATGGAGCAGTCACTGACTTCCAGCCCTGCAGTCCAGACTCTGTCCCTGGCTCCTCCCTGCACGGACACAGAACTCAGGAGCTGCCTCAGGAGTGAAAGGGCTCCGGGGATCAGCAGACACCTGGCCTGGGTTCCGTGGTGCTCTCCTGTGGTCAGTGCTGAGCTCTGCCTGTGAGCTGCAGGCATTTGCTGCTTTGTGCTCAGCCAGTCCCCACGTGCTGGCAGCTTGGGACCTCAGAGAGCTGAGGACACAACCCTGTGAGGAGCAAACACTTTTACTTTCGTGTACCAACAGTGACACACAGTGAAGGTGAAAAGAGACTCCTCAGAGGAAGTCCTGGCACTTGGCATTTCGCAGGGTCATTGGTGGCTTTGTGATCCCTTTTTTGAATTTCTGCATCACCAATTAAATGTCTGTTTGACAGGCTGCACCACCCTGGACATGTCTGGAGATGCCCCAAAGGAGGAGGTGGGAAAGGGGGAGAGTTGCCTGAAGCCTGGGATAGTTATCTGTTTGCTTTGAACAGAGCAACCAATCTACCTCTGGGGTTTTGCTTTCACACAAGTTCATCCAGTTCACCTACTTACACTGCTCGTTATTAATAGAATCGTTAGCAGGTTCACTCCACAGCTGGTAGGGAAGGTGTGCACATGGGTGGCACCTGAAGAC
Source organism: Phylloscopus whistleri (assembly GCA_017589585.1). Taxonomy (NCBI): domain Eukaryota; kingdom Metazoa; phylum Chordata; class Aves; order Passeriformes; family Phylloscopidae; genus Phylloscopus; species Phylloscopus whistleri. Next base: position 32,411 of record JADMLD010001476.1, on the reverse strand, counting down.
AGAAAGTATCTGATTATATCTAATACTCTTTGGCTCATCTTCCCAGGTGTTCTGTTTTACAGATAATAAACCAGACAACTTCACAGAGGGAGGTACAGGCACACCCTGGCTGTGGGCTCCAGCTGTATTCCAGCAGCAGCAGCAGCTCACCAGTGGGGTACCTGTGCTGTGAGGAGTTATCCCTGTGCCTGCACAGGGAACACAGGGAGCTGTGCCCTGCACAAATGTCACAGGTGAACAGGTGTGTCACTGCTCAGCAGGTCTGCAGAGGCACCTGTGCCCTCAGCCACCCCCCGACACTAGGACAGTCCTTGCCCTTGTGCATCCTTTCCATTTCTCGTTTGTGGCCATTCCCACGTGAGCTGGTGATGGCAGGACAGCTTCCCAGGGGTCAGGCAGGGGCTGTGTTTGCAGCACGGGCTGTACCTGCTCAGGGCACAGCAGCTCTGACCTGGGTGCTGGAGCAAAATGTCACGAGACAGAACTTGGGTCTGATGTGTGCACAGCAGGAACGGACCATGCACAGGTTCCTGATCAGAGGCTGCTCTGTGCCTTGGCACAAACAAGGAGAAGGAGGTGCCATGGCCCTGAGGGTGGGCACTCTGCCCTGCCACACATTCTGCTCATCTCTGGTCTTCCTCTGGCTGAGGCTGATGCTGATGCTGAGAGGTCAGGTGCAACGTTTTCAGCAGAGGAATTGAAGAACAGACAGGAAACTGAGGAAAGGGTCTCCCAAAACAGCCACAGCTCCCCAGCTCTCTCAGTGATATGTAGAATGGTACAGACCACCTGCTGCTCTCCATCTGAGCGTGGAGGGGTGAGCAGTTCACTGGTGCTGAGCGCCCATCCTGCCCTCACACACAGATAGAGATCTCCATTTAGCTTTTCAGCCATGGATGCCTTTGAACTCAGACCTAGCATAGAGGGATGAATCTTTTCCATCTGATTCATATCCAGAGCTGCTGCTATTTACTCAAGCCTCATGGGTGGAGACATTGGGCTGGAGAGCTTGTGGGAACAACTCCCTTCAAGTTCTAGCTGCAATTTGAGAGCTGTGGTGTAGGAAGAAAAACAGGGTAACCAGCCTGTCTTCAAAGTGAGCCTTTCTTCTCCCCAGAGCAAATGGAGCTCTGACCCCATTTAACACCAGCTCTCTCACAGAGCTTGGTGCATGCAGCATTTCAGGCTCAGAGAAGAACAACTCTGCCTGAGTGGAGCAGGTACCTGTGTGGAATAAGCTCTTTCTTCAGTACCATTATAGTAAGGGTGGCAAGCAATTTTTTTTCTCTTGCATCTTGACTGCAAAATTTTTATGTCAGCCAACATTTTTTTGCAGTGGTAGCTTTAGAAGGAATATATGCTGACCCTTCAACAAGTTAACACTTTCACATCTACCTCAGAGTGAGCAGGAGACCTCTGGCCAGAGCAGCACTGCTTCAACTTGTCAAGATGGGCTCATTGGAATTTTCATCACAAATTCAGTGCATGAAATAAGGTTGGCTTCCAGCCTGGTGACTTGTCCCAGTCACCTATGCTTTTAGTGTGTGTTCAGGATGAGCAGGAGTGTCTTACTCAGTGGTAATCATGTCATCTTGGACTTTTAAAGCTCACCTTTATTCCTGGCAAACCAACACATAATTAGTTTGATAATAACAAATGCACTGGATATTTATGTTATCAGTTATTAATGTTCGTGGCTGATAGGTGATTCCATTTGACTTGAACAAAGCACCTTTTATTCTCCAGATGAAGCAGGCACTGCTTTGTTTAACTGCTGGGCAGATGTAGCCTGATAGTCACTCACCTGCCCCTGGAAAATGCTGCATTAGTGGAACAGTTCCTTGGGCTGTGTCTCTGTGCCTCTGTGCCTCTGTGCAGGTGGTCCAGACCTGCCAGCTGCTGGAGTATCACTCTTACACACCTTTGGATGGAAGTGTAAAAGGCATTGTGGAGCTCTTCAGCCTAGCTGCAAGGTGTGGTTCTGAGAGCCCTGATTGGAATATCCACGATCAGGAAAAAGAGGAAGGGAACACAAAGATTAATGCACCTCTCGTGCTGTCCAAAAAGCCCACTCAGAGCAGATGCAGTGCAATGGTTGTTTTCTGAATACTCACAGGCAATTGACTCAGTGGAGCTGAGACCACTCCAGAAACAGTGGTTCAGGGGTCCTTCTTGCACAAAGAAAGTCCCTTTTCCAAGGAATTTTTAATGCACCTGAATACATAACGAACAGGAGCAATCTGCAAAGGGCAGGAGCTTGAACAGATAAACTTTGCAATAACACAGATAATAAAACTTATTTATAATGTCATGGTCTTCTTTCTATTTATGAAACCTCGACATATTTATCTTTTATTTAGAAATTATTAGTCCCAAATTGGGCTCAGATGCTTCATCTCCTGTTTGAATTATGAGCAAGAAAATATAGTAGAGTGACAACAGCCCTGGAGTGAGGGCTGTACATCTTTAATTAATTTATGACCAATTCCAGGGCCTCCCCACAACAGCACCTGAACGCCTGGAAATCCTGCATTTTAAGAGTTTTCCATTTCATATTATTTTCTTCCTGCTATTTTGGGTCTCACATCTCCAACCCTGTAGTGTCCAGTAGATAGAAAAGTGGTATTAATGTCTTAGTGCTCATTATGTCAACTACAACTGAATTAATTTCTCCTGCATGGTTTGTTGGCTGTGCAGGGTAAGAGGTCCCTGTTTGTGGCTTCTCCAGTTCTGTGTGAGGCCTCACCTCTGCTTTGTTCTGTGAAACAGCAGTAACCAAAGCACTGCTGTGCTCTCCTCCAAGCAGGTATCACAGGGGCTCTCCTGAGTCAGTTTTTGCAGGCTCCCAGAAGCCATGGTAGATGTGGTTTCATGTCAGGGTATCCAAATCCAGTGTCTTTCAGATCCGAATCATGCTCCTGTTTCCTTCCTTGGCAGGTGTGAAAGAAAGGAGAAACTCCTGAATTAGCATTCCCCGTTTGTCAGTGCCATGCTCCCTGACAGAATCAGACTCGTATTGGCTCTTCCTCCCACCCTCTTAATTAATTTTGCTGTGCTGAGCAAGCGGGCTCCGGCAGGCTGGCTGCTGCGGCCTGATCTGCTCATCTGCCTTTGATGTGTCTCCTGGGAGGGGTAGGGAGCACGGAGAACTCATGAGAGAGACCTGCTGGTGCTCATTTCCATGCTGCCTTGGGCAGAGCTCTCCTCTGTCCTCTACTCTCACACCACTTCTCTTTTAACAGCAGCTCTGTTGTCAAATACAGCAGGAGTTCCTAAGGCCTGGGGGCTGTGGGGGCCTGGGCCCCACCTGCACTGTGGAGCTGGTGCACACAGACCCTGTGCCCATGGCCAAGTGGGAGCTGCAGGGCTCTTGGGGTGCCCAGCACCCCTGGGAGACAAGCAGGGACTTCAGACAGCTGAGGGCTGGGGCCAGATGGCAGCTCCTTCCTTCCTTCCTTCCTTCCTTCCTTCCTTCCTTCCTTCCTTCCTTCCTTCCTTCCTTCCTTCCTTCCTTCCTTCCTTCCTTCCTTCCTTCCTTCCTTCCTTCCTTCCTTCCTTCCTTCCTTCCTTCCTTCCTTCCTTCCTTCCTTCCTTCCTTCCTTCCTTCCTTCCTTCCTTCCTTCCCTCCCTCCCTCCCTCCCTCCCTCCCCAGGCTCTGTGCCCAGCCCTGGCCAGTCCAGGGCCACTTTCCCCGGCTGTGTCTGACAGGGCGGGGTGGCAGAGGTGACAGAGGTGACCCTTTGATCAGGACAGTGCAGGGCCACTCTGAGCAGGCTGGGCTGTGCTGGGCTGGCTGAGGCTGCTGGGCTGAGCCCTGCTGTTCCGTGGTTATCTGGGAATCTGCTGAGAGCTGCTGCTGGCACATGGGGAGGATGAGCTCTGAGGATGCTGCTGCCTGCCCTACGTGTGTGGCTGCATGTGTGCAAGGCAGGTGCCAATCTGCTGTGCCTCAGACTGCAGTCAGAGCCATGGGGCACTCTTTTCACTGCACCAAAACACGGAACCACAGCTCTTCATTTTTTGCTCCATTTTCTCTCTGTCTAGCTCTTTTTTATTTTTTTCCTTGGGTTGGTTGGGTTTTGGGTTTTATTTTTTATAAAATTGTCAAGAATTGTGCTGGATTGAACCTGGTTGGATGCCAGGTGCCCATCAAAGCCACTCCATCACTCCCCTCCTCAGCCTGGGTAGGGGAGAGACAACTGTGGTGAAACCATCACAACAATAGAATGAGGAGCTCGTGGCTCAGATAAGGACAGGGAGATTGCTCAGCAATTACTGCCATGGGTAAAACAGACTCAGCTTGGGGCATTGAGTTTCATCTACTACCAATCAAATCAGAGTACAGGAACAAGAAATAAACCCAAATCTTAATGTCTCACCATGGTCTTGGTCATGTATTGGTCAGGTGTGTCTCTTCTGAAATGAATGCTTCTGTTCTTGCTGAAGGAATACTGAATGTTAATGGGATTTAGGTATTAATGGGATTTAGGTATTTCCATGCCTGTTTAGTTCACAGGAAGCTGCAAAAGATCTGGAATTTCCTAAGAACTCCACCCACCAAACTGAAATAACTGTTACAGCCTTTGCCAGTAAAATGCCAAATGAAATGGATAGAAAATGAAGCCCTATAGATTGTATGAAGCAATTGTTTTAATTCCTGAGTTTGGTGGTCAGAAACAAGAGGTTTCAGCAGCAGAACACAGTTCCAGGTCTTGTGATCAAATATCTTTTAGCAAACACTGAATGTGGAGAGGTCTGGACTTGGATTGCCATTGCCTGCACACACCTGTGTCTTCATGAGCACCTTGTGCTCATCTAGCACAGGCTCCTCCTGGGGCTGGCGTTGTGTTATACAACTGCAGTAATCCACTCCTAACTCTGCTTGCTTTCTATGACAATTCTCTTGTATTAAAGCACCTAAAAATCCTTCACTGCTGGTTTTAATTACAAGTGTGTTAGCTGCTTCTCTACATGTAATTACAGAAATGAATGGAGAAAGCAGAGATGAGAGAGTGTAAATGCTCTTCACACAGAAATGCAATTATACCTGCAGGCATCTTTCCAACTACTCCATATGTTATGTAAAGTTTGGTGTATGTACATATGAATTAATGAGAGTATTTATGTTTTCCCTTCTCACTTTCACAATGGATTAATTTCAGACATATTTTATAAGGTATTTCTGATTGTTAGGTAGACAGATGAGTATCTCCTCCAGGTGCTGTCATATCCACCTCAAAAACCAAAGAAAAGAGAGAACATGATTATTGCAGTGTGTGTGCACTGTGAGCAGCCCCTGATGTGTGCTCACTGCCCTTGCTGACCTTCTGAAGTCAAAGTGCAGGGAGCCCCTGAACAGCCTGCTGGAAGGGGTGACAAGGGAAAATCTGCACCTGGGCATCACTGTGCTGAGGACTTGCCTTCCCCAGGAAATTCAGTCAAGTCTGAGAGAGTTTCTCTCTCCAGCTGGTCTCAGTGAAATAAAAGCAACTGCATTTAGCAGCCTGATTTGTCCCGAGACTGGCTGAGCTGTTGTTAACTCTTTCTGGCCCTTTTGGGGTGTGCAAGAGGATTCAGAAGGAGGCCCCAGACTGCAGGGGCAGGTGGGTGGGTGCAGCCTGTGCAGAGTGGCTGCAGCAGCCCCTGGCAGGCTGTGCTCAGTCAGACCTTGTCCCGTGTCCAAAGGAGGCTCTGCCTGGGGAGAGCACTTACTGAGGGATGGGTTTGTGGCTTGGCTCGTTCCTCTGGCTCTGCAGGTCCTGCAGAGGGTCAGTGTGAGGTGTTCCTGCCTCTGCTGTCCTGAGGATCTTGGCATCAGTCGCTGCTCAGTTTGTGACACACCAGATAGAGCCATGGGCTTGCAGTGAGGGGCTCCTGCCCGGGCTGTTCCTGATGGAAAATCAGCAGAAGTGAATCCTGGAATGCTCTCATTCGTTCCTCAGAGGCAGCAGCTGCAGCAGAGACCTGGTCTGAATGCAGGAGTGAGTGAATTGGTACAAGTTTTTACAGGAGAAAGAGTCTTTAGTCCATGTTCAGTACTGGCAAAAATGAACATAAAATGCCTTTTCAGGAAGCATTTGGACCTGGAATCCTTTGATGTCTAGGAACTTACAGAGAACTGGGATCAGGAATGTGACTCATGTGAGGCAAATGGCAGCTTTACTTGTGGACCAGGGAGTAAATAAAATCTGCAGAGGGAGTTGTAACATCATTAGAAATATGGAATAACTTGTGGATAGCTCTGTTTCTGCCTAAACCCTACACAGATGAAGAAAAATGCATTCATCAGATACATTATTTTTCTGAGTAATTTTAATTTGTTTTTAAGCAAACAGTAACAGTCCTTTTACTGAGTTGGTTCAAATATCTTACACAGGCAGTGCTGAAATAAATGCAAGATACAGTTAAATTTTGGGGACCATAGAATCACAGATCATTTGTATCACTCAAGACAGAACCCAAAATCTGACATTCAGTGAAGCCAGTAGCAAATTTCTTTTTGCTGTGCCACTTTTAGAAGGAGGTTCTTGAATAGAAAAGATATCTGATTGTGCACAGAGGGAACATTCTAGTGGTGTCATACTTACTAAAATATTCCAGACTCTTATGTAGTACATTCTTTTTGAAGAGTAGAATATTTGAAGAATATTCCATTTGAGGGGAAGTCACTCAAATGAAAACTGACATAATATAAAAAAATACACTGTAAGATACATGATAATATATAAAAAGTGGGGAAAATACACTTCATAAAATACAAAAAATTGCTACCATAAAGCAAGTAAGATTTTTCAACCCAACCTGCTGTTCGTGCTGCTCTGTTTTCCATGCTAAAAATCTTTGTTTCTCATTTTCAACCAAATTTTTGGTTTATGTCATGACTCCTCAGGAGTGTCGAGAGGAAGTTTTTATGCAAGACAGTGGTTTCTGAGATTTATATGACAAGCCTGGGTAAAATTCAAATTACTCTGATTTAATCCATTTGGAGCTGCTGCAGTAAATCACCGTAGCTGCTGCTGACATCCCAGCCCACAGAAAGCTGGGAGCCGGTGATAGAAGTTTATCTGCATATCTACAGGTGAGAGCTCAGGCAGCCTTGAATTGCAGGGAGAGCTGTTTGCCTCCCTTCTGAATATATTTGGGGAATGAGAAGGCTGCTTCTTTGAGCACTCTGTGAGAAGCCTCACTGTGCTTTTCCTCTTGAAATAAATTGTCCTCAAGGTCATGCTGTCTTTCAGAATATACACTGGGAACTTTCCCTTTCCTTTTTTTTTTTTTTCCTCCCTACTGACACAGGCCACAACCTTATTTATTCAAGAAATACATATCAGGGAGCCAAATATTCATAAATTACCTAGGGCTGCAGTGAGCATCCACTTGAGAAGCCTGCAGCTGGCCTCAGCCTCCTGATGGAGTTCCAGTCGGGGCCCTGGGATTGCTGTGGTCACACTCCCTGTGCTCTCCCCTGTTCCAGGGAACCTCTCACTTTCTAGGCCAGCACTTGGCTTACAGGTAAAAGGAAACAGGAAATGAAGAAGTCTCTAGGCAGCTGTACGAATCCTTTTGACATGGCTTTGGGTAAATGAGCAACAGCAGCATCAACCTCTTACCATTCTGATGCAAATTTCGCATCTGCCGTTATTTATAAATAAACTCTGAGGTCTCAGCCATTCCACTTTAAGCTGATTGTGTTACAGAACAATTGCAAGATCAACAATGTCTAGAATTGCAATTAAGGGTGTGAAATTTGAGAAATAGTTCGTAGAAGCTACTTGCCCTGTGGGCAAAGAGACAACTGTGGATCCTGAGTTGTCAGGCTGGCACCTGATGCACCTTTCAGCATCCATTACAAGGACTTAAAAATTTATATAAAGAAACAGAGAAAAAAAGCTGTGTTCCATTCACATCAACTGCCAAGTGATACTTGGACCAAGCAGGGTTTAGATCCCATTTCTCTCTGGGTTATCCTCTGAGGTTATGCTGTGTGGATGTTGTGAATAGGAAATGGAAGTTTCTGGGGGCTCTCTGCAAGTCACCAGATACAGACTCAGGAACTCGACTTGCAGCATTTACCTGCCACACAGGATTATGTACAGAAAGCTTTTGGCTGGAAGAAGGATGGTGAAATGTTAAGGTTTAGTTCTGTTCTTGAGCATATCCTTTCTGGCAGCTGCACTGGAGTGCAGCTACTGAGCCTCCCACAGCGTGCCAGGATCACAGCCCTTCCCTTCCCATACAGAGAAGGGGGCTGCAGAGACAGACACATTAAACATATTTTTCTCTTTAAAACCATCTTCATAATTTTATTTTTGGATGAACCGATAAATAAAGAACTCTATTAGGATAATCAGACTACTTACAGCAGCTATAATGCACATTGAAGTGTGCATTGGAACAGGAGGTTTGAAATGTTTCCATATTTCATAACAGAGCTTTAGTCAGTTCTGTCATCACTGTGCTGAGCCAGATAATGTCTGGGAAGGATAAATGAGAGCTTCCCTGTTCTGTTTTGGGATAGGAGTGACAGGGGTGCCAAGTTTGAGCAGGTGGAGGGAAGTTGTTGCTGTTGGAGCATTCCTGAGCCTGAGTGCGTGTGAGGTGAGGGCAGCCCAGGCGTGGTGCTCCGGAGGCTCTGGCCACAGCTGCAGCTCAGATGCAGTGGTCATTACATCATGTGGAGGGCAGCTGGGGAATGAAACTGCTGCTTGGACTGGGAGTGTTTCCAAAACAATACCAAGTTCTTTTTCTTTGTCCTCTCAGCTATGCCACCTGTGTGCCTGGGAAAAGTGAAGCCTGTTGAACAACTCTGGTAAATTGTAGGTGTGGAGTGAAATGCCTGGAGAGTAGAGAGGATAGGCAGTGCCAACCCCAGCCACTGCCTTATTAAATTTGAGATGAAAGGCCTCAATCCCTTCAGTCTCTCTTCAGACAGCCCCAGATTAAAATTTTTTGGAATCCTGCAAGCTACTCTGCTTTGCTCAGGAAAGTTAATAACAATTCCAAATGCCTGCCTTGTGGTGGAGGGACCCCTGACAGCAGTAGGTGGTTGGAGCAGATGCCAGATCAGGAGTAAATCAATTTCAGGATGGTGTAACTTCTTCCAACTGTGAAGTGTCTTGATCTTGATCTCTCTTACATGCCCTGCAGAACTGGCAAGTAAAGGGAAAAGCCAACCTCCAACTTTTCTTTGTGTTAATGGATATCCTGCTCAAATGTGAACAATTTTTTTCTTTCTTTCCTGCATTAAGTTCATCAGCTGCTATTCGAAAACCTCTCCTACTCAAGGATCTCCACTGTGCTACTTCCCTAAATCTTGCCATATTATCACACTACTCTGTGATTCCAAGTTGTAATTCCCAACTTGGACAGCCTCTGCTGAAAGGTCCAGATCTGATTTGGTGTGATCTACCTCAGCTGTACCTTGCCTTGAGGTGGGAGGGCCAGGGAATGTGGGATGTGTTTCCAGCCCAGAGCTGCTGTCAGGGGCCTGAGCAGTGCCTGCACCCTCCCACTCAGCACATGGACACGAGTTCTCTGCTGGAGCAGCTCACCCCACGCTCAGGGCAGGTGCTGCCCCAAAGCTGTTTCCTCTCCTGGAATGGCACTTGGAAGGGGACAAACCTGTCGCCCTTTACCCCAAGGGAGTGTTGGAAGGTCTTCTCCCATGTGTCAGTTGTGTAAGTTGTTAAAGAAGTGTTAGTCTTCTCTAGAAACATAAAAATATCTGAGCTCTCAGGTTATGAAGACTGTGTCATGGCCATGCTCCCATTTCTGTGTCCAGTTCTCCTGGTCTGGCTCTACATGTGCAAGGGAAGTTCTTTCAGAAAATATCTAAATATCTCTGCTGTTTTTTCTTGCAAGGTGATTCAGTTTTGAAAATCATTTTAATTAGAAGTGGAATAAAGTAGATAGAAGAAACCCAGTTCTCCTCTACCTGCCTCCCAAACCTGAGATCATTCTCATTAGAGTGTCTGCTTGGGTATTCCTGCTCCCCGTGTGCAAAGTGCATTTTCTCTCCTGCTCGGTCTGACAAGGTATTTGCATCTTGTGCTAAACAAGTGAAACAAAGCCCTCTTTGAAGTGCATAAAGCCATTTATTTCAAAGGGGAACCATGGAGTGTGGCATGTTGGCAGTGCACTTGGCTTGAATTTATCTTGAAATGCCGAGATGTCTTTTGTGTTTTTTATAATGACATCATTAGCACCTCTAAAGACTGTTTCACTATCTAGCTAGAAATTCAGACAGAGAGGAGTATCTGAGTGAATGGAAGACAGTCAGGTACACTGCACAAGCTGATTTTCTTGACCCAGTAGACCAGCAGCAGCACCCAGCCCCTGGGAGGACAGGGCTGCCTGCTAGTCTGCTTCAGCCACAAGCCTTACCCACGGGCTATTTCTTGTACATACATAAGGGAAACTCCCTTAAAACAGTCACTTCCTTAACCTTCATTAAGGCCCTCAGCAGACTCATCTTTGATGCCTGCAGATCCCTGCCAGCTGGCACTGCCTGCCTGTTGCTGAGCAGAGACTCCTCCCGTGTGATGCTGCTGCCTCCCACTTCCTCCTCCTCCCTCCCCCGAGTCCGTCTCCTCCACCTGCTGCATCTTGTTCTAATCTGGTTTGTGAGCACTTTGGGTCAGGGACTGTCTAATTTACAGCGTGTCTGCATGCCCCCTAGCACTAGGTAAAAGCTATTAATTCACATCACCCTATACTTAGAGAAAGTTTTATGGGATCAATAGAGCTGTGCTATTAACAATCCAGCTAAAGTGTAGTAACTTCATACTCTGCATCACCTCAGAACAGCCCCACAACCTATTACAGAAAGACAGTAATTTCCTCAAAGCTGTGGCTGTAACCAGACCTGGGGTTTCGTTGTCCACTGAAGTATTTGTTGAACCTGAGAACCTTGTCATAAAGACAAACCAGGCTGGGCGTGGTGCTGGCAAAACTGATTTGAACTTGAAGAATTCCAGAAATGCTGGAAGTGTGAAGGAAACTTTCTCTTCAGATTACTATAGGATTGCATCACAACTTATTTTAAAGCTTTCTTAACTTCTGCTTTGAAGCTGTGACTCACATTTAGCATTTTCTGTAGCATCTTTCAGTTCCAAATCGATCACCAATGTTTGATGAAATGTTTCACCTGAGGTTTTTTTAAAAATTCCTGTGTAGGTGTTGACTGAAGAGGGGCAGTAAGAGTGAGCAGTGAGCAGCTGCTCACTGACAGTCCTGCTCTCCTGCCTTAGAACATGTGGCTGGAAGTGTGACATTCTTCCTTGGTGTGCACAGACCTGAGTCCTGCTCTGGACAGGGTGTGCCCTGTGAATTCTCCAGGCTCCAGCAGGGCCCTTGGCACTTGGCCAGGGCAGAGGGGCAGTCCCTGGGCAGAGCTGGGAGCTGTCACTGTCACTTGGCCACAAAGAGCAGCAGCAGCAGCAGCAGCTTTGAGCTGGGGAAGCTCTCACCATCCAGCCACCAGCAGAGCTGCCAGTGCACACTGACAGTGGGCATTCTGTCAATAAACTGTTGGGTTTTTTCACTTTCATCCACTAGTATTCATTTCCTATTGGTGGAAAGGGACTGTTGGAACCCTTGTTTTAGAGGAAACACTCTGGAATGAGTGTTTTTCTCCTAAACTTGTCTCCAAACCAAGAGACATCCTCTGAACAGTGAATTCTAAGACTGCCCAGATAAACACCTGAAAACACAGTTCTGTAGAGCCTTTGAGGTGATGTCAGACCCCAGCCCTTGGGCACTGTGCTCCCAGACTGTCACACACAAAGCCAGGAAAGGATGCAGCGTGCAGCTGCAGCCATGCATTGCTGTAAATGCAGTGGGTGGTGACGAGCTCTCTGTGCAAGCTGCTGCCTTAATGCACTCGAACAAGAAGGCATTTGTCCTTTGCTTTGCCTCCCTTAAGTAAGTCCCATAAAGCTTTAGCAACATCTGTCTGGGCCTTTCAGCTCTGCCAGGGGCCCTGGGGGAGTTTGAGATTGCTGGACAGAGACCTGCTCCCCTGCACACACACAGGGGCCTGAGAAGCCCGAGCAGATTTGTGCACAACTGACTTTCTGCCAGGTGATTTTCATGTCAGAAAATTCCTCCTTGCTTAACTGTAACCTCATCACGATGAGGAAGTAGAGACACAAGCTTGGTTTGATGTTCCTACACGTACAATGTGATTTACTGTCCTGGAGAAACCAGCTAGGACTCATTTTCATGCTGTGCCTTCCTTCTTCCAGGGCTTCACAAGCTCTTGGAACAGCTTTGATACCCAGCCTGGAGAGCTGGGGCGCTTCTGAGAGAGGCAAAAACAACAGCAGAGCCCTCGAGGTTGCTCTTCCTTCTGATGCTAGACAGCCAAATAAAAAGGAGAAGAAAGCTGGGGGGGAGTTCCTTTACGTCCTGATTTCAGAGATCATGGGAGTGGTTTTGCTCTGGCATCGTTTGCAATAGAACTGGGAATGTCTTAGCAGCTGACTGTTGATTTTGAAGGTGTGGTGTAAACAAATGGGTCTTTAAAAATCAAGAGGACATTTCTCCTGTGACCATTGCTGCTACCTTTGTCTCAGGCATCCCCATCTGAAGCCAGCTCATGGTGTGGAACCCAGTCCCTGCTGCTGGGATTTGTTACACAGCAGCTGCAGCTGATGCCTGTACCTGGCTATGCATACCAGCTGCACCTGTAATTCATCTTTAATAGTATATTTATGATTCAAACCCGGTCTTTCTGTCTCTTTTTTCTTTTTTTTTTTTTTTCTCAGGCTATTTTTAAATTGCTCAAATGGCAGGGCATTCATTATTTCCACTAGATGACTACATTGTTTTGTTCCCTAGTAGATGTTTCAAAAAGGAGTGCAGTGGTTTACTGTCTTCTGAAAGTGGCTAATTAAGAATTGTACTTCTCAAATTAGTACTTGGAGCAGTTTCCCTGGACTGTCATGTGAAGAAAATTATTTTAGTAATTTTCCCAAAAGGTGAGAAAGCTGTAACATAATGCAAACTTTCCTATAGGCGAATAGTTGGTGGATAAGCCTATTTCCTATAGGTGAAGGTTGTTGGTGGGTAAGCCTTGACCTGTGATCTGATTAGTCTGTGCTTCAGGAGTGTCTTTTTGAAAGTGTGTATATATATAGTATATAAAATCTATAATTTTATTTTTAAATAAACACTGTATGCCAGCTGAAGAACATACATTCCACTCAGTGTTACAGAAATGTGTTGGGAGCAAACTTGCTCAGAAGGACGGTGTGCTGGTGGCTGAATGGTGATTAATGTGTTGGCAAAATCAGTGTTCTTGGGTAAAATCACTCAGCAAAGAGCTACTGCCTTTAGGAACAGTATTAACAACAGAATAGACAGATCCTGCTTTGACTTGCATTATCAATATGCTGACGATTGCTTCTCTTCTCACATTTCATGATAAGGAAGTCGCTGTGACCCAACCTCTGAGGTGTCTTTTAAACCATGAACTAAGACCCATAATTACACAGAAATTCAGTAAGTTTTCACAGCTAGTTTCCACTTCATTCCACAATTTATTAGTTATCATGAAAAACCCTTTCTCTCTGATCTGAATGTTTTCAGACACTCTGAGTGACAGCTTGCTCTTGAAAACAGATAATTTCCTCTGTCACATGAAGGGAGAGTCCTGTGGGGAACTTCCCAGGATAAGCAGGACTCATCCCCAGCTGTGCCTTTCTTTTTTTGAAAAACAAACCGTGTTTCTTTAAACAAAATGGTAACACTTATGCTCCTAATTCTGCTTCCCTCCTGGCCCAGGCTTTGTAAATGTGAGTGCAGATTATGAATGCATGTGCAGTGTCTGATATTTCTAGGAAGAATATTTTATAACTGAAATCTCTCTTCTCCAGGGGATGAAAGCAAAACAAATTTAAGGATTAAATCACACAGAGGTATAATCCCCAAGGGAAACTTACTTTAGTTATTATGATTATATTACGATGTAAGCTTCAGTACAGCAAAAGCTGTGTGAATACCATTTCAATGGGGAATAATTTTTAGTCTTACAGCCTCTAGTACATTATAATGCATTTCTGGAAGCTTGATGAATTGTAACTGCAGTTCTCAGACATCTTTGCTTTCTGATATTCCTAACCTTCTCTTCTAAAAGAGAAAGGAAAGGACCATGAGATTCATGAAAGAAAAGCTTAAAACAATTTAGTTAGAGTTTTAATCCTGCATTAATTACATGTTATATGCAATATATGCTTCATGGTCTGCAGTGCTTGTGCAGTTTATGGAAAAACAGCTGGGTGAACCATTTCAGAGAGCCTGGTGCTGCTTTTTTACCGGTGTGAGACCTGAGTGACCAACCCAGGTGAGCTTCTGTGCTTGTGCTGGGGAGGTCACCTGTGCCAGGTGTGAGCTGTGGGGATCAGTCCTGCACTCAGGGGCTGAATGCTTCATGTGCCATCGCTCACGGGCTGTGCCTGGAGGCAGCAGATCAGCCCCCAGAGCCCCCCGTGGACCCAGTGCTGGAGAACAGGACTGCACTCGTGGCTGTGTCGAGACTCTATTTTGCATCCCACTGTGCCCAATAAAGGAAACCTTCAACTCAGCCACTGGGAAACAGAAGTTCACAGATTTCAAATTACTTTTTTTTTTTTTGAAGATGCAACAGAAACCAGTCCTGATATTTGAGTGAATATGCAATAAATGAGACTAGCTAAAAGTAAAACAAAATGACATGGTCACAATATAGCAGCTGCTCCAAGTCCCATAACAGTAACTGGCAAAGCACTGCTGTCTGTGGTGTTTCACAGCCCTGTACCAGGGAGGAGCCACACACCCTTCCATATCTACAGTAGAGCACTGCTATTTGCTTGAGTATTTGGGTTTCCTGTCTACACAGCCAGATCCTTATTCTGCCACACATGCCATCTAATTTCACTGTTTGTGTGTACCAAACAATTGTTTGTACCAAACAGTACAGTGTTTATAGATGCTTAACTAAAGAAGAGTCTAAATTACCAGCCCAAAGTCACACAGGGAGTCCCTCAGAGGAAGAACATGAGCCCAGCTCTTCCAAACCCCAGCCTGGTGCCCTTACCATGGATCAACCTTCCTGTGAAGACTGAAAATCCATACTGGTTGCATTGCTGCACTGTGTACAGCTGCCTCTAGAATACCCTGCTCTTTACAGAGCACTTCATTACCAAGAAGGTATTGATTGACACATTGGAGGGAGTTCAGAGAAGAGCAACAAAAATAATTAGAGAGTGAAGAGATGGACTGGAAAGATTGATTTAAAAGGGAAGATTAAGTGAGATAAATATGTATAGCTTGGCTCACCTGCAACACGGTGCATAAGTCCACAAATATTTAAAGGGTGTAAACAATCAGGAGGAAGAAGCACCAGTCCTGGTCCAGTCTCTTTGTGATTTGGTGGTGCCACATGCTGTGGTTGTGCAGAGCTCTGTCAGAGCGTGACTGGGTCACAAAGCCTGCCTCAGCATCCCCCAGGGAAAAATGGATATTGGAGCTGTGGGGCCAGTGTGACACCACCAGTGTGACACCACCAGTGTGACACCACCAGTGTGACACCACAGCAGGTTCTCCTCTGGCAGTGGCAGGCACTGGGCAGAGGTGTCACCCAACAGAGTTATGGACGCTGTCCTGCCTCAGCTGGGAGGGTGTTTTCCTGATCTGGAACAGCAGGACTCACACCACATGTGTGATGCACTGCAGAGGAGCATCGTGGTTAACACCTTTGTACCAGGTAATGCCAGTTGCCATGGTAACTGTGATACTGGATTGCTGTGGGACAGCACAGCAAGGAGCCAGGTAAAGATTGTGGAAGTTCTTGGTGAGTCTGGATTGGACCATCCCAGCTTTGATCAGCTGTAGGATGTGTTGGAAACAAGCTACTTCAAATAAACCCTAAAATAAGATTTGAGATTCAATTTTTATTTTTTCAAGGAGAAAGTGGATTTCTTAGTAATAATAACCCCTCCATGACCCTCTGGCTTTAATAGTTTCAGGTGACATTTAGTCAGGCTGCCATCAAACAATCATGGTGCAGAGCTGACTGGATGTCAGTGCTCATCCAAGGAAATTTCCACACCATTCTGTGAGCACAACAGGCACAACAGTCTTGCTGTTGACCTTGCAGCAGGACAGGGCTGATGTTCCCTTGTCCTGAGGCAACCCACGCCCAGTGGTGCCCATGGGTGCTGCTGCACAAGGAGTAGATCAGGATGGGGATGGGGGAGGATGCTGTGGGAGATGTGCCTTTTTTCAGCAGCATATCACTTTGCAAAGACAGAATGTGCTGATCTGTGAATTTATGCCTGGGAATTAAACCTATCTCCAGCAGAATCACATCGATGTGTGCAGCTGGGAGGAGATGCTGATGCGGAGCTGCGTGTACAGAACTTTTGGGGTGAGCTTCCCTGCCCTCCTTTCCCTCCTCTGCAAGCAAAGGAGAAGCCACAGCTTGTTCTCCCCTCACAACCCCTGCCTTGTGCATTCCCCTTCCCTTTTCTTTGCAGGCTCTGTTTGTAGTTATACAGTTAGGTCTCCACAGAGTAATTTACTGGCTGAATCTCTCCCAGAATCCAGCTTGAAACCAAGCTGTAAAAACAGCTGAGAGTGTAAATAATTCATGCAGACAATATGACTTTTTTATGTAAATTCGGTGCATTAACCCTCTATTATAATGATGGACGACAGATATGGGCGACGTTGCCTTGGTAAGAGCTAATGGATGGCCGCCATAAATTCACTGCACATTTTATTGTGTTGCTGGAAATTGTGCCTTCAGGCAATGCTGTTTACTTTTATGTAAAACTCAGGGTTCCCTAAATATTACAAATATTTTACATCCGACTCCTCAGCATTTGGGCACAGCACACAAATCAAGCTTTCCTCATTTGAGCTGTAATTAAAGGTTTGGGTTTTTTTCAGGGACAATTATCTAAAACTATAAAGAGAAATATGTTTTCCCCTTTAGATGTTCAGTCATTGATGTATTAACAAAACCTTTGAAGAAAGATATTAAATAACTGCAACATATAACTTTGCATTAGGCTATATGCTGTGTGCATACATAACAAATTTGGAAATAGTTTCTTGTTACTGCTTTTTATTTTTTACCATTTCTTGTGCTTAGTTACACATAAAAGATTCCTGTTTTCCCCACACATATGCTTCCCTCTATAATTCATATCTGTTTTATCAGTGTAATTCTCTGAACAGTGTCCTTGAGGAATTCTGTCTCTCAGTAAACATGGCAACTTCAGTTCATTTCAGGGAATTTTAAATGAAGAATTCCTGGTTACTTTGTGTTTCCACATGTTACAGTTTTGTACAGACTTATGTAGATGGGGATGACACATGTAATTTTTCTCAAAAAAAAAAAAAAAAAGTCTGAGAAACCCAGGAATTTACTGTACATACTTAAGTACAGTATTTTCTTTCATAAGTTTTTTAATGCATAATTATTATTATGATGATTACATATTTAATTCAGCTTAATCAAACGTTCAATTTAGTCTCACAGTACACTGTGGCTTTGGAAGAAGGAACCAAGCAAAAAGCAGCCATAAAAGGATCCTGCTTGTTCTGAGAGTGTGAGCAGGATCCCATTCACAGCACGGGGAATGCCAGAACAATGGCAGTACCACTGTCCAGTGTCTGTTCAGAGCAGTGTCTGTCTGTCCATGACAATGTCTGTCCATCCATAACAATGTCTGTCTGTCCATAGCAATGTCTGTCTGTCCCTCCTGCTGGCCAAACACCTCTCGGCCAGAGCAGCCTCTGGGGAAGCTCCCATGGGAGAGCTGATTGAAATCCCTGTTGGAATTTTTGAGGGAAATCTTGTGGATCAGCAGTGATAAAAGCACATTCACTCAGTCTCCTTTTTTCAGTGGAATGTGCCCATTTGGGCAGGGTTTTTTTTGGTATCTCTATGGAGAAATGCTGCACAAAGTTGATTAAGAGTGACCAAAGCTGAGCCAGCTCCAACAGAAATGCACAACACCTTCCAACACAGCCCAGTGCCCTGAGGACTAAAGAGAAGGCACACTGTAAGAGAGGGAAAACCAGGGAACAGAAGGGAAATGCAACAACTGGGGTGGGGGGGGCAAGGACTGACAAAATCAATCACATGTGGTATTAAGTAAAGTCCAGCAGTTTAATTACACATAAACCTATTTAATAATTGGGTTTGTTTTCTATCCTGGCTAAGTGTGCTCCTTTCAACCACGTTAGGAATGTCACAAGATAAAAGGACAAAACCTATTACCAAGGGCATTTACTTATTCTTAGTCTTCAATATTGACTGAGACTCCTAAATTTGGACTTTCAGATTTTGCACTTTATTCTTCTGACGTGCCCTGTCGTGCTCTACTGCCCTGAAGCCACTTTGCAAAATTCATAGCAGCTTTCACATGCTCTGATGCTTCCTGGGACCAATTCAATATCCAACAATGGATGTGTGTGCAGCAGAGCCAGGAAATGTTACACAGGAGATCATAGGCTTATTCCCCAATAACATTTTGATTTGTAAAGTATTCCACTACACAAAACACACACAGGAGACAGCATTAAAAAGCATTAGAGACCACAGCCAGCAAGATAGAAAGGTATCTCGAAATACAGATTGACAGCAAGGCCTGGGATATGAGCAGGACACACGAAATGATCAGTGGAAATGTTATGGAAAGAGTTTTCAATATTTTACATTATTCAGCCATTTAACAAATCTCTCCTGGATCAGAATTTGGCCTTCAAAAAAAAACCACTCACTTATTTTTGACTTTATTTTCCCCTGTTGTTTAAAAAAAGGTGTTTTCATAATTCATAGATCAAGAGAAGGCCAGTTTTCCAGTCTTGTTCCTTGTCCAGTGCATTTCCATGCAGAGCAGACACAGACATGGGTTGCCAGAGGAGTTACAGGGCAGGTTTGATCTGTTTGAGGGAAGCCCTGTCTGTGATCCAGGGCATGAGGCTCAGTGTGATCCTGCTCTCCTCACGTGGAGCAGTGTTCCTCTGGTTGGTGGCATGCAGATGGTAAGGCATCATACTGCCCAGGTGTGCAGTTTAAACTTCCAATGTTCTGCACTCTTGAGCAGTGATTTCTGGCTGTCAGCCTGTCTGGGATGGTTTGCTGCTCTGGGTTTGCTGTGAGGATTGCAGGACTCTGGTTGTGCAGGAGAAGCAGCTCCTTCTCTCCTCTGCTGTGGCACCAGCTGGGTCACTGTGCTCTCAGAGGTGATGGAACAAGGGAAATGCCTTCTGAGGTGGGAGCAGAGCTGACAGTGTATGGGCTGCCTTGTAGGATTATGAAGAGAACATTTCCTCCTGGTGAAGGCATCCCTGGGTCAGGCCGAACCCAATTGCAGATTGCTACAAATCAGAGTCCCTAACGAGCCTTCCCCAATTTCCTCTGGAACAATAATGTTCCTGTGTTCTTCACTGAGCCATGGTTTGTGCTGGGAGGGACCTTTGGAGATCATGCAGAGACCCTGCTGCCGTGGGCAGGTGTGCTGTCACTGACACTGGAGGAGGTCTCACAAAGACACTTCCTCACCCCTGGAAGTGTTCAAGGCCAGGGTTCAAGCAGCCTGGTCTGGGAGAACCTTGGAACTGGGGGCTGGAGGATCTTTGAGGTTGTTTCCAGCCCAAACCATTTCTGGATTCTATGAACTGAACCCTCCACACACACAGTGGAGCAGGTTTCACTTTGGTTAATTTAGGGCTCATGAAAAGAACGAGGCCCAGATTGCCCACCCATTTCTCATGTCCCAGTGCAGCATTGTCAATACAAAGATTTTTGTTAGCCCCCTTCTTCTGTTTAATACATTTAAGTACTGCACTCTGCATATGAAGAGTAGTGATGTTATCAGAAAGCATTCAAAAACATATGTTTTAATGAAATGTGTTGACAACTGCTGAAGTAAAGTTTTTGTTAAGTCTCAAGAGTTTATCCATGACAAGCAGTATTAATGAATTGAATTAATTAAAAAGCATTTCAAGATGAAACAGGACCTGTTCTATGTAAAATGCTCTATACATTAGACAAGCATTATGGAAATCACTGCTTTGTACTACACTGTAATGCAGCCATTTATAAAAGCTTCTCAAGATCCATGGATAGCAGTAATTTGGGTTTAGCGTGTCTTTGAAATTCATTGAATGCAGCATGTGCTATTTAAAAGCATGAAATCTGGATGGTTACACTGCTATCAACGTTTGCCTGGCTTGGGGAGGGAAGGAGAGCTCAACGTTTCTGGAATGAGAGAGTGGGCACGGACAGGGTGAGGTGGTGGAGGGCCTGGCAAGCCCTGGCACGGGCTGGGCTGGCCTTTGCAGGGAGCAGACTTGTCTGGCAATAGCTCAGGGTCCTGAGCTGCTTTGCAATGGGAGTTGTTTTACTCAAAGCAATTTCTCCTGTCTGTTGTTCCTCTGCTGTAAAACCCCCTCCTTTATGGAGCAGGCTTGTCCTTCACTATCTCCTCTCTTTTTTGGTTGTTTTTGTGCCCTCTCTAAGACTGATACCAGCAGCAGTGACCACTGGCTTCAGGAAATATCTGTATTCCCCATCACGAGTCACTACAGTGGGCAAAATAACCTCAAGAGTGTGTGCAGGGTGGTTTGTGTCAGTTCTGGCCACGGCCCCAGCGTGAGCCAGGGCAGCACAGACCTGCAGCAGGGCCAGAAGTGTGGCTGTGCAGGGGCAGAGGGCAATTCTGCCTCAGTGGGCCAAAGTCAATCATAAAATAGAGCTCTTGGCAGGAAGCTCAGCTCAGAGGGAAGTATCTGTGTGCACACAGGGAGAACTCTTACTTAGGGTGAGTTACCACTGTGGCTTGGATTTGGATGAGTGAGGTAACAGTACCCACACACAGCACATTAAAACAGAATATCTTTAAAATATCATTAAGTATTGTTATTCATAAATAAAAATATAAAGGGTGAAAGATGAGAAACTGAAAACCAATGTGATTTCATACATGCATGGTGAAGCTTGTTTCACTTTATGTGTCTCAAGATTTGGCTTGTAGGAGATTTTTTCCAGTGGATCCACCTTTAGCTATCTGTTTTGGAATTCCTGTGGATCTTAATAAAGGAAATTACATCCTCCAAGAACTAGCCAAAAATCTGTTGGTACATTTGAATTATTATAATATATTAATAGTCACAATTCAATCAAGAATATGGCTGTGTAGTAGAGAAGAAACAAATCCTAAATCCAAAAGGAAGGTCAGGTTCCTCAAGCAATGTACTCAGATATTTAAAGGATGGTAATGTTTGTTACTTAGCTGCTGCACATGCTTCTAAAAATTCATTTAAGACAGTGCTTGGGATATCAGTAAATCTGACAGGCAGCCTCATGGGTTAGAAAAAGGGATAATTCATTTGGCCCGTGGTGTATTAGGAAAAGAGCAGCCAAAATTGCATCCCAAAGTGCTTTGGGAGATCCATCCTCTAAGCAGGTATGAATCTGCTCTGGAAAAAAAATAAATAAAAAAAAAAGAGAGCTTGTTTTGCTACTTCACATGAGCAATATGTTTGCACTTGTCACAGGTAACATTTGCATTTATTATCTGCATGTGGAGAACTTCTGAGCTTTCTTGTACCTGCTAAACCGGCCCAGGTCGCTTTTGGGCCTGACCAAAAGCAGTCTGGGAGCTGTGCTGCCTGCAGAGCACAGCCTGCCAAAGTGAGCCCGAGCATTTTCCATTCCCCTGCAGACTCTGCCTGCCAGCTGGGTTCCAGGAAGCCCCAAAAAGCCTTTTCTGTGCAGCCTGGTCTGAGGGCTGGGATGGGCTGGCTCCTCCTCAGCCTGTCGAGTGCCTGCACACCCTGTGTCAGCCCCAGGGACCAGACAGCACCACAACATGCAGCACAGATGGGTGATGGAAGTGAAAATCTCACAGGCTGGGCAAAACCTGGATGCTGCTGACTGATGGTGTGCACTGAAGTGTCCTGTGGTGGTGGTGGAAGATGGAAGACTGCTGGCTTTGAAATAGTTCCTAAAATACAAATTGGGGAACAGCCTCTCTTGATGTTTTTTTTGGTTACAGCTGAGAATATTCATTTATTTCACTACATCTGTAGTGATGTAGTGAAATAAATGAATATGAGTAGCTAAATGAATATGAGTATTAATCACTTCAAATGATGTAACTTACCCAGACTATGTAAAAACTTTTATTTGAATTATGTTTTGCAAGTAGTGATATTGTTGGGCTTCACTCTGAAATCCTGTCTGGAGCCAATATCTAATCCCAGGTGGAGTAATTTTGTCCTCTCAGTTCCACATGCAGTAGAATGGTAACCAGAACTGTGATATCATCACTGAACTGTTTATAAGGCACTGGAATTTAATGGGTGTTAAATAAAACCAAAATAAATCCTTGCAGTTTTCTCCAAGGAGAAGTTGCTCTGTATCACCAGGCAGAAAGGGACACTTCAAACCCAGGGCAGCACCCAGCCTGGTGTGTTTGAGCTGTGTGTTCTCGGCACAGACACAGGCTCTCTCATGCACAGAGCTCCCCTGGGAGGAGGGAAGGCTGGGTTCCCTTTCCCTGGGTGTTTCTCCCTTGCTGAATTACTGTCAGGGAGGGTCCCTCTCGGGGCTGCTCCTCCAAAGGAGCAGATGAAGCAGCCTTGGCATACAGAGCTGGAGTGAAGCTCGGTGGAGTCACCAGCTCTGAACAGTCCACAGCCTGACAATAACATAACAAAGGTCCAGTCAACAGCCTTCAAAAGAGGGTGAAGATACTCATCAAACCTGATGAGGCTCCTATTAATTAGTGTTAAGTGTTGTTACACTTCTGTTACTATCACTATTTTGAGATTTAGCTAAGAAACCTAATGGGGCTCCTTCTGCAGGATGTTAATTAGATATGGCAATCCCACTTCCCCACACAGCCCCGGCACACAACCACCACACATCAATATTTAATTTAATTACTGATGTTGTGGTGCAAGTCACATCTGATTTAGGAGATAAATATGCTTAATTAATAATGAGAAAAACACATACAGTATGTCACCTTTTGTCATTTGAGCTTTATTAGGTACAGTAAAAGAGGACACACATGGACGTTGGCGAGGCCAGGACATGGTGCTCTGTGTCTCTGAATTATCTTTGTCCTTGGATTCACCTGAGCTCACACTGCACTGCAGGTATGACAGAGACATCTCCAAGTGTCAAGGGCACCAGCCCACGTAAAGACAGATTTGTGTCTTGAGTAATTCATCATTTACTTCCACTTTTCTGCATAATTAAAAAATGGAACTTTCATCTTGGATTATATGTACCCCCTACAGAAATTCATTTTATCAGGTTGGATCACAATATCTGTGTTGAATGTGGCCTGGTACAGAGGCTGGGTGTGCAAGGATCAGCATCCTTTGGAAGGGAGCCTTCCTCCCACTGACACTGGGCATCCTCCTCCCAGAGCTTGCTGCAGGAGCCCGTTGGGAACAGTGGCTGTGGCTGCTGTACCAGGAGACAGAGCCTGGAAAGGTGTGTGCAGGGAGATTGCTCACCACTTGGTAAAGCCTGGGGTGAGAAGAGGACAGACAGGCAGGCCTTGAGGCTGGTTATGGTGATGACCATATGAAAGCAGCTTCCAGGCAGGACCAGGGCCCCGTTTCACAAAGGGCTTTGCAACAAGGGCTGACAGCCTTGCCTCAAAAGACTTGCAGGGAAATTCAGAACAAATGGATAAGCAGGTACCACACAACCAGAGCACCAGCTCTGCAGAAGTAAAGGAAACTTCTTCTGTTGGTTTTTGGTAGCAGATCAGAGCCCCAGCGGGTCCCCCCGTGTTTGCAGTGTCCTTTGGAGGCCTGTGTTTCCAGGGTTCACAAGCTAGCACTAGAAGTTTGTGTGGGTTGGAACTTGCTACGCAGGATCTTTACCTGGGGGCCATTTGGTTTGATGTGTTTGACAAAATTTTAAGAGCGCCTGAGTGAACTGTGCCAAACAAATAGTTTCCTGGAGGCTGAGAAGGTTTTTGAAACTTCCTTCAGGGAAAATTCCCAGTTGGCAGAAAACCTGTGAAAGCAAAAGCAACTCACAGCATTGTAAGCTACTGAAACACGTACTGCTCTCAGATGCATTTGTGGTCCTTTCTCGTTGTTCTATAGAAGAATTCTAACATTAATATTGAGGGTGACTGGTACAGTGAGAACCTGCTGGGCTATCAGGAGTGATCAGTGAAGGAGAGCATCTCAGTATGGCCTGAGAGCTTCCCCTAGAAACAGAGCCAACCAAAAAATCAAGACTGGAAAGTCTTCAGCTGTCCAAGCCTGCCTTAAAGCCCACTGACCCAAAAGCAAACACTAGAGAGCAAATCACTCCAGTCAGTGATTTCCTGCTCATAGGCAGGGAGAAATGGAAATGCCAGTGATTGCAAGTGAGGGAGACTCTCCTTTGAGGACAATAAAGCAGGACTGCTGTCCTTGTCAGCTCCAGGCCCTGGTGCTGTAGGTGGTCACCGTGGCTGGCACTGGGACCCATTGGCACTGCAGAGTTTCCAAAGGGTGTGACTGAGCTGTGGAATTCAGCTGTGCTGAGCTCACACCTTCTGTCAGCTGCCAGAAGTGGGAGAGGCATCCTGGGACCTGCTCCCTCTAATTACATTCCCTGGCCTTGACAAGTAAATGCATCCAGAAGAGGAGAATGGGGGATGGAGGAATCTGTGGAACCCACAGCTCCATCAGCCCAAGTGAACAGGGAGGAGAGGAACTTTCCCCATGGGACCAGCAGCCTGCATGGGCAGCTAAGAAATGTTGGGAAATGAGAACTACAGGGCATCCAGCAAAATGGGCTGAAGCAGATTAAAGATGCGAACAGCCATTTGACAAGGAGATGACAGCCACCCCATCCTGTCAGTACAAAACTGTGTCTGCCTGCTGCACCTGCACCTGCCCAATATTCTCCCTGTTTTGGTCATTTGTGCTTGGGCATGGTTTTGAGAAGCCACAACTTATTCAGACCCCCTTTTCTGTGAGTGAGTAGTTAAAAATTGTTTCTTCCAGTGTTCATTATTTTGCACTTGCCTGTACTAGCAGGTAATGGAATTGTGTTGCAGAAGACTCACAGCTGGATGTGACAGTCAGAACCAGATGTTCACACAATAGGCCAGACACAGCTGGTTCTCTTTAGCTGGCAAGGGATGTAGAACAAGTAAGTGCAGAGACAGCGAGCTTGAAAAAATCTAAGGTAATCAAGCTAAATATGCCTGGAGTTTTAGGCCATCTGGAAGATTGCCAGAAGGCTATTTATTCTGATGTCTACACCTGCTGAATGGGAATGCTTTGTGTGAGCTCAGAGCTTGAAGTAATACTGTCTCTCTCCCTTTTTCAGCACTCCACTCCCTCTAGGCAGTGTTTCTTGCTTGATAAATTGTGCTCTACAACTTAGGTTTGATTTAAAATAAACTAAGAAACCAAACCTTAAACTTATTTCCTGGCTATTGATGAGCACAGCAGGAGAGCAGTGCAGCACTGGAGGACAGAGAGGGAGCACAGTGTCACAGATTTCCCCCCAGGGAGTTAAAGTCTGTGGGCAGTGCAATCTGCTGGATGTACTGAGAGCCACTGGAAAGGTTTCCTTTGTCCCCTTTGTGGTGAGCTGGAGAGGAATCCCCAGGAGCTGCAGTTGTGTGCGGGCTCAGCTCGCTGTGCTCAGTGACAGATTGCTCCCACAAGGGCCCAGCTGGCTCAGCCCTGCTGCTGCTGCCTTCTCCTCACAGCCCAGCAGCACCTGCCTTGCTGTCAGCAGGGAAGCTCTTGGGACTCCCAATTCACAAAAAGTTTCGGTGTTGATAGCAGTGGTGGTGTTTGACTGTGATGTGGTCTCAGTGCCAAGGGAGGAGTTTTGGATAAAGGAAGAAGAAGAAGAGAGATAGAAGGACCACTGAAGGAGGTTTTTCACACACTTTTTGATTGTTTTGCCATCTCGCTGTGGCAAAGTGAGTAAGCTGTGGCCTGGTGAGCTGCCTGCAAAGGCTGAACCACAACATCTCCCCGAGGCAGGATCAGCTCAGTGGATTCTCTGTGAATGCACCATTGTTCTCTCCCAATTCCCTGTCTTTGCTGAAGGATGCAGTGGACTTCCTAAAATTCTTATGGGATATTTGTTCCTTAACCTGACCCAGAGAACTGATGAATTATGCTATGGTGCTTTGCCAGAAAGAAGTTACAGTTTTTCTTTGACTGTTTGTTTGGCTTGCATTAGCAGAGAGGTGAACCACAGAGTACTCAAGCTGATACCTTTGAAGGACATGAGATTTAAAAACAAATAAAAGATCTACTGTGTGTTATAAGCAATAATCAATAATTAAAAGCCTTGTTAAAACATTGTTGAAGAGTATTTCAGAAGAAAAGTAGTTATACTGCATTTCATGCTTAATTCAATGTCAATTAGCTGATTGTTAACTTCCCTCCAGCTAAATCTTGTTCAGCACAGAGAAGAGAAATCAAAAGCATTCTAGCTTTAACAAGCCTAGTGTTTCAATCATTCATCTCTGCCCGCAGGCTCAGAATCAATGTCAACAGACGTTTCATTGCAATTTTATCTGCCATTGCTGCGTGTCACCGCTTTCTTGGCTGCCCTGATTGTCCCTCAGAACGGTCTGCGGGAATCGGAATTCATCTCGAGCAGAATCCCAAACAGACCGCGCCTGCTCTTCCCTGGGCCCCCGCCGGGTTCTCCTCCCCGGGACAATCCCGGGGCTCCGGGCGCTGGGCCGGGCAGGGGCAGCCGGGCCGGCTCTTCAGCACCGCGGACAGCGCCCGGCCGGCCTCCTCAGCCTTCCTCCTCCTCCTCAGCCTTCCTCCTCCTCCTCAGCCTTCCTCCTCCTCCTCCTCCCCTCCTTCCTCCTCCTCCTCCTCAGCCTTCCTCCTCCTCCTCAGCCTTCCTCCTCCTCCCTCAGCCTTCCTCCTCCTCCTCCTCTCCTTCCTCCTCCTCCTCAGCCTTCCTCCTCCTCATCAGCCTTCCTCCTCCTCCTCATCAGCCTTCCTCCTCCTCCTCCTCAGCCTTCCTCCTCCTCCTCAGCCTTCCTCCTCCTCCTCATCAGCCTTCCTCTCCTCCTCCTCAGCCTTCCTCCTCCTCCAGCCTTCATCCTCCTCATCAGCCTTCCTCCTCCTCAGCCTTCCTCCTCCCGCTCCTCTCCTCCTCCCTTCTGCTCATCTTCGTCCTCCTCAGCCTTCCTCCTGTTCCTCCTCCTCCTCAGACTGTTCTCTTGCCAGGGGCTGCCCCTGGTGTTGATGGAATGCTGAGGAGCCTGGCAGGATGGGAAATGCTGGCTGAGGCTGCCAGGTGCCACCAGAACACCAGCAGTACCTGTGACATGGACGAGTTTGATGGGCAGGGTTCCAGTCTCCCTGATTCTGTCTCAGAAACAGCAAAACCAAAGGCTTTTCACAAGAACTTATGCTGAGAGAAAGCTGAAAGTGCAAGAGGGCAAAGCAAACTGCTCCAAAACTCAGCAATGCTCTTCCTCAGGACGATCCCAATCTTGCTGTCACCACTGGAACCAGGAGCTGGCTCCGAGCTTGGTGCTGCATCCTGATTGAACCCATCTCTCTGTGGGCACACCTGTGCTCCGTGCAGAGACATCCCAATTGGTGTTTGCTGTTCCAGTATAAACTTTTCAAAAGAAGGAAGCAGTCCCCTGTGGAGAGGCATTCACATGAGATATGAGCTGACAAGCAGCATCCTCTCTTCGCAGGTTCCAAGCAGTGGTGATTTCAGTGCAGGAAGGGGAGCCAAGTCAAGGTCCCCAAGACCTTTTTCTCTTGGGGCTGCAGAAACAACAGCCAACTTCTTTGTAGCCTAAATTAGCTGAGGATAAAGAAAAATAAACACTCTGGGGAAAACTCTGAGGGAAACAAAAAGGGGGAGAGAAAAAAGTCTTCATCTGAAAAAACCCCAAACTTTTTAGAATAAAATAGATTTTTCAATTTCTGAGAGTTTTAGGCTAAAAAAAAAAAAAAAGTGTCTTTTCCTATTAAGAAAATTGCTTTCACTTTCCTGCAATGAGCAGAGTTCTGTTTCTAAGGATGGGAGAAGTTGAGTGCAGCTGCTGAGCAGCTGAAGTGGGGATCCAGCTATCAATGCGTCACCAGCTAAATGTGATTTGAGATGCAGTTTGCTTTTCTGTATCTCAGATCTCAGGGCTAAACCACAAACTGTACATGACACAACTAAATTAATATTTAAAAATAATTACTTGCTGCCTGAAGGTAAACAGAAAAAGGGTAAATAATTGATAGCACTGGGACTGCCACACTGTAACTCTGCTGAGCGTTTATGATGTGCTGTGAAGGTTCAAAGGGATTGCTCGTCTGCTGCCTCTGAAGGAGGGTTTTTGCTAATCATTCCAGGGCTTGTTTTGTCAGCCAGCAATGTTTGCAGAGTTTGAAGCACCAGAATAGAATGCCAGCTTAATTTAGGTGAATCTCTAGTTTAATTTACTAACTTTCATTCCGAGATTTGCATTGTAAATGATAAGGTGATTTTCATATATATTTTTTTTTCTTTTAATTTTTTTTAAGGCCCATCAACATCTGAAGGGAAATTTTATGTGGTCTGCTGCCAAGAATGCAGAGTAACTTGCACTCAAGGAGTTCTTACATAACGTGCCACCCTGTGACAATACCTGTCTGCAGAGCCTGGTGATGCCTTGGGAGCTGGTGCTCTTCTCTTTTCAGTGGCAAATATCCACCCTCCCACAGCCCAGCATGAGGGTAATCAGTGCTCAAAGTGGCAGATGACTGTAAGGAAAGGTCAGTGATTTCAAACTGATTAATTTCCCCCCTCAGTCAAAAACCTCTCGCACTGATTATTACAATTATTTTCATCATCATCATCATCATCATCATCATTATTATATTATTATTATTATTTAAATACAGTGCCATGCACCTCTGTGGGGAAATGATCACCAGGTAAAACCTCAAAAAGAGAACAAAACTCTCAGCAATGCCAGCTGGCTTGGTGAGCCAACCACTCACAAAGTTTGATTTGCAATAAATATCTCGGTGTTGGGATGGGAATGGGGCTTCTTGTCTTCGTGCCCAGTCAGACCTTTGGTGATGGCAGCTTCTCCAATGCTTTGCACTGCCCAACACTTCTGTTTCGTTGCTTGAAAATTCAATCTAAGCTTTTATTTAGATTTTGGGGGAAAAAAAATCTAATTCTGTACTCAGGTGCCCCAGCATGAGGGTGATTTGAAGGCACAGAGTAAGTCCACTGAACAGCAGCCAGAGTTTCAGAGAAACCTGGGAGACCTTGTCCAGCTGCTGTGCATCTGGAAATGAGCAGGAAGGATGACTAAAGAGAAAACATGAAAACTTATGGAATCTCTGCCACTGGAGATTGGCAACATGATAAAAAAAATAAAAGTGTGTTGTTTAGGGGTCCTCTCAGTCCTCCCTCTCTTTCAGCCCTGGAAGCCCAGGTCTGTATAACTGAGACATAAAAATTGAGCACTGAGTTCCCAAGTGGGATGTTCAGGTTTGTGTATGTTAGGTCCAAGCTCAGGAAAATCAGTTTGCCAGTTTTCATGTTTTAAAAGCATTATTGCAGCATCTGGACAGTCCTGTATGCTCCAGCTCCACGAGTCCTCCCTTAGATGAGAATCACCACTGTCACTGAAGAAAATAAAGCTGATTGTAGCCCTCGTGGTTTCAGAGGAGGGCCTGAGGGTGTGGCTGTCCAGGGCAGGAGGCTCCTGAAGCAGAAGGTGACACATCCCTGGTCACACAGGGAACCCCTCCCTGCCTGCTTGGGGTTCCCAACAGGGAAAGACAAAACAAAACAAAAAAACCAGAAAAAGGAAGCCAAAAACAGCCTGCTCTGAACTCCATTCCAACATTCAGGTCACCACCCTTCTCCTTTCTTCTCCACACCCAAGACCACACACTTGCACTCGCCCCTCCAGGCACAGCTCTGCCTGCCAAGGAAGGCGAGGCTACAATCTCACTGCAGCTCTGGTTATCTTTCAAAGAAAAATGTCCTGAAAGAAACCCCAGAGCCCCGTGGTGCAGCCCAGCCAGCCCGGCCAGGGAGCATGGCCACACTGGCAGCTCAGGGGCTGTGCAGGGAAGGGATTTCTGCTGCTGGGAGAGGGGCCAGGGGAAGCAGCTGCCCGGGGGAGCTCACTGCTGTTAGAGCACTGGCTGCTCTGAGGGAGCGAGCAGCACTGGGGCAGACTGGGGCATCTCTGGGCAGCACAAGAACCACTGGGGAGTTTCAG
Source organism: Phylloscopus whistleri (assembly GCA_017589585.1). Lineage (NCBI taxonomy): Eukaryota > Metazoa > Chordata > Aves > Passeriformes > Phylloscopidae > Phylloscopus > Phylloscopus whistleri. The sequence goes on along the minus strand of JADMLD010001476.1, from coordinate 2,160 downwards.
TTTTTCTCCTCTGAATTTACCTTTATGTTCACTGCAGGAGTTTTTCATGACACCCAGGCCTTTGTTGTATTATCAGCGTGAGAAATAGGAAAATGGGGATTCTGTCTTGAGCACCGGTGTCCTCATCCTGCAGGACTGGTAACATTATTTTAGTTTTAAAATCTCTGTCAATATCTACTGGGCTGACCACTCTGCTGCTTTGTCCCAATGGGGGATAAATTGGCATTTCTGGAAACAGAGAATGACATTGCTAATGTGAATTTTGTTTGACAAGGAGATTTCTGCCAGGGTAGGAATTTGGTGTATTATGAGTTAGTCCTGTAGGAAGGACAGCAGTGAAAATAACTGCTGGGCACTGACTGAACTAAAACCTGAAAGCTTCACCTTGAAGAGAACTTGCCTTGAAAACATTTATTCTTTCAGAGGTGTCTGCCAGCAATGGAGAAGCCACCCGAGTGAGGCTTCCCAGAGAATGCAGTAATAATGCAATAAAGAGATTTTTCTGGTGAAATACCCACTTGTGAACTGTTCATGGGTGTAAGGAAAATGGATCTGAGGTCTTGCCACCTGAATTCCCTTCCTCTCCCTCAGCAGGTTATCAGCATGAAAACAGGAAATGAATTGGACACCATTAATAAAACATGAAGCTCCGTGTTCGGGTGCTGTGCTCTGCTGTTCAAGTGTGGGAGACACCGTGTGAGAGGAGATGGAGGAGTCACAGCCACAAGTTCATTTGCTCTTTTTAGCTGCACAGAAAACTTTGGCTCACACTTGGAAGTAAACCATTCCTTCCTCCCCCTGAATTTATTGAAAAGCTTTTAAGCCCTCATACAGCAAACCTGAGGGATTGTTACTGAACTGTGAGTAGTCTTTCAGAACACAGAGTGTTTTCCTAATGGATTTCACCAATAATTAGATATTGTCAATACTGATTTTTTGCTCAGAAGTGTCTTTCACTGTGATATAACATTTTGGACCTTGTTTCCCTGCATTTCTGTTTGGAGCTGTTGGCGTGGCACAGAATTTTTTTCACTGTTATAAATGTCCTTTTTTGGCCAGTTGCTTGTTTGTGATTTTGGCCACAACCCGAGATCTGTACCTTGCTCTTTTTGGGGGGCTCATTTTGCTAAGGGAAAATGTGTATGATTCACCCATCTCATAAAATCGTTTTTTTCACTGAAGAACCAATTTCTGACCTCAAAGAACAGAGACCCACATGAAGCAGACTGAAAGACCCCTCCCCACCACCAGCCCCACCACCTTTCCTGTCTGTGCTTTAAAACCAGCTCATGAAAGCTTCTGGTCCCAGCAGCAACCCAGGGATGAGAGCTTGCAAACCTGTCAGGAAAAAGCCATGGGAACCAAAGCAGAAGACCCGTTCAGCCAGACAAAGAAGCCTTCTGCAGCTGTAATAAAGGCTTGGTTTGCTCTATGGGGGAGTTTAATTGCAAAATACTTAGCATAGGTGAATCATAAGAAGCCTAACTATAGGAAGAGGTTAACCACAGTTATAGGAAAGATCCATCTGAGGCTACAATAAACAAGTTTTTTGGTGGGAAGGAACCAGAAGATTCCTCAGCTGTGGACAGGCCCAGTCCCGAAACTGAAGGGCTGAGCTGTGAGTCCAAGGCAGGTCCTCCTGACTGCAGACAGCTCTTCTAGGAAGTAGCTGAGCACGAGGTCAGGTGGGAAGATAAGATATTTATTGTTAGTTTTTATCAGGCTGCTGTGGCTGGAACCACTGGTTCATCTCCCCTGGGAGACAGTGCTTCTCATTAAAGCCTGCCACAACTACAAATGTAACCTCGAGATTGTTAGAACTCCCATATTTTTGAACAAACTGGCCTATCCTCACTGTGAAATAAATATGGAAGCACTGCTTCCTGGCTCCTGTCAGGAAAAGGAGGCTCCAGCCTCAGAGATTTTAGGCCAGGTCCAAATTCCTTCAATTATTTCTGTGTAGTGCCCTTCAAAATAACCCATTTGCCAGATGTGCCTCTTGCTTAACTCCTGAAATGCAGAAGTAAGACACAGACTAGGGGAAAACCTGGGCAATGAAACAATCCAAATCAGCAAACTTAAAAATCAGTGTTAAAATTCAACTCAATTAAACACTTTTCCTTGCAGCCATCTACAAGTTTGATGATAGGAAATTGGATT